>ML779393.1:41646-117848 GCA_009831015.1 Picea engelmannii
CATTCATTCCCTTAGCATTAAATATAAATTCTAACTTATCATCCTTGGAATCTATCACAACAGGCTTTATGTATACAGTCTCTACTACATCCCAAACATCAGCACCTAAGTCCATTAGGTATGTTCTCATTCTAACCTTCCAAAAGGCAAAATTTGTTCCATCAAACAGAGGAGGCTTACTGGCTGAAGTCCCTTCATGACTTGTCATGTTTAAGCTTACAGTTCTACCTTTAAATAAAAGGAACCCACTCTAATACCAATTTTTGAAATTACTAAGACAACTGAGAGGGGGGGGTGGGGTGAATCAGTTGTTATTGTGCTTAAACAATTTTAAGTCAATTAAGCCATTTTTAATCTTTCTCCAAGTGACCATCAATATTATACAATATATGAACAACATATATAATGAGCATCACTCACACATAAGATATACACATAAACATATTTTCAAGAGGAAACCCATAAAGGGAGAAAACCTCTTCTTCTTCGAAATGATAGGCAGTCTTTTAAGTTTTGTACAACATCTATAATTGAGCACCAACTCGATGTGAGGCTACTACCTCTGTTTTACAAGCTCCAACTTGTTTGAGAGCACCAACTCTCTAGCTTCTCTAGCACCCACTAGAAGGAAGCACCAACTCCCTGAGTGTTCCAGCACTAACTGGATGGAAGCACCAACTTCCAGTTACACACTCCAACCTGTATAACAGAGAACACTTGTTCTCCCTTGCACCACCCTGCCACCCTGGTTTCTCTGGCTGCAACCAGATGGAAGCTACAACTCCCTATGTTCAAGCACCCACTTGAACCTCTGAGGAAAACAGTCCTCCCTAGCACCTCCCTACCACCCTTATTACAAATAAATGATTGAATAACCAACAACACAGATAAGTCAATTCTTACCACTTCTTCATTGTTCTGCAATTCTTCTCTGCTACACTATTCTTCTGCTCTGTTCATATTTGGCTTGGCTTGTTGTCTCTATCTATCTGTTCTTTCTTAGTCCTTCTCATGATCTTTGATATGTGCACATTCTACTCTCTTCACCTTTTCTCTTATGTTCAACTTTTGTTTCTTATCTATGAGCTTTCTTCACACTGTGCATACTATAGTTTTACCTTTCTACAGTTCAACTCATTTTTCAGTCAAAACAGCCAACTTTTCACAGTCGTCTCATATCTCCTTTTATTCACACATGCCTCATCTGTTACACCTCAAATCTCCTTGGGCAAAAAAAATGCCTCAGCATTTGAATCACCAACCGATTAAGAATTATGAATCAATTTTGCTAACTAAATTGTAACTGATCAATTAACTATGAGGTGAAACAATAGCCCTCCGATCATATTCAAATTCACCTGCACCGTTGGATTAAATCCACAGGGTCTTGGGTTTATTTCGACATTTCGGCATTCCTGTGGTGAAGTGTTTCGACACTCCAACTCCGAGTATCCGTAACCTGGAAATGGAGTCTTTGACATGCTCGCTTCGGGATTTCGGCGTTTCACATTTCACCACTTCAGGACTCCTATGATGAAGAGTCTCGACTCTTGACTCCTCCAACTCCCAGTATCCGAAACTCCGAAATGGAGTCTTTGACATGCTCGCTTCGGGATTTTGGCGTTTCGCATTTCGCCACTTCAGGACTCCTGTGATGAAGAGTCTCGACTCTTGACTCCTCCAACTCCCGGTATCCGAAACTCTGAAATGGAGTCTTTGACATGCTCGCTTCGGGATTTCGGCATTTTGCATTTTTCAACTTCGAGACTCCTGTGATGAAGAGTCTCGACTCTTGACTCCTCCAACTCTCGGTATCTGAAACTCCGAAATGGAGTCTTTGACATGCTCACTTTGAGATTTCAGTGTTTCGCATTTCGCAACTTCGGGACTCATGTGATGAAGAGTCTCGACTCTTGACTCCTCCAACTCCCGGTATCCGAAACTCCGAAATGGAGTCTTTGACATGCTCGCTTCAGGATTTAGGCGTTTTGCATTTCGCAACTTCGGGACTCTTGTGATGAAGAGTCTCGACTCTTGACTCCTCCAACTCCCGGTATCTGAAACTCCAAAATGGAGTCTTTGACATGCTCGCTTCAATATTTTCTGTCGTGAGTTGCTTCCTTGACTTTTGGAGTTTACGCTTCTGATCTTGCCATGCGATCATCATTGCACTGTTGGTCTTGCCACTTTCTCTTGTTCATCATCGTCGGGCTGAGCTTGCCATCAATGACAAACAAATACTCTACTTTCTGTCTACCTGTAATAAATATGCCAACATATACCACCCTCCAAGCCGCTTCATAGTGCATAAACGATAACTTACCTTCCATAAGCTAAACAAGCTACTATGGGATAACCGACGCCATTGGAGACCTACACATGAAGCTTTGAAATTTACTTTTGAAATTTAGCCCTCTTGAGCCCGAGATCTTAATATGTATTAATATGTATGAATACATATAATTTGAAGATATAATAAATTAAGTATGGATTAAACATACGATTCATCTTACCATACCATTGATCACAATTCACTTACACATTTCACACAATCTACTATGATGTAAGTTTTAAACATGTGAAGTAAAGAAATGCATATAGATTCTTAAGCAAAACATAAATTAATCAATGGCTCATTCATATAGTACACAGAGATTTATACCGGAAACCCTCAACTGGGAAAACCTTTCTTATATTCATTATATCAAATTTCACCATTCACCATACAATATATACAATGTTTTTAGGTATTCTGTAGATACCAAAACCCTAATCGCTTAATCCGTGATTAATTTAGTAAACCGTTAAAAATAGCAAAAACCGCCCAAAAAGAATTTCGGGGCGCTGCCCCGGGCTACCGCACGTTGCCGAACGGTGGGCGTAACCAGGGGGGAGCATACCTGCCCCCCCTGGGACCCCCCTAGGAAAGCCCCCGGCACACACGACACAAAGAGCACTACTAGAGGGATCGTCAAACGCAGTTGTCATATCTGACGCGCCCACACACACACACGCAAAGAATATAACACCTACCCAACATATGATACCATGATAAAAATATTAAGTAGACATTAAAATCAAAATTAATAAACTCCACACAACATATATACACGCATAAATGTAAATTATATTCAAACATATCCATATGAATAAGTTAATAACACGTTGGGATGGAAGATCCCATATAATCTTATAAGCTCACACCTAATAATATATTAATGACATTAATGATAATAATTAATATTGAGTTGTCACTTAATTAACATTATATTTATTTAACATTAACAATGTTAATTCAAAATATTTTCATTAAAGTCTCTTGTTTTTTTTTTGTAAATAAAAAAGTTGTATTGCCTGATTAATTCGTTGTCACTGTACAAAAAATAATTGTTTCACAGGCTTGCCACCTGTTCTGCCAAACTGGTGGAAACTGAAACATGTGGCAATTGGTTAAACTTATGGCTAAAAGTAGAAACTACCACTTGCTCCACCATACAGTTGGAAACCAGAGCAAGTGGCAGTTGATAGTGCTAACAGTTTTGTTTGGACATGCATTCAAAAACTGATAATTCAAACTAAACATAAATCCTAAGTAGGAAGGCAAGAAAAAAACTTGATTTCCATGCAAGTGAGGCGCAAAGAACTAAGAAACCTTAAACATTAGGAGGGTTGTTTGACCAGTGGAACCTGCCATCCTAAGAGTCGTCATGAGGAGTGTCATATCTAACTGTAAGTACAAAGGGTTGCGCATAGGTCGGGCCCCTTTGTTTGACAGACGCATTCGAGAAGGCATCAAACAACATGTTGAGTTTGTTTTTAATAAGGGCATGCCAGTGGAGCTACTCCATCATATAGCTCCTCATCTCAAAGATGAGCTCCAAGTGCTCCGGGGTGAAGAGACTTGGTGGACTCTGGCCGCATACCGTTTCTAGTTTGGGCAATGGGGGCCCAACTAGGCTGACCTTTGGGGGGATTTCCTCATGTACTATGCAAGTTGCACCCTCCATGGTTGTCGATGTATCCATTGTTTCTATGTTGGTGCTGGGTCTATCCTGGGAATCCGGGACCGTGTAGAGGAGGAATTCTGGTGGAACCTGAATTGGTTCCTCTGGGTATTCCTCCTCCACGTAGGCCATTGGAGGCGTCGTCGACGTCTTGATTTGTTGCTTCTGAGATATCGAGGAAGCCTTCTCCAATTTGCACAGGCGCCTCTACCTTGCAACGTAACAGTACCAGGAGGGTCCCCTCCTAGGTTTCCCTCTGTCACGCTGTAGATTTTAACCTTGTACAATATTTACTGCAAACAAATTTTCAGTAAAAGAACAGAAAAGATACAATGGCAAATACAAACATTACATAGAGATTTTTCCCCTGGAAACCCAAACTGGGAAAACCAACATATTATGTATTCATTCATAGTGATACATTGTTTACAATACAATATACATATAGGAGCCAGTGGCATCCAAAAACCTAACCCAATGACCTAGATTAGTCAACAACCCTAATTCCTTAACCGGAAATAGAAAACCATCGGCAAAAAACCATGTACCGAAAAACAACCTAAATATGTGACACGTTTCCCACGAACCCCCACATGGGGGGCTTCACCCCCCTGCGCGCACGGCACAATGCAGACACTACTACTCATGTAAAGAATATAACACATACCCGACACACATGGCATGACAGAGCCTAGAGTCCAGAGAGCTCTGAGAATGAGACCAGAGAAGTCTGAGAAGCCCAAAGTTGGATCGTTGAGCAGAGCGGAGCCTCGACGGAGTAAAGAAACTAAGTAAAGAATGTCATGGCCAACCTAGAGTAATATTTGAGGGGATTATAAGCCCACACAACCTCCTCCTGTATGTGTCGTCATCCCCCTGACATTACTTAGTGAGGGCGCCATTAAACTTGTGCGGGGGATTTGTCCCTATGTCCCTTGTGTGCATTTATGGTCGTCCTCCATCTAATAATGAGACATGGGGTGGCGGTCGACCATATTTATGGCTTGGTTTGCATGGAGTCTGCGTGGCCTCCCATGTGCTATGTGTCACCCCATCCGGGGGGGATATTCTCTTCGGGCTATATCAAGACATCTGGTCATTAGCCTGGGGGTGGGTAGATTCAAGCATCCAATTGGATCTGCTCTTCTTTTGATTCTACTCCCTCATTGGCTAGGCAGTCTGCAATTTTGTTGGCATCTCTTTTCACATGTGAGTGGATGAGAGTGAGATGGGGCTGAAGGAGGGACCTGAAGTCTTCAAACAATCCTAGTAATCTCCAGCTAGGTGAAATTTCCGAGGGGTGTGAGCCATGGATGATTTTAGAGATGAGTTGGATAATTACCTGAGAGTCCCCTTCCACTATGAGCTGAAAGATGTTGTAACTAATTTCCAGATTAATCCCCTTGAGAAGGCTCAAGAGTTTTGTCACATTGTTTGTGTTGAATCCCAGATATCCTGTTGTGATATGTAAAATTCTCCCCTCATTGTCTCATAGTACCGCGCCAAAACCCGTCAGCCCTGGATTTCCCTTTGAGGCAACATCAAAATTTAACTTGACAAAGCCAGGAGGGGGAGGGGACCAAGAGTTCGGACTGCAGGCTATTTTGACTGGGTGAATGACGTTCTGTTTCAGTCCCTCGGAGAGGTTTAGCTTCCAGGCCTGGAGGATGTGATTTTTCGAGGGATTGCACTTCAAGTCTTATTGAGTCCATTGCTCAGCTCTGATTGTTTCCCGAACCAGGTTGAGGATATTTGTCCAAGTAGAGTGGGGAGGGGAGGAGGTGGAATGGAAAATTCTTTTATTTCTTTCTTTCCAGACTTTCCAGACTAAGAATCCAGGTAGCAGCTGCCAGATGCGGTCTAGAATTAGGTTTTGATAGGTGATGGAATCTCAATTTCTAATGGTGCTCACAATGCTAGCTCGGTTCCTGTTAGAGCGGTGCATTAGTTACGATGCCATATCCCAAATGGATTCACCATAGTCACATTGATTTAAGATATGTTCCATTGTCTCTTCCTGTTGTCGACAGAGGAGGCAGATTGAAGGGCCCACGAAACCTCATTTTCTTAGGTTGTCCCAAGTGAGAATGCACTTTTGAGCAATTAGCCAGAGAAATAGTGAGACTTTTGGCCAGAATTTTGGATTCCATATTTTACCCCATATGTGCTCTTTTGGTTTCATTTGGTAGTTTTCCTGGAGTTGATAAGCCTCTTTGACTGAGAAGTTACCTATTGGAAAGTGGCCCCATTTGAGGATGTCCAGACCATCCCTAATACATATTTTTCGCTAATTAGCACAGACCCTCTAGGCCTACATGTCAGTTCGTTCATGTATGCTTAGTTCCTGGGGTTGAGTTTTCCATATGCACCAAGGGTGTTGCTGTGAGTTTTCCTTCCAGAGATCTTTTACATGTAGAGTGTCCCTTGAATGCATTTGTTGATGAAGGGGGCGAAGTTCTTCTATGGAGGCTAGAGGTGGTTGTTGCTGCCAAGAGTCTTGCCAAAATAAGGAGTGTTCTCCATTTCAGATCTCCCAAAATGCATGCTTCTGTATGAGAGGTCTATTGGTCCAAGCTGTGTTCTAGATGTTGGAACCTTGAATCAGATCGTTGAGTTTGATAAGAAGGTCCTCCCTGATATTGGGCGCATATTTGCATTTCCAGAGTCTTTCCCATAATTCTGTGGGATGCTTGAGCCAATGCCACTAGAGTTTTTCCCCCATTATACAATTGATTTTGCCTGGATCCCTAATACCTATCCCACCCAATGATTTAGGTTAGGAATTTGTCTCAACTTACGAGTGCACACTTCTTATCCAGATGATGACCATGCCAAAGGAAACTTCGTTGGAGGTTTCTGATGGCTCTAATGACAGACTGAGGTGCTTCCAAGGCGGTGAAGAGGTAAGTCGGGAGGGCCTGAAGCACGGATTTTAGAAGAACTAATCGGGCCGAAAGGTTTAACGATTGAAAGGTCCAGTTACTTAGTCGATTAGATATGGATAGCAGAAGGATGTCCTAGGAGATGTTGTGAGGGGTTTCTCTCGTGAGGGGGACACTAATATAATTGGATGGAAGGGAGCTCTTAGGGATTCCCATAAGTATGGAAATGTGGTTTTGGATTGCCACAAGGGTATTGAAGAAGTGGAGTTTTGACTTGTCAAGATTTAGGGAGGTACTCGACGCCTCTGTGAAGTCGGTGAGGATGATTTTGAGCTTGTTAGCCTCCTGGGCAGTGGGAGTGTTCAACAGCAGTGTATCATCTACAAATTGATTATGGGAGGGAGCTAGTTGAAGGTTGTGGAGAGGTAGACCCTTGAGGGAGCCATCCTCTATTGAGGCTTTGATGTAGCATCTAAGGCCCTCAACCATTATTACAAAGAGGAAAGGGGAGAGGGGATCCCCCTGTCGAATGCCCTGGGTGGGAGAAAAGGGTTGGGAGAGCACTCCATTAAAAAGAATGGAGAAGAAGGCTGAAGATGTGAGCTGCATGATCCAAGACACCCACATGTTATCAAATCCAAAGGCTTTGAGGATGGAGCACGTATATTGCTAGCTTATTCTATCAAAAGATTTAGAAAGGTCGAGTTTGATGAGCATACCTAGGGTTTGAGTTGACTTAAGTGAGTGAATGAACTCATGTGCCATGATGACACTATCCATAATTTGACGTCCCTCCATGTATATTTCTTTCTCTTTGGATATGATGAAGGGAAAGATCAGTTTGAGTCATAGAGCAATAACCTTCGTGGTGATTTTGTAGATCACATTACAGAGTGTTATTGGCCAGAATTTTTTGGGATGGGTTACCCTTTCTTCTTTTAGGATTAACGTAAGGAAGGTGACATCGAAGGCTGAAAGAACTTGCCCAGAGGTTTTGGATTCCTCAACTACTTTCCAGACTTCTTCCCGGATCAACGGTCAACAATAGTGAAAGAAATTTGTTGTGAAGTCATTCAGCCCTGGGGATTTACCTAGTGGCATCTCTTTAACCGCTTGATCCACTTCTTCTTGTGGATTGGTCACGTCAATGTTTCATTTTGTTCCTTTGTGACAAGGGAGGGGATGTGCCTGGTAATCTTGCGAACAACATGCATTCATTCTTTATGGGTTCCATGAGAAGGTCCTTATAGTAGTTTGTTAATTCCTCTTCTATGCTTGCATGATCCAGGATGGGGTTGCCCTGGTTGTCTTCTAGTTGAGTGATTATGTTGATGTATATTTTGTGCACCATGGATCTCTGGAAGAACTTGGTGTTTTTTTCCCCTTACTTAAGCCATTGTACTCTGGATTTCTACCTCCAAAGTATCTCCTCTTGCTTATGTCGCTCTTCTAGTTTTGTTTGTAACTACTCTTCCTCCTTTATCGAAGTTGTCGTTCTTTCCCTACAATAAAGTCATGCTGCAGTTCCTCCAATCGTTGCACAATTTCATGTTCTTCTGAAGTATATTACCAAACACATTTTTATTCCAACTCTTTAGCTGCCCTTTGAAGTTTTTCAATCTTTGTTGAAATTTATACATAAATGTGTCGTGGTTTATTTCCGCCTACCTCCACCAAGTTTTGGAGAGGTTTTGAAAGTCCGGATGAGTAAGCCAAGAATTATCAAATCTGAAGAGATTAAGTTTGGGTGTGGCACCTGTATCTAACCAAAGAGAAACTGGCCAGTGATCTAAGCCGGCTTTTGGGAGGATGTTGGATTCAAGGACTGGATCATCCAACAATAAAGATTCAGAGATGAGGAATCAATCTAGTCTACTTGCGACATGATGGTGCCCCGATCTACGATTGGACCAAGTGAAGATACCATTTCGCTCTATGTCTATCAAATTGAGTTGATCTATTAGATTTCTAAACTTACCACTATCATGATCCAACCACTTAGTGCCTCCAGTGTTTTCCTCCAGCATAAGAATGATGTTGAAATCGCCCCCTATCAACCATTGTGTTGGTCCCAACAACGATATGATTATAATTATTCTTCGCATGAATAGTTCTTTATCTTGAGCACTTTGTGACCCATAGGCCTTTGTAATCATCCCCTCCTTGTTAGAGCCTATGGCCCTGAAGTGGGTAGTGAGTGTGCCCAATGTGGAGAAAGGTTGATCTACGATAATTGTAGCAGGGTTCCATAAGATTTCTAAGCCCCCTGCATAACCATTTGAGTCAGTGTGAATGGAATTGCAGGTCCTCCAACAACGTTGGAATATGTCCTCTGCATCAACCCCGACACATTTTTTTTCCTGTAGGAGGAGAATGTTTGGATTCTCTACAAGTATGATGTCTCGAAGGGTCCTTTGTTTAGACCTTCCATTAAGCCCTCTAATATTCCAAGTGATGGTCTTCATCATGATGACTTAGGGGGTGGATTGAGGTACCCTTCCATGAATATGTGGATCTGCCCTAAGTTGAGCATGTAGTTCCCTACTTCTTTGATGATTTGATGTGTTGATTTGCGACCTTGACACTTGCTTTCACGGGCTATACGTCTCAGCTTGGAGGCTAGGTCTCATGATATTCCCAAGCATGAGATGGCGCCTGCGGTAGAGTCAATGAAAACTTTATCCACTTTCTGATTTGTTCTATTGGGATGGTTTGTAGCTCCTTTCGATTAAAGGCTTCCTCCAGTTTCTCCAGGTCTATATCTGCTAGATCATGTTCATCTAGTTTCATTACGGTATCCCCCCATCCTTTGACTTATCCTCATTTTGTTGGGCTATTGGGCATGTTTCTTGGTTTTGTTCTTTGGTTGATTCTGAGTGGTGCTTGGATTTTCCCTTATCCTTATCCTGGTTTCCAATCTTATTGGGATTTTCCACATCTTCTTCCTCTAGGAGCCGGTTGAGGATGTCAAAGGAATTTCTGGTGGGGATTTTCTGAGTGCTTTCTTGATTTTGTTTCCTGGGGTTTTTTTTTTTTGCCTGTAACTATGGTGTAGCCATCCTTTTGCTTCCCCTCCCCTTATTTTGAGTTTTGAGAGTTCAAGGGACAGTCACGAAAGAGGTGCCCATGCTCATGACATTTTCTGTAATGGAAGGGGATGCGCTCATAGTCCATGGTTTGATTCCAGTCTTATTCTTGGTATTCTAGGGTTACTGAGCCTAGTAGAGCCTTCGATATATCCATGTACACGCATATTCGGGTGTAGAAAGTGGATTTCCTCTGCTTTGTTGCCTCTGGGGATTTTACATATCTTCCCACTGTATTCCCTATTCCCATGAGGATTTCCTCCAGCCAAAATTCCCAAGGTAGAGAATATAGTCTAATCCAGACTAGTGCCATGGTGAAATCCTCTTTCTCTGGGCTAAAACGATTCGTCCAAAACCCGAGGAATAGAACTGTTGAGTTGTAGAAATATGGCCCATTGTCAAAGATCCTATCCTTGTCTTCTAGACTGTAGAAGATGATCGTGAAAAACCCCTTGGAACTGAGTTTCACTTTGTAGTCTCCCTTGGGGTTCCACCAGTCTTTGATCCATCTCATGAGGTCCCTTTATGATGGCCATAGGCCCATAAACTTTCCTATGAGAGTGTTCTCTCATGAACTAGGTGTGTTCCCCAACCCTGGTCGAGTTGATGGTGTACCTTGGTGGTTTGTCTGATTGGGGCATACATTTTCCTGGTTCCCATCCACGAGATTCCTTTAGATGAGACGTGCTCAGTTCCACTTCCATTTCCTTGTCGAAGCTCTGTTTCTTAGCTAAGATTTGTTCATGTAGGTGGGGCGGCGGTTCAAAAGCTGGTCACTTGGCTCGTTCCTTCCTGGTCGTTCGTGGCCACATTCTAGTATGAGGGGTCCCCCCCCCCCTCTTGGGTTCATCTCCATAGTCCAACAGCTCTGGATTGGTACAACGTTGCGGGATTGGGTGCGATGACTTTGTCTGCAGAAGGAGGTCGTCGCATGTGGGGTTAGGGTTTTCCTTTCATTGTGTCTCTCTGTTGTTCTTGAAAACAACTTGATCCTTCCATTAAGTTGTTAAACATCCTTTCAAATGATTCTTTTGAACATAATTAAAAGGATTCTTCATATTATATCAACATCTTTTGATTTATATATTAATTTTGAAAGTTATTTTGTTAAATTTATCCTTTACATATTATATCAACATCTTTTAATTTATATATTAATTTTGAAATTATTTTGTTAAATTTATCTTTTAACTTGTACTTAGTTTTTTTATATAACAATGTACTATTTAAATGGGAAAGTCATAATGAGAATGAAACTTTAGTGGATGATTTAATACTTTGTCTACCCAAAGTTCTATTGATAGAATCCTTGTCTTTTTATTGCCCTTGCTCCCTATAGATTATAAAATGAAGTTTCATAGCTTTTAAAGTAAATTGGAGTCTCTTAACAATAAGACAAAATTGTTTTTTTTATAAAAAGTCATCCATGCTTGTTCATAATTGTTTTACTTATTATGAAAAAAATAACTCAATGATGTGTTGTTTATATTTAATGATAAAGAACATTTTAGCTCTTTATTGTATGACAATAACTAACATGTTCCAATTTGTTCTCACAAATCATTCTGAGAGTATGAAATATTTGCATGGAGATGGAACATTTACGAAAAAATCTTGAAATTTTGGAATCTCTCTCTTATTAGTCTTGTTGTAGGTAAAGAGGGACTATAGCGATCGATAATTCGTTGACTTCATATTAGTTTGTGCTTTGACAAGAAATATTTGCATAATATCTATTGTTGGAGATATGGAACTAAAAACATTGATTTTTATATAATAAAAAGTACCATATATGTAATGATCTAATTGGATAACAGATTGTAGGTCTTATTGTCGGCTTCACTATTCCCAATGTTTTGTATGTTAACATATCCAAACTTTTTTATCGTATACAGTCTTTTTGAATCGTATATTTTTCCTATGTATTGCTTGAAGGTGGATTAATGCTAGCATTAGTTCGAATGTTTGTCTTAGCATTTTTTGCCAGCTAAATTTATCCCAATGTTTGATATGCTAGCATATCCAAAGTTTGTCCTTCGAATACATTCTCTAGCATATTACTATGTGTGATTTTTTTTTTCTTATTGTGTGCTTAGAGTGTCTTTTTCATTGTTGCATACGTAAATAGGCCTACCACACTGCAGGATTTCTTAAATGTTTGCGCAGGACGATGCCCTTCGACGGTTCTGCCAGTCTTAAGTGTTTACCTAACAGGTCTCGCAGCCTTAAATGTTTATTGTACAGTTTCGTTCCATATTTTTTGATGGTGTTGTTTGTAGTGAAATTGTGCAAAATTGTTCCCCACAACATCATTGGTTCAGTGGTTGATGCTTGTTCATTGGTTCGTTCCATGCTTCTTGTTCTTGTTTGATTCAACTTTGCAAAGTTGAGGTCCTGCAGTTGCAATTGCTTGTTCCTTGGTTTGTTGTTCTTCAACTTTGCAAGTTGTTGAACCTGTTGTTGTGGTTTGCAATTTTTGTGGCTGAGCTCTTGTCATCCCTCGTTGACGGGTAAGTTTTTGTGCCATCGTTTCATTGCTATTCATTGTTTTCTACTTGGTGTTTTGCACCTTGCGGGCAAGCTTTTTCAATGGTAGGAATCCCTGCCTCGAAATTCTGTTGCAGAACATCTTTCTGTGTGCTCTTATTTTCTGTTCCTGGAAACCATGCGTCTTCATATGTCGGTTGCCTCATCTTGCATATTGTGCCATAGCTATTTCAAAAATTGCAATGCAAAGGGGTTTAGAAAACAAATTCGGAGTTGTCACAAGGGGAACCATCCGTCGAGGCATAGAGGCAGGAAATGCTTTTATTCTCTAGGTCAAAAAATTGCGTCCACCTGTTGCCTTTGTCCTGTCCTTTCTATTTTGCAGAAATTTTCTACCTCTGAGAAGCTTGTAGGATGCACACCATGAATAGGTTGAAATTGATCTTTATGCTCAACAAATTTATAGTCTTATTTATTTGCGTTGTTTCTTCTGTTTGGTTCACTTTTCAGTGTAGGTTATTTTCTTCTCATCTGTTGTGGCGACTAGGGGGGGTTGAATTTGACAAGAAGAAGGTTGAAGGATACATACCGGGATTGGTACGCAGTTCCGCACTTGTAGTTTTCTATTTTTTTTCATTTTATTCTTTTTTTCCCCTTCTCTTTGTTTTCATACAAACTGAAAGTAGCTAAGAAACAACTTCAAAATCACAGTTCAAAAGATGAAACAAGTAATAGGTGTTGAGTCATATGAAATAGATAGACACTCCATTATACATGACAACATTGAAGAGGTGTTGCATAAAAATGGGCTTTTTAGATTGGATGCATGCTTGTATACTGTAGGGGATTGCCTTTTCGATGCATTTCAGGTTCTATTTCATTTTCGTTATTCCTCGACCGACCTACACAATGGATTGATAGATTATTTCTTGGGTTGTTTAAAAAATGACAACACTGAGGCATTGGAGTCATATGAATACAAACTGGAATCTAATTTTTTTCGGTAGTTGCATGGAATACATGATGTCGCTGCGTATTTTTCAAAGATGCAGTTGTCTGCATCTCCAATTATGCATGCGCATGAGAGGGGACTTTGGGGAGATGCATTTTGTATACGGTGGTTGTCTAATTGGTTCAATATATAAATTGGAATATGGTCATTGACAAGAAAAACAAGATATATATTATTCAACAAAACTGCATCTAACAATCCATATTGCATCTTGTTCCATGATGCCAATGCTGTCAGTGGTCATTATGAACCACTATTGCACAGAAAATTGTCCATATGCAATCTTGGAGGACCTCATATTTACTTGTCCCTCATTTTCAAAGACCTTGAATCGCAGTGGAAACGGATTATGCATCGCATAGACTCCCATGGTTTGCAGCTAGCGACAACTGTTGTATCTAGTTGTGGAGATAGACTGTTCAATTCAATTTGTTGTTTGGTAGCAGCAGAGTTCGATGTGCAATCGTTGTGGATTTACACTGTACAGTCCTTTTGCAATGCAATTATAGGTGGCAGCCAACATGCTTTTAGCTACTTGCATCAACACCTTTCGTCGTATCTCCTAGAAAATATGTCGGCAATTGCAAGTTGGCAAGAATACCTTGTAAACATGGTGCTACCATATGAAAAAGGAAATGTGGAGGGTTGAAAATTCTGCTTGTAATGGCTATCTATCATATTTAGAGTAAATATTCAAGTCTGGTCGGCCCTGCCAGATGGCATTGTCCATTCCTTGTCTATTGATTCAAATTATGATCGAACAATTGCCATCCTCTCGTTGAAAACATATACGACACATATCCATTATCAACCTTTACTTGGACATATTGTTGGTTCAATATTCAATGTCCATGCCACCCAAACCGCATCGAATCTGCATATGTGTGGCATGATGTTTAATGAGAATGAAACTCCTCCTAGTTGTGATAAGGCCATACAGGGCTTAAACAAAAAACATAGGCTAAGTTATCACAACTTGAAAAAAGTCATGTGTGAAATTTGTCCCAGTTGTGATGAGGCCATACAGGGCTTAAACAAAAAATGTAGACTAAGTTATCACAACCTGAAAAAGTTCATACGTAAGAGAGAAAAAAACATTGGTGGTATAGGAAATACTAGCGTTCCAGTGTCCAGCGTCAATGCCAGCCAAACCACATCGAATTTGCATAAGCGTTGCATGCTATTTATTCAGAGTGAAATTCATCCCAATTGCCATCAAGTCATCCTCCCCTTGAACAAGAAACGTAGACTAAGTTACCACAACTTGAAAAAGGTCATGCGCGAGAGAAAAAAATACATTGCTACGTTTCCTTTTAGAGAGAAACTGACATATCACAATCTAAAAAAAATTGTTTGTGCACAACACAATAGAGACAGGTACAGTCGCATATCCCACAATGGTCATGCAACTGTCCCAGAGGAAAAAATCACCTTTCGTGTGCTAGAAGCAACATCGTTCGCTACTACCAATGAAAACCACCAAACACTTTCTACCCATACTTCCCTACGAAAAAAAGATGCAAGACAGACCTACATGAAACAAATCAAAGATACTCCTTCCATTGCATGTGAAATTTGCGATCAATTGAATTTCTCAAAAAACAATAAGTCTTTCACGCCTGATTTAGAAGCAGAATACCTCCGCTTGACAACACATGATAAAACATTTTCCAGTGGAAAAAATTGTCTTCCATGCAAGCGATCGCTTGAAAATGGAAAACTGCCACAATTTGCAACCCCTGACCAAATAAGATGTAATACACCACTACCAGATGTAAGTGCACTTATAGAACTTGAAGAGAGACTTGTGTCTCTATGAATTGCATTTGCACAAATCAAGCCCTGGGGCTATAAACGACCCTGGATGGGCTTAACGGGATCAATTATTAATGTGCATGTTCAGCTAGATGTTGTGCAAAAAGCCTTGCCACAATTCATTACCGATACACTAACAATTGTTGTGGCTCTAAAAAGACGGTTGCAATACAAAAATGTGTATCAGACGGGCAAAGTGCATGTGCATGTTGTTATGAAAGCATTAAAGGAATTATGTTCCAGGGCCCTGTACAAAGCACATAACATTTGTATAAATGAGAACTGGAACAACATTCTTGGAGAAGAGGATGACAACTCTATAGAGACTCTTGAAAATGCTAGTGAATTTGATACGAGTGATGAATCGGAGAATGAAACACCTGCTGAGACATTGGTGCATGGATTCACTGATTCACAGTGCATTCGTGACTTGCAAGACAAGATTGTCGAAATTGCACCTGTTGAGGGGCAACGTCCACTTGGAATATTCAAGGATAGATTCGCTAAGGAAATGAACTTCCCAACACTCTTGTATGGAGATCCACGTGCCACTGACATTACAGAACGATTCAATTATCATAAAATAGTTCGATGGGAGCTGCTACATTCAAGCGGTGACTTCTCCTGCCACATAACAAATTTGTTTTTCAAAACAATGCACATAATAATAGAGCAAGTTATGTCTTGCATGTGGGTATGAATAAGAAAGGCCAGTTACAAGGAAGAAAGTTGTTGGCCAAGGATGTCAAGTACAAAGTAAACCTAGAAAAAATTCTGAAATATGATATTAGATACATAGATTTCAAAAACATTTGCATCTCTCCTGACTATTTGCAACAAAACAAGAAGACTATTTTTGCAATGATCCAGCAATTGGGCCCGCTAACATTTTTCATCACATTTACAAGTGCAGAGCATTATTGGGATCCATTGGTGGCTGCCATATCTGACTTGCTTAGGAACAGGAAACGTAAAAAACAAACCGATACACTAGAAAATAATGACATCGACTACCTCATAAGAAAAGACCCAGTGACATGTACTCGCTACTATAGACATAGAATAAATGCTTCGAGCCAATTGATATGCCATGATGAAACATTTTTGGGAAAAATATCGGACTACTTTTTTGTGACTGAATTCCAGAATAGGGGGAATGAACATGACCACACACTATTGTGGATAGAGGGTGCACCAGTCTATGGAGCTGACAACAATTCACAGATCAAGCAATTTGTGGACAAATACATAACATGCAACACAGATCATTTGGATCCATAACTTGCCAAAGTTCATAGACATTATCATACAAGAAGATGTAGAAAACGAAAAAAACTCACATTGCAGATACAACTTTCCCGTTCCACTAATGAGAGCAAGAAGAATCATAGAGCCACTTAGTTTAGAGGACAATGTTGTTGCTGAGAAATCTAAATCCTTATTCTCATTTCTAGAACAAGGAGAGTTTGATGAGTTGATGAGCTTCGATGACTTCTTGACAGAGCTAAATCTATAAGAAGATGAGTACATCCAATCCATACAATGTACGCTTAAACAACCAACACTTTTCCTTAAACGGAAACTTTCCCATATTTGGAACAACAGTTTCTCCAAGGTCATGCTAGTTATGTGGAATGCAAACACAGATGCGCAGTATGTCCTCAATGCATATGTTGCAGCGTCATATTGTACCTCGTATATGACAAAGATTGACAAATCTATGACAAGTGCATTCAGAAGAATACGCAAAGAACATGAAATAAGTCATATTGATGCCATACAAATGATACATACGCTTGGCAATACATTGCTTAATCTTCAACAAATGTTTGCTAAACAAGCAGTCCATGTTGCACTTTCCCTGCCCCTCAATTGTAGTTCAAGAAAATGTGTCTTCATAAACACATCTCCACTTGAGAAACACACATTTTTGCTTAAACCATTGGTTTTGCTAGAACAAGAGCCTAACAATTCAGAAGATGTGCTATGTCGCTCTATTATTGATTATTACCTCCAACGTCCATCTCCTATTAGGCATATCTGCTTAGCAAAATTCGTATCGCATTACAAAAAAAATGGTGTGCCCATATCAAAAAGAAAAAAAACCTTTGTGATACGGTTTTTCAAATACAATAAACATTTTGACTATGAAAACTATTGTAGAGAAAAACTGTTGCTATACGTTCCGTTCGATGAAAATGAAGAGACATTAAAACATAACTTCTTTACATGGGAAGCTGTGTATTTTTCCTCTGAGACTATAGTGAAAATCAATGAAGCTAGATTTACTTACAATGTTAATCCAACATGAGGTGATCTAGAAATTGCAGTTGATGAGCTAGAAAACCCTAGCAATCTTGATGAGACATTCACAAACCAAAAAACAACCAGAACTCCCTGCAAGTCCTATGACTTGCAAGCGGATTTGCTTTGTCCTCGAGCAGGTGGCAGTGAAAAACGTATCAATCTTGGTTTTCAAGTCACAAAACATCCTTTCCTTATTGAAAATAATGAATACCACGGAATAAGACGTCTTTTGAATCGAGAACAACAAACAATTCTAAAGGACATTGCACTTAAAAAACGCTTGAACATGGACACTCATGTGCACTTGTTCCTTACAGGCGGAGCAGGAATGGGCAAGACATTCACAGTGAAAGCACTGTTCCAAATGCTTATAAGAATCTATGATTCAAACAATTCCTCTAATCCTATGAAACCAAAGGGCCTAATAGTTGCATACACGGGAAGAGTTGCATATAATGCAGGTGGAACAACAGTCCACTCTGCATTTTTAATGCCTTTTAACAAGTCACAATTTCTTCCACTTAGCAAGGAAATGTTAGATACGGTGTCTAAGATATATGACGAACTCCAACTTGTCTTTATAGATGAAGCATCTTTGATTGGAAGTCGCTTCTTGTATTCTATTGACAACCGACTAAGAAGCATAAAACATATGCACACGAAATACTTTGGAAACATTGACATGATATTCTATGGGGATCTTTACTAGGCACAGTCGATCCAAGATTCTTCGATATTTGAACAACCCACGGTTAACATGAAAACAGTGACGCATGACTTCTAGAGAGACAATATTAAATGCTTTGAATTGCATACTACAATGCGCTAGACATATGAAACATTTATTGCAATTATGAATAGAATGTGGACAAACAAACAAACATATGATGACTTAACATATATCAATTTGAGGTGCTTGCGACCTGCACCAACAAACCCAACGTTCCCTTACATGTTCTACACAAATAAGGATGTTGCAATCCATAATAGGAACGTGCTATCGCTCATGCCTGACAATGATATCATCATCAATTCAATTGACCTGGAAGAAGACAACCATGGAAATGTGCCACGTCATGAACATATAGCCACTTTACCTTTGCATCTTGTCCTGAAATTAGAAATGTTGGTTGAAATATATGCCTACAACTATGATTCATGGGATGGCTTGGTCAATGGTGCAGATGCAATACTCAAAGGCTATATGAAAACAGAAAAGCTTGATGTCCTTTAGATTAAGTTCCATGAACTGCATATAGGCAAGCGAAAAGCAAGCAAGTTGGCTTATCTATATAATTCAAACACTGCAAGTGATTGGACACATGTTTTGTGAATATCAAATCCAGTATCGACATCAACAAAGACAGGTCAACTGAAGATTCGAAAACAGTTTCCAATTAAACTTGCATGTGCACGTATAGTCCATAGATCGCAAGGACTAACACTCGATAATGTTGCATTTAAGCCTGTTGGAATTAGGATACATGGACTTGTATACACAACACTCTCTCGTGTCAGAAGCATAGACTCCTTGTATTTACTAAGTCATGTTATAAAAGATAACTTCAAAGTCAAACATACAGTTGATATTGAAATGGATCGCCTCAGGACCAGCAAAAAATGGCAACTGCGGTATGATTACTAATCCATACAAACAAAGTCATATGTATCAATTCTCTCACTTAACACACGCAGCTTACATGCACACATGGATGATATACTCAATGACTATGATACAATGCAATCTGATATTCTGTGCTTGCCGGAAACATAGATTGCATTATGCATGCTAAACAAACAATTTCCAAATCACAATTGCATATCAAGTTACATTACACATGGGGTGATGATATTTGTGAAAAAACATTTACCAATTTTGCACCATATACATTTTGAAGAAAATAATGTTGAAATGGCGCTTGCAAAGATATTTTTCCATGGAACAGAAATTGCAATACTGAATCTGTATGTTGCTCCCCATTCAACATTCTCCAACATACTAAATGTTATTTCCAATGCATTAGATCATTTCCATTTGAACGGACCCATTGTGCTTATAGGAGACTTCAATATTGACATGCTACAAAATAATGCCAAAACAAAATAATTAGAAAACTACATGTACAAATACAGTCTTTGCTTTCTTTTGAACAACACAAGCCATGTGCAAAACACACTTATTGACCATGTGTGGTCAAATGTGCCCATTCCTCAATACAACATCTTTATCTTAGACACATATTGGTCTGATCACGATACAATTGGTGTTGCACTTGAATTATGAAATATACATCAAACATATTGCAAAGTCATATTTCTATATTTCAAAGCATGTCTATATAGCTTGTTGCCCCCCCCCAAAAAAAAAAGTATCCAGCTTCTTAGTTTCCCCTAGTTTGTACACATATTGGTTTGGTCACCACACAGTTGGTGTTGCACTTGAATTATGAAATATACATCAGGCATATTGCAGAATCATATTTGTATGCTTCAAACCATATATGTGTATCTTGTTGCAGAAAATCGAGATATCCAACTTCTTAGTTTCCCCTGGTTTGTAATTGCTTTTGGTCACAGATTTTTTTTGCAAAAAAAATTATATATATATATATATATACACACAGAAACTTGAATGAACTAAAAAAAAAAAAGGTACATTCTTCTAACATTGTCTGTTACTTTATTCCTCTTATTCTAGTTTATTTAATCTATGTACATAATACTTGCTTTTTTCTTTACATGTCAACTTATGTTCATGTCCGTTTTGTTTTGTGATTTTCTTCATAGACACAAATAGGAAAGCTAGACATCGCAAAGAACTCCTAACCAGGAATGTAGAAGAATCCATACAAAGGTGCATTTTTTCTACCCGTGTTCCATATCTAGTAGTTTTTCGTTTACTCTGTATTTGTTGAACTGGTTTGCAGCTTTGTTTTTTTTTTCTCCTTGGACACTCCATATCTTCCTGTACATTGGCTTGTCTTCGTGTCAATTATATTTTATGTACTACTATATTGAAATAAATAAATTTGTAATCCATCTTTTCTTTTCATGTTTTGCAACGTAACAGTTTGCTTTCATGTCAGTTCTTACCTCCCTTTCTTTTCCATGTTCTATACTTAGTCGTTCTCCCCTTTTTTTCTTCCCCTCTATTATCCATTTCTGATTCTATAATTAGTCCCAAGTCTATGCTCACGGGTTCCCAGGATGGCGGAGTGGCGGATTTCATGTCCATCTATATCTCGACATCACGAGTCCGACCGATCGTCGTTCGTTTTCATAGTTCATGAATTTTATGGTCGTTGGTTCCTGTGTAGGTGCCATCGAACTCTCATGCCCCGTGTGTGTGTTATACATATTGCACTCGAAACTTTGATGATCTACAATTCGACCCGGACTCGAAGCTCGCAACTCATTTTTCCCAGCATCTGTTGATATTTTTCCCAATTCGTCTCAACAGTTAGCTAATTCTATGGCCATGGGTTCCCCCCCAATGCATTATTGAACTCCCATGCCCATCTATAATTCGACCTCGAGCTCCTCGAACTCCCAAGCCTCACTCTTTATCGAACTCACAATTTGTATATCCATCTATATTTTGACATCACGAGCTCGATCGAGCGCTTACGTTTCCTTAGCCAATTTTATGGTCGCGGGTTCCCGGCTACGTGTTATCAAACTCTCATTCCCCGTGTTCCAAGTATACATCTTCCATCCAAAACTTGGGTGATCCATGTCTATGCTCGCAAGTTCCCAGACGACGGAGTGGCAGATTTCATGTCCATCTATATCTCTACATCACGAGTCTGATCGACCATCATTCATTTTCATAGTTAGCGAATTTTATGGTCGCGGGTTCCTGTGTGAGCGCCATCCAACTCTCATGCCCTGTGTGCGCGGTATACATCTTGCGCCTGAAACTTCAGTGATCTACAATTCGAACTGGAATCGAGGCTTGTGACTCATTTTTCCCAACATCTATTGATATTTCAAAGAATCTGTTGATGTATTTCCCTGTTCATCTCAACAGTTAGCCAATTTTATGACTGCGGGTTCCCCCCCAATGCATTATCGAACTCCCATGCCCATCTACAATTTGACCCCGGCCTCCTCGAACTCCCAAGCCTCACTCTTTATCGAACTCACAATTTGTATATCCATCTATATCTTGACATCACGAGTTCGACCGAGCGCTTATGTTTCCTTAGCCAATTTTATAGCCGCGGGTTCCTGGCTACACGTTATCGAACTCTCATTCCCCGTGCTCCGAGTATACATATTCCATCCAAAACTTGGGTGATCCATGTCTATGCTCGCGGGTTCCCAGACGACGGAGTGGTAGATTTCATGTCCATCTATATCTCTACATCATGATTTTGACCGACCGTCGTTCATTTTCATAGTTCGCGAATTTTATGGCCGTGGGTTCCTATGTGGGCTCCATCCAACTCTCATGCCCCGTGTGTGCGGTATACATCTTGTGCCTCAAACTTCAATGATCTACAATTCAACCCAGACTTGAATCTTGCGACTCATTTTTCCCAACATTTGTTGATATTTCAAAGCATCTGTTGATATATTTCCCTGTTCATCTCAACAATTAGCCAATTTTATGACCGCGGGTTCCCCCCCAATGCATTGATATTTCAAAGCATCTGTTGATATATTTCCCTATTTGTCTCAACGGTTAGCCAATTTTATGACCATGGGTTCCCCCCCAATGCATTATCAAACTCCCATGCCCCGTGTTCGAATAACATCTTGCATCCAAAACTCCGGTTATCTACAATTCGACCCCGAACTCCTCCAACTCACAAGCCTCACTCCTTATCGAACTCACGAATTGTATATCAATCTATATCTTGACATCACAAGTCCAACCGACTGCTTTCGTTTCCTTAGCCAATTTTATGGTCGCGGGTTCCCGGGTATGCGTTATAAAACTCTCATTCCCCCTTGATCCGAGTATACATCTTCCATATGAAACTTGGGTGATCTACAATTCCAACACAAATACCCAGGTTCAAAAAAGTACCAAAGCATATTTAATTCTCGTCCATGTTCGCCACATTCACCCCTTCCCAATAGACATTAATTATGATTTTATTGATGACAGTTCATAGATGTTCAAAATATTGGCATTGATAAGCATAAAGCTCAAGGCAATCTCCCATTAAAATTCATTTATGGGAGAATATTATGGAATCTGATTAGTTTCCTCTGTCAATCTTGAATTCGCAAAAAAAATGATGATTGTTTTGGTTTTTTTAAGACGTCATTGTAGCAATAATTTGATATTGTGTTGGCCTGTTGTCATCTACAAAGGTGTTCACATGATCCCGCTCTTTAATATTGTGCACGTAATTTTAGAACCTTACAGGTTTGCATATCTGAGGCTCTGCCTGCATATGAAAATGTTGCTCCACCATTCCAATTTGAACATAGTTTGCATTTGGGCCACAGAGAACAACAATAAAATAAAATAATATGAAATTTGTTTAAGTAAATATCAACAAATTATATTCTGACTTGAACCTGCTTTTGTCAAGATCCAGGTATATTACACAATTGTCAATGTTTTCCCTGATTTTCAATAGTTTCTCTATTTCCCTGCCATCTTCGCACGCTTTCCCAATGCAAATTTATGATGCTTTTGTTAGCTTTGAAAATATTGGCATTAAAAGGCAAAAATGTCGAGGGCATCTGCCATTAAAACACATTGAACCAAGATTTACCGGAGATTGTATTATAATGTTGCAACATCCATTTTAAATACAATAAGGAGCAAAGGAAGGTTTTCATCACCTTATGGTTGTAGCTCGACACCATGTCTGTGGAGATACCCTGAATATTTTCGGGCACGAGGACCAACATTTTCAGTGGTCCATAGCTTATGACTACTACTTGTGCACTTCTGCCCAGATGAAAATTATATTGACATCTGAAATTGCAATGGCACATTGTATCCCCGACTTTTTTTTCTTTTACTTTAAGGACTTGGTCACGTGCTGCGCCGAGAACTATATTCCGAACCAACGGATTGTCTATATGGGCAACCATTTCCAAATCTTCCTATCGCCTAAAGTATTTCGAAAGATGTTAACACTTCCCGGCCCAACGCCTACTTTCAAGGGAGAGAATTGCAAGCAGTTCTTAAAGAAGCATGGCAATGAACTAGACCTCTTGCCAAAGTTATTACAGGACCCAACGCCCGCTCCCTGGGACATGGCCATATTACAGGTCAGTGCATGTAAAAACCTTTTTCGACAAATTGCATTCCTTTTCACGAGGACAACGAGATAAGCAAGTGAAACCAGCATCTCTCGGATGATTTTGTATATTTTATATTTTACGGTCAAGCAAGAAACCATCTTCCATTGCCCCAAGCTGATTTCCCTTCAAAACTCTTCCCAGTTATTGCAATACAAGAGGCAGAAGAAATTATTTATGCCACCTTATTTAATTTTCGTCGTGTTGAATTGCTATCCATTTCCTGGAATATCTATGTGTAGGAAGTTGAACTCTGATTTGACCCATTAACATTCTCACGAAATAAATTATGGAGACACGACGCTAGCCAGCTATTTTATAAGGTCTTCAATTTGTTTCAGTTTTTAAAGCATTGATATTTGGAAGGTATTTCCCCTAGTTCTCTAGCCAGCCGACAATCTTCCTGGATAGGAGGGACATAGTAGAAGAAATGGAGAACTATAATTTTATAAGGATTATCGAGTCTAAACAAAATCCTTGCTTCTTCCATGTCACATATCTGCTACAATGTTTTTTGCTGGAATAGCAGGGGAGTACATCTACTGGTTGCATTTTTTTCATTCAAAAAGGAAAGGACAATTCATGTCTATGCCTTGGAAAGTCTGGGATTTCATGGTCAGGAACCACTTCAACAGTTCTTTCACTTACACTATCATGAATGGACTCTGAACCAATACCAATGATTCGCACAAGCAGAACCGAAAAGACCCGGGTGAAAAAAGTGCCCAATCCTCGATTGCCACAACCAAGACCACAACATCTCATGGCAGTACTCCAACGGCTTACCCAAGTAACAAAGTCACACACAGTTCTTAAGACAGAGGAAGAGATAAGAACCCTCCCTCCAGCAAAATTGAAAGTTGTCCCAAGCTTCTTGCGGGCATAAAACGAAAAACAATAGTCCAAGAACATGAGGGACTGAGGGGAGAAATTGATATCTATGATCTCTCCCTCGAAGATATGGAACTAGAAATTGACATTGAAAAATTATTCCCTGATGATGATCACTTAGACAACACCACTCCTCATAATGTCGGGATGGACATACTTGGCACAAATACATTGGATGAAGAAGAGTCTTTTGCATTTCAGAGCATTGTTTTTGACAGGGAATCAAAAAAATTGATTATTGAAAACAAAGATGTAAAGAATAAGAAAGGCACATCTCGTTCAGAGTTCAACCTACACAACATGCGCCCTTCCCATATATCCAAGATGCACCGAGCAACTGGAGATGCTCTAGACAACTCTATTAGTAGCCTTGAAATGAAGAATCTCATGTTAAAGACATCAATCAAATAATTGGAGGCAACTCTAATGCCTCTTCCACTATTTGCTACTCCATTGGCAATGGTTGGGTCCACCACACTTGCACCAAAGTTAAAAGGATCAACAAGCCTTCTCACATCCTCCCGAGACTATGTGGAAAAGAATATAAACAAAATAATGGAATTAATAACAAAAGCTTGGGAGATGTCAAAGAATATGGTCTCTTTTGGAACAAGAGCGCATGCTTTTCATGAGTATCTACAAGCAGATCTAAAAAACGACCAAGGTTTTTATCTTGATGCAGTTTTACCATTTGGTTTTGAAGTTACCGGTATGACGGAATCCAGAAAAAGACAAGAGGATCTCCCTTCCCTGGATTGAATAGACCAACTAAACACATGCTGGAAATAAAAGGTAAAGAACCTGATTGGTCTTGTTCAACAATGTAGCCAGACCATATCTAAAAGAGACAAACTATTCAAGAAGCTAACTGAGATAGATCTAGCTGGCAGCACAAATGAAGTTCAGGACCCAAAATTGATATTAAACTCATTGTTTTTAACCAAACAAGCATTTGATGATCAAGTTCATATCTATAAAAGACTGTCATTTGAAAATTTGTATGGCATTCTTGAATATGGTGAAGATGACGTGAAAACTTGGCTAGTCGGTTATGCAATTAGAAACAAAAATATTCAAGAAGCATTGCACAACTTGTCGATTGATCTAAGCGACTTGGAAAGTGAACTCTTCAATATAAAATTCCGACATGAAATGAACCTGGCGCCCATGAGGAGCTACATCGAAGAATGGTTGAAAAAAATGGTCGACCAGATTTCTAATGAAGGTCAAAGCCGAGGAAAGCCATAAAAGGACATCAATGAAGAAATGACAAGCCATGGCACACCATCATATTAAGTTGATATTGATTACATTATTTTGTCTTCATCCATTTATTCTAACAAAACTTTAATCCAAATCTGACAAATTTCTCTTTCTTCTTGCCGGGTTTTGTTGTTTTCCATCGTCAACTTTCTTCCTTCTGCAAACTTCATTCTTGTACATATTTGCTTCGTAGTTCACGACAGTCCCAATCAAAGTCATTCTGGAAAACACATTTTTATTTCATAGAATATGTACTGAACTATAGTTTTTTTTTTGCAAATTCGAAAACAACTTTTTTTTTTGCAAATTCGAAGACAACTTTTTGGGGGGGAAATATTCTCAAATGTATTTTGTGACCCAGTTTATCTAAATATAAATATTTGGGGTTGTTCTATGCTGATATTCAATGCTTGGTGTTGTTATTTGGGATTTGTATTTCTTCGTAAAATTAACTCATTTTGTTGTACATGTTCCTATTCTATATTGTGCATGTATTGCAACTTCCTATATTTCAAAATATTCTTCGATATACAAAATGTCAAGTCATGTATTTTTTTCTTTGTTCCTTGTAGGTTTGAACAAAAAAATCCAAGCCCAAAACACCATTCAAATTCAAACATGGTTTACATTTGGAGCACAAATAATCTACTAAGATACATTAATATGGATACATTTTATTTAAAACTTTCGTTGTATGCAACTTGCACCAAAAACTTATGTGGTCTACAATTCTTCCACATATTGGAACATGGTCTACATTTGGACCACAAATTATCTATTGCAAGACATTAATATAAATACAATTTAAATTAATGGTCCTATATCGTCACATCATGAGCCCGATCGGCCGCAGTTCCTTTCAACACTTAACCAATTATCTCTCCACGAGGTCGCGCCTTAGTGCTAACGAAATCGTATGCCCCATGTTCCGTGATTTACATGTTGCACACAACATTTTCGTGATATACATTTTGCACCAAACGCTTCCATCATTCAAAGTGGATGTTAGTGGTCGGTCGGAGTCACGATATGAAAGCACAAGCGCAAATGTGAACTGATTCATCCGCCAACACACCCATTGGGACATTTTCAAAAAAACGACTAAGTAACGAGAAAGATAGTAGAGAGGAAAAACGATCATGACAAGGGCTCCCGAGAAGCCTCAAGGCCCCGCTTGTCAAATTGTATATATATTTTGCTTCTACTCGTGACAACTCAGTGGTTCTCTTATTGCCATTAACAACCAAAGAAACATATTCAAAAACGATTTACAGGAGCCCGACCGACCCCCGGGTTAGCGCTATTATACATCTTGCACCCAAAACTTGCAACATCTACAGTTCCATTGTATACATCTTGCACCAAAAACTTCTGTGGTCTGCAATTTCTCCACATATTGGAACATGGTCTACATTTGGACCACAAATTATCTATTACGATACATTAATATAAATACAATTTTAATAAATATACTTAAACTTGAACCTGAATTTTTTTCAAACTCATCGATTGGTCCTATATCGTCACATCATGAGCCCGACCAACCGCAGTTCCTTTCAACACTTAGCCAATTATCTCTCCACGGGGTCACGCCTTAGCGCTAACGGAATTTTATGTCCCATGTTTCGTGATATACATGTTGCACACAACACTTCCCTGCTATACATTTTGCACCAAACACTTCCGTCATTTATAGTTCGACGCGCTATTATAGATCTTGCACCCAAAACTTGCGTCATCTACAGTTTCATTGTATACATCTTACACCAAAAACTTTCGTGGTCTACAATTCCTCCACATATTGGAACATGGTCTACATTTGGACCACAAATTATCTATTGCAATACATTAATATAAATACAATTTAAATTAATGGTCCTATATCGTCACATCATGAGCCCGACCGACTGCAGTTCCTTTCAACACTTAGCAAAATTATCTCTCTGCGGGGTCGCGCCTTAGCGCTAACGAAATTTGATGCCCCATGTTTCGTGATATACATGTTGCACACAACTTTTTCGTGATATACATTTTGGACCAAACACTTCTGTCATTCAAATTGGATGTTAACGATCAGTCAGAGTCACAATATAAAATCACAAGCGCAAATGTGAACCGATCTGTCCACCAACGCGCCCATTGGGACATTTTCGGAAAAAACGGATAAGTAACGAGAAATATAGTAGAGAGGAAAAACGGTCGTGACAAGGGCTCCCAAGGAGACATAAGACCCCGCCTGTCAAATTGTATATATATTTTGCTTCTGCTCGTGACAACTCAGTGGTTCTCTTATTGCCACTGACAACCAAAAAAATGTATTCAACAGGGATTTACGGGAGCCCGACCGACCCTCGGGTTGGCTCTATTATAGATCTTGCACCTAAAACTTGTGTCATCTATAGTTCTGTTGTATACATCTTGCACCAAAAACTTTCATGGTCTGCAATTCCTCCACATATTGGAACATGGTCTATAGTTGGACCACAAATTATCTATTACGATACATTAATATAAATACAATTTTAATAAATATACTTAAACGTGAACCTGAACTTCTGTACTCTACAATTTGTCGCGACTTGACGCTATCGATTTCTTATGCCCCCTGTTATGTGATATACATGTTGCACA
Organism: Picea engelmannii; assembly: GCA_009831015.1. NCBI lineage: Eukaryota > Viridiplantae > Streptophyta > Pinopsida > Pinales > Pinaceae > Picea > Picea engelmannii. The sequence continues at coordinate 70,295 of ML779393.1, forward strand.
CCACACTTCCGTGATATACGTTTTTCACCAAACACTTGCGTCATATACAATTCGACCCTGGTTATAGAGCCTGCCTATCTGAAAATTTGTGATCTAAAAAGTGGCTAGGCATCGAATGGTTAGCGGTTGGTCGGAGTCACGATATAAAAGCACAAGCGCAAATGTGAATCGGTCTATCCGCCAACGCGCCCATTGGGACATTTTCGGAAAAATGACTAAGTAACGCGAAAGATAGTAGAGAGGAAAAACGGTCGGAAGGGCTTCAAAATAGGGTGACGAGGGCTCTTGAGGAGACATAAGGCCCCGACTGTCAAATTGTATATATATTATGCTTCTACTCATGACAACTCAGCGATTCGCTTATTGTCATTAACAACCAAAAAAATGTATTCAACAGCGATTTACGGGAGCCCGACCGCCCCTGGGTTGGCGCTATTATACCTTGCACCCAAAAATTGAGGCATCTACAATGTCGTTGTATACATCTTGCACCAAAAACTTCCGTGGTCTGCAATTCCTCCACATATTGGAACATGGTCTACATTTGGACCACAAATTATCTATTACAATACATTAATATAAATACAATTTTTATAAATATACTTAAACTTGAACCTGACTTTTTTCAAATTCGTCGATTGGTCCTATATCATCACATCATGAGCCCGACCAACCGCAGTTCCTTTCAACACTTAGCCAATTATCTCTCCACGGGGTCGCGCCTTAGCGCTAACGGAATTTTATGCCCCGTGTTCCGTGATATACATGTTGCACACAACACTTCCCTAATATACATTTTGCACCAAACACTTTTGTCATTTACAGTTCGACGCTCTATTATAGATCTTGCACCCAAAACTTGCATCATCTACAGTTCTGTTGTATACATCTTGCACCAAAAACTTCTGTGGTCTACAATTCCTCCACGTATTGGAACATGGTGTACATTTGGACCACAAATTATCTATTACAATACATTAATATAAATACAAATTAAATTAATGGCCCTATATCGTCACATCATGAGCCCGACTGACCGCAGTTCCTTTCAAGACTTAGCCAATTATCTCTCTGAGAGGTCGCACCTTAGCGTTAACGAAATTGTATGCCCCATGTTCCGCGATATACATGTTGCACACAACATTTCCGTTATATACATTTTGCACCAAACACTTCCGTCATTCAAAGTGGATGTTAGCGGTCGGTTGAAGTCACGATATAAAAGCACAAGTGCAAATGTGAACCGGTTCGTCTGCCAACGCACCCATTGGGACATTTTCAGAAAAACGTCTAAGTAACGAGAAATATAGTAGAGAGGAAAAACGGTCGTCACAAGGGCTCCCGAGGAGACGTAAGGCCCCTCCTGTCAAATTGTATATATATTCTGCTTCTACTTGTGACAACTCAGTGCTTCGCTTATTGCCATTAACAACCAAAAAAATGTATTCAACAGATATTTACGAGAGCCCGACCGACCCCCAGGTTGGGGCTATTATAGATCTTGCAACCAAAAATTGTGTCATCTACAGTTCCGTTGTATACATCTTGCACCAAAAACTTTTGTGGTTTGCAATTCCTCCACATATTGGAACATGGTCTACATTTGGACCACAAATTATCTATTATGATACATTAATATAAATACAATTTTAATAAATATACTTAAACTTGAACCTGACTTCATCATGAGCCTGACCGACCGCAATTCCTTTCAACACTTAACCAATTATCTCTCTGTGGGGTCACGCCTTAGCGCTAACAAAATTTTATGCACCATGTTTTGTGATATACATGTTGCACACAACACTTTTGTGATATACATTTTGCACCAAACACTTCCGTCATTTACATTTCGATGCGCTATTATAGATCTTGCACCCAAAACTTGCGTCATCTACAGTTCTGTTGTACACATCTTGCACCAAAAACTTTCATGGTCTACAATTCCTCCACATATTGGAACATGATCTACATTTGGACCACAAATTATCTATTACAATACATTAATATAAATACAATTTAAATTAATGGTCCTATATTGTTATATCATGAGCCCGACCGACCGTAGCTCCTTTCAACACTTAGCCAATTATCTCTCTGTGGGGTCGCGCCTTAGCGCTAACAAAATTTTATGCCCCATGTTTTGTGATATACATGTTGCACACAACATTTTCGTGATATGCATTTTGCACCAAACACTTCCGTCATTTACAATTCGACCCCATTTTCCACAATTTACCTTGTAACCTGCTTGGCAGGGACTATGTTGCCATCCAACACTTGTTATGAGTAGGGAACCCCTTCGCCCAATCAATACTATCTCAAATAAGTGACAACATGCCATGCCATTGAGTAAGTAAGTAAGTTCAAGAGTGTAGAGAGCATCGGTGTCACTGCCCCCTTCTCAACTAGGAATGACTAGCAATTTCTAACCTTGGTCTTGGTTATTTTAGAGAACCCCAAGCACTCAAAGGATGCTAATGATGGTTGGGAGTAGTGTGTGGATGATGCTCTCTTGACCATTGATTTCTTACTATTTATGATCAAGTTGTATGCCTTGTGGCTCCCATAGTTTTTATTTTACTACTTTGAAACTTGGGTATGGTGTATCTTTGCATTTGGGTGTTTTGGCATAAGCCAACTCACATTTTTGAGTTTTGATACCTTTTTCCAATGGAGGATGTATGTGTGCCCTAACTTTTTATTTATTAAATTTATGTACACATTGCTTTATTAGCAGTTAAAAGAAGCTTTAACATAAAAAAAACTCCCATTATTATAAGGACTAATTACCACCCCTTGTAGTTATCCCTTGTGATGTCCCCTAGCTTAACCAAGGGACATTGCATCGTGAACTACACATGAAAACAAAAATTTTCTTCTAACTCATTTCATGTGGCTTACTAGCCACGATTTATACATATTTTTAACCAGATTTCGATACCCATAATGAAATACATCTACAACATTCTAAATGAACTTAGTGCAACTAATAAACTCATTCATGATAACAACTAAAGCATTCACATACATAGAGTGAAGCACAAAAATTAAACTTGGAAAATACGTAAACACTTAACCTTTAAAATACTTGTGCAACCAGTTGCTTGGGAAGGATGTTCCACCCAACCATATACTTGTCATTCTAGATCTCAACAACAAGTCATCCCCGAGTTGGGGCTAGGAATATACAAAAGAAGGGTGTCTCTCACAATCCACTCATAACTTACCATCACACAATCCACTGTTATTATCCTACAACTATCTAGAATTTTCTCCAGCTCTCTTCCTTTCGACCTTCCCAACCCAAGGAATGTACCCTTCACTACTTTCAGTCCATCGGGCATCCCATTTGTTTATCAAGGTCTCTCTGGCTCAAGTAAGCAAGAATCTCTCTGTTGGGAAATCAAGGGAACTCATTGCTAGGAAAACTACGAGTAACCTACAACAAGCACTTGTTGTTACAGTGCAACCCACTCAATAGTGCACTCTTTAGGCCTAACAACCTGGCTCTTCGATTTCCAACTCCAAAACACTCCAAAAATGCTCCAGCATGCTCCATAATTCACTCCATCTTCTTTTTCTAGCTCCGGTGCTCCTATTTTTGTTCTTTGCCTGTTGATCATGCAAAAACTCCATATGAAAATCTACCCAATTTCCCCATGCGAATTTCATCTATTTTCCCAAGACAATTGATTTCTCACTCTACCCAATGTTGATAGTACTGCAGCCTTATGCTTCCAATAACTATGGGATGTGACTCTCACACCCACCCTCTTACATGAGTTTAATGATTGGGCTCTCATACACTCAAACATAAATAAAAGTTGTCCCCAAATGATAATAAATTCAAAAATTGGGTTTGGATTAATAGTCATAAACCATTCCCCCCTTAGGCCCCTCTTAGACACTCTCAAGCATCCCCTCTCTCTTTTGGATTAATCGACCCCCATATTTGTCCATATTCCCAACAATTGACATCACATTACTTTTATTAAAATAAAAAAAGACATCTCGCATAATACAATGCTTGGCCATAGCCACATTCATATCTACATTATACATTAATTAAACCGGGGATTATAGTGGGGATGTTACATTCCCCCTCCCCTGCAAATGTGTATCGTCATCAGTGCACAACACCATGCCAAAATACATATAAAAAATTTGCAATATATTTGCTTTCCATCAACAGTCCCAACCATAATCTCTCATTCTTCTCAACTTGTTGACCCAAGGAATGTGCCCTCTTCACTGCCTTCATTCCATTGGGTTGTACCAATCTTTTATCAGGGATATTAGCGTAGGTGACCAAGAATTATGGGTTGTTGCTCCAAAACTCTAGTTGCTAAAAAATGGAGTCGTGCATTTTTAGCTTTTATTTTCTTCAAAAAATGGCAAAAAATTGTGAGTATTCCTCCCTCATAATGCCTTCATGCTCCCATGTTGCATCTTCAGGATAATAGCAGGTCCATTAAACCTTTAAAAACCCTATGGATTTGTTTTGAAGCACTTTGACTTTTCGGTCAAGGATGCATGTTGGTACCACCCGAAAATTCCCTTCATTTTCCACCTAGATCACAGACAAATCAATTATGTGATTAGTGTCAGACACATATTTCTTTAATAATGATACATGGAAGACATTATTGTTACACACCAAATTCCCACACTACTAAGTGTGGATTTGTCACACTTTTAGAGGGATTGTTTGCCGTAATCCCTGGACATCTTAGGAGAGAAATTTATCATATGAAGGTCAAAATACTATGTGCACATGTATTATTCATTTTTATTGAAAAAAGAAAATTAATTTAGTGTGAGAATCCACATCACATTTAGTTTCCTAATATCAAGGATAAGTTGAGAACCTCATGGATGGTTGGGAGATTTTCTCAAACCGATATCCCAATTTGATGGATCTTGAGAGATATTTCCTCCCTAAAATCTTTGAGAGATATTTTCTCCCTAAAATCCTTGAGAGATATTTTCTCCCTAAAAATATTGGAAATCCCAATTTAGTGGATCTAGTAAGTGATTTCCTCCATGGTGGTTAAGCCTCCAAATCCTATATAATGAGGGCATTCCAAGGTGAAAAGGGGAAGGAGAAAGAATTTTAGAGTGTCAAACCTTTGAACTTGGAGGAATGAATCCATCAAAGCATCATCATTATGATCCTAAGACATTCATGCAAGGGTTGGACTGGAGAGCTTGGAGGAGTTGTTGCAAAGTCTACGGTGATTTCTAAGTACTTCACCATGTTTCTCCATTAATATAGCTTGGCATATTTCCTTCATATTGTTGTCTATACATGTCTGTCTATATAGATAGATATTTTCTTGTCTAATGATATATTGAAGAAGTAGAAGGTATTGTTTTGTTCCTTGCAGACTTTCTTCATCTTGATCCCAGCTTGGACAACAAGAACAAAGACTAAAGAATAGCAAGGACAATCGTCGAAAAAGAAGTAAGTCACACTTCTATCTTCTATATTCTCTATCCATAGACATAAATAATAGATCTAAAGGAATGTTAGTGTCCATTTGTTTGTTTTTGTGTCTTGGTCAATATGGGTCTAGATATCTAAGGGAGATTTCACCTATTCGTAGGGGAAATATTCTATAACAATTATGCACTTTCATTGATGCAGGAAATGCTAGCATGTATGAAACTAGCCCTATCTTCTCTAATATTTCAAAGTGTTGACAATATCTTGTTGCCAAATTTGGCTAGCAACCCAATCTTATCAAACTTCTTTTCGCTTTCACTTTTAGAAACATATGTTTGCCCACTTTGAAATCCATAAAAACTTAGTTTTTGTTTGCATAACTTTTCTACCTTTCTTGGGAAGCCTTTAGATTCTTCCTAATCCTTGTCATCTACTCTTCCATTTCCTTTAACAAATTTGGCCCAATGATAGCTTTGTCTGTTGGGTTATCCTAGCTCACTGGTGTGTTACACTTCTTGCTATACAATGCTTTAAATGGGCTCATTTTTAATGAGGCTTAATACCCATTATTGTAAGAAAACTCTACTAAGTGAATGTAGTCTTCCCACTTCGATGGTTGGTCCATCACATACATCATGAGCATGTCTTCAATTATCCTATTGGTCCTCTTTGTTTTCCCATCTGAATCTAGGTGATACATTGTACTAAGATTCATATTTGTCCCATAGCCTTAGATTAAACCTTGCCATAATTTGGATGTAAACTTGGAATCTATGTCTGAAACTATTGCCTTAGGCACACTATGTAGCCTGCCAACTTCCTTCATGTAAATATCTGCAATGTTTGATGCTTTAGGTTTTATCTTCATAGGAATAAAATGCATTGCCTTGGTCAATTTGTCCACCACCACCATGATGGAATCGTGTTGTTTCACTTTTATGGGCAACTTTGTTATAAAATCTATTGTAACCACTTCCCACTTCCATTATGGACTGGGAAATGGTTGTAGCAACCCCTCCAGATGTTTGTGCTTTGTCTTTACCTTTTGGCACTCTAGACATGGGGCTATGTMGTCAACCACTTTTTTGTTCATTCATGAACAAAAGTATTGGCTCCTTACAATTGTAATTGATTTTTGATATCCTGGGTGCTAAGCATATGGCACATTGTGCATTTCTCTTAGCACTATATTTTCAGCTCCATGGAATTTGGCRCATACACCTTGTCTATGTACAAGAGGATTCCATCCTCTTTCAATTCATAATTTTTAAATTTATGCTATAAATTGTCTTGATGTAAGTTTTCCTTTATTTGTAAATAATGTTGATCTGAATTTGTTCCTTCAATAATTTTATCTTTTAAATTTGTCTTATACATGTTGATGGTTGAAATATGCATTTCATGAGTTCTTTTTCTGAGTGCATCAACCACCTGATTTTATTTTCCTTTGATTTGTTTAATTTAAAGTCATACTCACTAAGAAATTCTAGCCATCCAGTTTGTTTGGCATTTAATGTTGGTTTTCCAAACAAATGTTTGAGACCACAATGGTATGTTCTTAGCTCAAATCTCCTCCACGTGAGGTAATGTCTCCACATTTTTAATGCATGTACAGTGTCTGTTAATTCTAGATCACGTGTAGCATAATTTCTCCGATGCTCTTTTAATTTTCGAGACACATAGCATACCACATGATCTTTTGTCTGAGGACTCCACCAAGCCCTTCCTTGCATGCATCCATGCACACTACAAAGTCTTCATCTAGATCTGCAATCTTTAATATGGGTGCACTTGTCAAAAGATATTTCAACTACTGAAAACTTTCTTTACACTTGGAAGTCCATTCAAATTTCACTCCCTTCTTTTGCAAGGAAGTGATTGGACTTGCAATCTTTGAAAACCCCTTTATGAATCTTCAGCAATAACCCGCAAGACCCATAAATGATATGACCTCTGTCACATTTCTTTGTGTCTTCCATCCTCTAATGGCCTATATCTTCTTGGGATCAATTGTTATCCCATCTGTTGAAATAATATGGACCAAGTAGTGAATCTTCTTTTGGTAAATGATCAAGTTGGACATCGATGGTTGCCCACCTATTCCACTGGCTCAAATTATAGTTTCCATCTTGGCAATTTTTCTACAGTTTTTTGGATCCCAAACTTCTGGGGTTGTTTTGAGGCCCTAAATGATGTTTTTTTAACTTAACAATGCCCAATAGTTTCCACTTAGGGTTATTAGGTTGTTCAGGATGTGTACTCCTTGGTTAGACCTTTTTGACAGGGTACCGAGCACCCCAAATGGAGATAGTATGCAAAAGTTTTTCCCTCGGGAAGTTGATGTGCCAACTAGCCCCATCGAGGCCCACAAACCTTTTGACATTTCATCTTCCGAGGTTAGGGTTTTGGATGTTTAGGGTTTTCTCATTTATGCTTTATGTTAAAAAGGCCTTTGGAGCCTCATTGTAATCAGCTTGCGAATGAGTGTAGTCAACACATCTCTCTTTAGAGCTAAGCTACCACCATTATAGCTAGCTTGTGTGCTTTGCATTTTACAGTCTTTTGTGTTCCATACAATCATTAACGGAATCTGAGTTTTATTGTGTTCCTTGCAATATCTCTATGCATTTCCTTGTTATATATCTGCCATATTTCTGCTTTCGTGTCATTCTCAAAATAATCTAGAGCAATCTGCTCCTTGTCATTCTTAGTTGATGCAGGAGCAAAACCACCCCAAGTCAAAGTGGAAATTCGTGAACCTTCTAGAAGGCGCAACATGGCTGAGAGGACGAGATTTCCTCGCATTTGATTGAGTTTGTTGTATATTGTTATGTAATTTGCTCTTTTGAGCATCTAGTTAATGATTCTAGGAGGGAATCATGGATCTGAGATGATCCAAGATATCATAATTCTCTTATTTATGTGTATCTCACGGGCATAATAGAGGGGGGACTGTACAATGTAATATCAGGACTAGAAAGGTAGTCTAGCCATAACAGTTGTGACTTTGTGTAATTCGAGCTCGAATACTAATGAAAGTGTGTATTTTATGTAACCTATGTGTATGGTTATGTGTTTATGAAATCTATGTGTAGAAAACCCAAATTATATATATTTGAGTGTGTGTGCGAGGATAGATTGTGAGCTGAGAGTATTTGTTGCAGGTCTAAACGACATGGAGAACGGAGAACAAAGGAAGGTCGATCATTATCGACCGTCGGATCACATTCCAATTAAATCTTGATCGTCGATTGAATGTTCTTGTAGAAAAGGAAAGAGATCAACCATCGATCACTGAAGGGATCGACGACGATCTATTGTCAAACATTAAAGGATACCATGAAAGGAGAGATCCAACCATCCATCCATAGAGAAGATTGACGATTGTCATTGAAAGAATACCAGTAAAGTACGAGGAGTTTAGCACAAGAGGTTTGATACACATGGAATAAGTGGAATGGTGACGAGAATCATGAACGTTAGATCAAGGTCAAGTTAAGTCATGACCATTGTATCGAGATCATAATAAAGTCCTCACTGCACATAAGAGGAGAATCATGACCGTTTGATTTAGATCCAAATCGACGGTCCTCATTACGATAGACCGTAGACAATGAAGGTTCTAAGGAATTGGAAGGCCTAAAAGTTGAGGTCCCGATGATGGAAAACATCAAGGAACTCCACACAGTTTCCATCTTAACAATTTTTCTACAGTTTTTTGGGTCCCAAACTTTTGGGGCCATTTTGAGGCCCTAAACGACGTTTTTTTGACTTAGTAGCATCCAAAAAATCCCGGTTGGAAATTATTGGGCCATTTAAAATTTGTAATCCTCGGTTAGACCTTTCTGACGGGGTACTGAGCGCCCCAAATAGAGATCGTATGCAAAAGTTGTTCCCTCAAGAAGTTGACATATCAACTACCCCCATCGAGGCCCACAAACCTTATGGCGATCCATCTTTCGGGATTAAGTTTTTGGATGTTTAGGGTTTTCTCATTTATGTTTTATGTTAAAAAGGCCTTTCGAGCCTCATTGTAACCAACTTGCTAATGAGCGTAGCCGACACATCTCTCTTTAGAGATAAACTACCACCATTCTAGCTAGTTTGTGTACTTTGCATTTTATAGTCTTTTGTATTACAGAAAGTCATTAATAGAATATGAGTTTTACTGTATTATTGTGTTCCTTGCAATTTCTCTGTACATTTCCTTGTTGTATCTCAGTTATATTTTGCCTTCATTTCGTTCTAAAAATAATCTAGATTAGTGGTATTAGAGCAGTCTGCTCCTTGTCGTTCTTAGTGCATGTTCCCAACAAGGTCAGGGTATAGAGAGTTGGTTCTCGAGCTTGTTTCTCTTGAGGACAACCACTCTCACCCRCCCAAACAACCTCCCATGGTGGAAGAAAAGAGGGACAACGGAGAAGGAGATCCTATCAAACGGTTKCTCGAGGAAGCCCTCGCCCAACAGAGAAATGAGATGATGGATAATTTTGCATAGATCCTTCAATGACTGCTAATAACAATGGAGACACCTTCAACCAATAATCACTTTGGAGGTGYGACGCCCTTTAAGGTACAAGTTAACTTTGATATTCCTTTATTTGAAGGCTGGATAGACATCGACACTTTGGACAAATGGTTAAGTCTGTTAGAGGGTTATTTCTCTGTCCAAATTTTTTCCAATGGTGAAAAAATCACCTTCGTGCTCCTTAAGGCCCTTTCCCTTGTCATAGATTGGTTGGAGACTTAATGTGAGCAACATGTGATCCGGATTATTTTCGGCACGAAATGAGAGCGGAGATATAATAAAGAAATGCACAGAGATATCGCAAATATTCAATAATATAACAGAAATGTATCAGAGATGCAACCATAAACATCGATGTACAATAATACATGATTTATATTAATGAAAGAAATGTATAGAGACTGTAAAAATACAGAGTGAAAGACTCGCTAGAATGGTGGCAGTTTATCTCTGAGAAGAGATGTGACGGCTACTCACATTTGCAAGAAGATGATTACAATGAGGCTCTGAAGGCCCTTTTACAATAAACAGGAATGCCAAAAACCCTAGACATTCAAAAACCTAACCCTAGGAGATGAAGTGCCAAAAGTCATGTGGACCCCGTTTGGATAAGTTAGTACATCAACTTCCCGGGGTCGTAACTTTTGCATACGATCTCTGTTTTAGGCGTATGATAGCCCGTTGGAAAGGTATCGTCGAAGAGATTCATTTTGGGGGCTCAATCATGCCTTCATCTATTATTGAGAAGCTCGATCCCGAAAAACCTTCATTTAGGCCTTCAAAATGGCTCCGGAAGTTAAAACTATTAAAAATAGTAAATTGCCAAAATTGTCAGAAAATTGTTTTGAGCCAGTTGGAAAAGGTGGGTGGCCACTGATATCCACATGGATCAATCCTCCCTCCTTAGGAAGCAATGGTCTCCATTGTGTTGAGTACCCGGGGGAGAGGAAAAAGTGTTTGTTGAATCTGAATCTTGGTGAGCTGCTTGCCTTGCTGGAGACGTCGCGTTGCTCGATTTGTGGAAGGCTATCATGAGCATGTGGCTGGAAGCATTGGACCTTTTTAACTAGTCTAGATACATGAGATCCTTTTGTGTAGAAGGAATCTTTACACTTTGCTACAATCTTGTCGACTTGCTTCTGTTGGATAGAAGGTGCTTAGGCCGAGGCTGTAGTGGTTGCAGTATCATTTTGTTCACCTTTTGAACAGATTGTGAAGAAGCTGAATTTTGCAGTATGAGATACTACCTTGCGACACTTTTTATGTGGGACAGTAGTCGGAACTACCTCTAGTATTCTGTAGAGATGACCCCCCAGAGAAACAATGACACTGCAAGGTCAAGACTCATAAACAGCATGGCGCTTCCACATATATGGTTGGCCCAAGAGAACATCACAAACATCCAGTGGGGAAACATCACATAATACCTCATCCTTGAAGGGTTGGATGTCGTATGACAATCGACACTGTTGGCTGACACAAAGATCTCATCCTTGGCGAAGCCACCCGATGTTGTATGGCTGGGGGTGTGGTGTTGTCGACAATCCCAATTGTTTTACGACCTCTGCTGAGATGAGATTCTTCTGGCTTCCGCTATCAACAATAAAATGCAGCGGGGTCCCCTTCACCCACATCTGTGAATGAAAAAGGCCCTCCCCCTCTTCAGGATCTGTGGATTCTTCTGGTTGAATTGTTGTGGTCGCGACAATAGCAGTGGGGTCTGCGTCGATGATCTGTATTTTACTAGTACTTTCGTAATCAGATTCTGAATCAGGGTTCGGCTCCTTGTCTTTGGTCTCGGCCACCAATGACTATTTTGAGCGACATTCATCGGTGTTGTTCCAGGGGATTTTGTGGAAATCACACCATTTTCCAGTGTCCTTCTTTGTCTTCCCGTGACCCTTATTTTCCTGTGGCTTGGACTGGTTTTCGGGAGACTATTTGTTAGGGTCGTCTTTATCATCCTTTAGTTGTTGTGGATTTGTAGACCCAAACTCTTGTTTATTCTGGTGCTTAAATTTCTGCTCAATTTTAACAGCATATCGATAAGCAACACCGAGTGATGAGATGTCTAGAAAATTCATTTCAGTTTGGATATATCTGTGTAGAGCCCCACGGTATTTCAGAACCAAATGTCGTTCATAGTCTTTGATACCAAGCTTGGTGCGCAAGGTATGGAAGGTATTGGTGAACTCTGAAACTGCTTGGCCCCTCTCTTGTTGCAATGTGGTCCATCTCATGTACTAGTCCTCATAGTTGCCAACAGGGTAATATTATTCCTTTATCGCATCCACAAAAAAATCCCAAGTGGTCTTGGCCCCATATATTCCAGACTCCTCTGTGGAACTTTTCTCCCAGTAAGTTTCCCACCAATGTTTGACATGGGGGAGAGCTTTAAGGAGTGCGAAGGTGATCTTTTCTCTGTCAGAAAAATTATGAACAGAGAAATAACCTTCCAACAGATTTAACCATTTGTCTAGGGCATCCGCGTCTATCTGACCTTCAAATATGAGAATATCAAAATTAACATGTACCTTGAAAGGAAAGGTGCTTCCAAAGTGGTTGTTTGATGAAGATGCGCCTTTTGCTATCGACAGGCATTGAAGGATGTGGGAAAAATTCTCCATCATTTCGTCCTTCTGTCGTGTGAGAGCTTGCTCAAGCAACAGATTTATAGGATCGTCTACTCCGTCATTTTTCTTTTCCTCTGCCATGGAGGGTTTCTTGGGCATGCGAGAGCGATTTTCTTCAAGAGCGACAAGCTCGAGACCCAACTTGTTATACTCGGACCTCGTTGGGGACATGCACTGAAAAACAATCAAGAGCAGTCTGCTCTGATACCACTGATCCAGATTATTTTCAGCACGAAGTGAGAGGGGAGATATAATAAATAAATGCACATAGATATCGCATATATTCAATAATATAACATAAATGTATCAGAGATGCAACCATAAACACAGATATACAGTAATACACAATTTCTATTAATGAAAGAAATGTACAGAGATTGTAAAAATACAGAGTGAAAGACTCGCTAGAATGGTGGTAGCTTATCTCTGAGAAGAGATGTGACGGCTACTCGCATTCGCAAGAAGATGATTACAATGACACTCTGAAGGCCCTTTTACAATAAACAAAAATGCCAAAAACCCTAGACATCCAAAAACCTAACCCTAGGAGATGAAGCGTTAAAAGTCATGTGGCCCCGTTTGGGTAAGTTAGTACATCAACTTCTTGGGGTTGTAACTTTTGCATACAATCTCCATTTTAGGCATATGATAGCCCGTTGGAATGGTATCGTCAAGGAGATTCATTTTGAGGGCTCATGCCTTTGACTATCATTGAGAAGATCGATCCCAAAAAACCTTCATTTAGGCCCTCAAAATGACCCCAGAAGTTAAAACTACTAAAAATAGTAAATTGCCAAAATTGTCAGAAAACTATTTTGAGCCAGTTGGAAAAGGTGGGTGGCCATCGATATCCACCTGGATCAACATGCCAAGGATGAGACTGCAATTTTTGGGCCACGACCTTGAGGAGAAACTACCCTATTAGAAACTATGATGACTAGTACACAAGATGGATAAATTTGCATAAAAAGAGAGACCAGACAGTGCCATAGTACACCGACATATTTTGTACCTTGCGTGTAAATATTGGTATTAAAGACTCTAAGCGACACCTAGTTTTAAAGTACCACAATGACCTACATAGGTACATCCAAATAGATATGGAGTTCCTGAACATCTCCTCATTGGGAGCCACTTACTGATGTGCAGATTGAGTTGAAGTTCAAGCAAAAGAATAAGCGAGATTTTGATTCTGCAAACCCATCGCAACAGAAGCCCAATAAGGGTGGCCCTGATCCCAGGGAAAAGGACAAAGCAAGGATGGCCAGTCCTAGGACAACCAGTCTAAGCCACTAGAAAAGAAGGGTAATGGGAAGTCGAAGAAGTACATTGGAAAGTGGTGTGAGTTCCGCAAAAGACTTTGGCACAATATTGATGAATGTCACTCCAAATAGTCATTGTTGGATGAGATGAAAGCCTCAGTGTCAGATGTTGACTCAGACTCTGATTTAGAACTGGAAAAGGGAAAATGGATCATTGACGCAGAACCCAATGTCACCATTGCTACCACAAAAGTCTAGCCAGAGGAACCAGAGGAGCCTGAGGAAGGGGAATGCCTCTTCCACTCACATATGTGGGTGAAGGGGACCCTACTCCATTTCATTGCTGACAACAATATCTAGAAGAACCTAATCTCAACAGAGGACGTCGAGAGGTTGAACCTGACAACAATAACGCATCCTCAACCATACACCATCGATTGGCTCAGTCGGGGATGGGACATCCACATTAGCCAACAATCTCGCCTGCACTGTGAAATCAAACCCTTCAAAGACGAGGTATTGTGTGATGTTCCCCCTTGAAGTTTGTGATGTTTTTTTAGGACAACCATATATGTGGAAGCGTCATGATGTTTAATAATCTAGGCCCCGTAGTGTCATTATTACTTATGGAGATCAACTCTACAAAGTACTAGAGGTAGTCCCAACTACTGCGATCTCTTTGATCTCCGCGAAGGAGTGCAGAAATGTGGTATCTTAGATCAAGAGATTTTTCCTCTTTATGGTTCGGTCGGAAGGTGAACGAAAGGTCATTGCAACCATCAAACCTTTGCAATGGGTCTCTCTACATAGAAAAAACTTGTGGACAAGATAATGGAAGAGCACAAAGACATATTTGCCTCTCCTATTGGGGTGCCTATGCATTGTCAAGTAAAGCACTCAATTGATTTGAAATTCGGTGCTCCTCTTCCTAACAACCTTGTGTATAGGCGTTATGTTATGGATAATGAAGAAATCAAATACCGTATCCAAGAACTAATTATGAAGGGCCACATCAGACCAAGCTCCTCACCTTGTAGGAGCCCAATTTTTTTGGTACAAAAGAAGGACAGGACATGGCAACTTTGTATTGATTATAGAGCCCTTAACAAGATGACTTTCGAGAACCACTACCTAATCCCCTAGATTGATGATCTTCTCGATCAACTCAAGGGAGCCAAGTTTTTCAGTAAGATTGATATGAAGTCAGGCTAACACCAAGTGTCGATTGAGAAAACCGATGTATAGAAGACAACCTTCAAGTCTAAATAAGGTCTCTTTGAGTGGTTGGTCATGCCTTTCGGCTTCACTAATTCCCCGACCACATTTATGCAGATGATAAATGGCATATTGCAAGCATTCACAAAATCCTTTGCGGTCGTATATCTGGATGACATCCTCATCTTCAACAAAACTTGGGAGGAACATTAGAAGTCTATTCAACAGGTCTTGGGTACCCTACAAAAACACAAGTTATACACCAATTTGGAGAAGTGTTCCTTCAGCATGTAGAGAATACAATATTTGGGATACATAGTGGATGAGAAAGGTGTGCATTTGGATCCATCAAAGATCTGAGTCATCCACAATTGGCCAGCCCCAAAGACAATGACCCAGCTCTGCAGCTTCTTGGGCCTCATCAACTTCTATCACAAGTTTGTGTTGGGGTTCTCTCATATTGTCTGGGCCTTAAGCCAAGTAACCAAGAGTGGAGGAAAGACCAAGTTTGTGTGGGTTGTGTCCCAACAAAATTCATTAAAGGATTTGAAATTATGCCTCTGCTCAACACCGGTCCTTATTCTGTCAAACCTACAACAACCATTTGAGATTGAGACATATGATTTAGATTATGCTATTGGTGGAGTCCTCACTCAGCGTGGGCATTTGATAGCCTATCACAGTGAAACACTATCTGATGTTGTTCGCAAATACCCCACCTACGACAAAGAGATGTACTCCATTATGCAGGCATGTCAACAGTGGAAGCATTACATTATGGGGAAGGAAACGATCATCCACACTGATTACATCCCTCTGCAATTCATGCAGACACAAGGAAAGTTATAGAATGATCGCCATCAGAAATGGTCCACATACCTGCAAAACTTCCACTTGAACATCAAGTACAAGAAGGGAAACACCAACCATATTGCATATTGCCTCAGTCGACTCCTGGTTATGGCGCTAACCACAATTCTTAACTTCTATGAGCATGAGATGTCTGGGTGGCCACAACTATACAATATTGAATTTGACTTTGTTGCTACCTATCAGACATTGAGAACAAAAAAAACAATTTCAAACCTTCATCTCCAAGATGGATTGCTATGCGATCTGAGCCATCTTTGTGTTCCTTCAAGCGAGCGTACAAATATAATCTGGGAAGCTCATTATAGTTGGTCAACAAGAAATTTTGGTGTAGACAAAAAACTAACAATACTGCAAAAGCATTTTTATTGGTCGAAGCTTCGACAAGATGTCAACAAGTACATTAGATCCTACATTGTCTACGTCATTGCCAAGCCTGCCATCAAGAAATAGGGGCTATACACCCCTCTTTCTAATATAGATAGGCCTTAGGAGTCCATCTCCATTGATTACATGTCTGGTTTTCCTTCAACCAAGCATGGAAACGACTATGTCTTTGTGGTCGTTGATCGATTCTCTAAGATGGCAGTTTTGGCACCCTGCAAGAAGAGCATCACAACCGAGGCCACTGCTAAGATCTTTTTTGAACATGTTTGGGTTCATTTTGGGCTCTCACGAAACATTATCTCAGATCGAGATAGTAGATTCTTGAGCACTTTTTGGTCCAGCCTATGGTCAATGATAAACACCAAACTAACCAAATTGACTGCCTTCCACCCACATACTGATGGACAAATAGAGGTAGTCAACATGATGATTGTCCATATCATGAGGACGTACAATTCCAAACATCCATGCACATGGGATGGAAGCCTTCCTTATGTTAAACATAGCTACAATAGAGCCCTCCATAACTCTATTGGCCACAACCCTTTTCAAGTGTGCTTAGGGTTCTATCCATTAGCTCCCATTGATGCAACTATGCCCATTGTAGTTGCATAAGAAGATTCCTCCCATGCTCAGACCGAGGTTGATCGAGCAACCAAATTTGTTGAGTGAATCCAACACATCCAACAACAAGTTCATGATATTTTTCAGAAAGCCAATTCTAAGTACAAGCAGCGCCACAATCGACATCGTGTACCACACAAGTTTTAGGTGGGAAATAAGGTATGGTTTCATTTGCAGAAAGAGTGCCTCACATGACCTCATTAGAAGTTACACCCACTTCGATATGGGCCTTACACCATCACCAAGGCTATGGGTGAGAATGATTTTGAATTAAGTATTCCCTCTTTCCTTGGCTTGCACCTGGTATTTAATGTGGAATTGCTTCGACCATATTTTCCACCTCTCTTGGACACTTCAAACGCGGTTGAGAACTTGGCCCCTACATAACTCAATCCTCATTGGAACTAACATGCGACAATTGATCAGATCATGGACATCAAGATGAAGGGCACTCACCTACAGAACATCCAAGTCTATCGGGTTATCAAAGCAGGGCAGTTTCTTCATCAGGGCAAGTGGCTCACCAGGAGTCAGATTCAACATAAGTTTCCCCATATGGTGGAGGCACTTGACACAATGGATACCATTTCTTCCTAAGGGGGGGAGACTAATCTAGGTGGACATCGGTGGCCGCCCACCTATTCCACTGGCTCAAATGACAGTTTCCATCTTGGCATTTTTTCTATAGTTTTTCGGGTCCCAAACTTCTAGGACCGTTTTGAGGCCCTAAACGACGTTTTTTTTTTACTTGGCAGTGCCCAATAACTACCTGTTGGGATTATTGGGTCATTCATAATGTGTACTCCTCGAATAGACCTTTATGATGGGGTACCGAGCACCCCCAAAAAAGATCGTATGCAAAATTTGCTCCCTCGAGAAGTTGACATATCAACTACCCTCATCGGGGCCCACAAACCTTTTGGTGTGTCATCTTTTGAGGTTAGGGTTTTGGATGTTTATGGTTTTCTCAGTTATGCTTTATGTTAAAAAGGCCTTTGGAGCCTCATTGTAATCAACTTCTTGCGAATGAGCATAAACGACACATCTCTCTTCAGAGATAAGCTACCACCATTCTAGCTAGCTTGTGTGCTTTGCATTTTACAATCTTTTGTATTCTAGACAATCATTAATAAAATCTGAGTTTTACTATATTACTATGTTCCCTACAATATTTATGTGCTTTTCCTTGTTATATCTATGTTATATTTTTTCCTTCATGTCATTCTCAAAATATTCTAGATCAGTAAAAGATGAACTTACTTAACTTGGCCTACAATTTATGCTCCCTTAAAACCTTTAGCACGATTTTTAAATGCTTCTCATGTTCCTCCTTAGACTTAGAGGATATGAGAAAATCATCTAAGAAGACAATTACAAACTTTTCCATGCACTCCTTGAACAATCCATTCATTAGACACATAAAAACAATTAGGGCATTTGATAGTCCAATTGGCACTACCGTGAATTCATAATGCCCATACTTTGTTTTGAATGTTGTCTTGTTGATATCCTCTTCCCTTATCCTCACTTGATGATAGCCTGATCTAAATTCAATATTGAGAAATATTCTTGCACCTTTCAATTGATCAAATAGATCATCAATCCTTGGCAAAGGATATCTGTTCTTTATAGTGACCTTATTCAGTTCTTTAAAATCAATACACAACCTTAAGGTTCCATCTTTCTTATTCACGAAAAGAACTTGGGCTCCCCAACGTGACACACTTGGGCATATATACCCCTTCTTCAAAAGTTCTTCAAGTTGCATATGCAATTCTTTCAATTTTGGTGTGCCCATTCTGTAAGGTGTCTTGGACACTCGGAAACTCTCGACACCAAATCAATAGAGAAATCAATATCTCTCTTTTTTTTTAAATAAAAAAGTGGAACCTGCTATATTAGATTAACAAAAACTTTGACAAAATATACAGTGGTATAGGTCTAAGTCACCAAAAATGCTATCGATTACCGGAAACGAGCATAGGTGGAGAGCAAATAGCAGTAGCATGATAAAACAGGAAGGAAAGTAGCATATGTCATGTCCGGAGGAAACCAGGATAGATGTCTATAGTCCAAATGCACATAAAACAGTAACACAATAAGACTAAGAACCAAGAGAGCATAAAAACCTAGGTACCCGGTGACCTGTCGCCCTCGCCAGTCTGCCACGTGGACCCAGTCGGGATGGCAAATGCCTGGGCGCAGAGGGGGCACTTCCGTTGAGCTGGAACATTGGAATATGCGTCGAGGAGCAAGTCCAGGCGCTGGCCCATAAGAAGGGCCCTATGCTCCAGGTCTGACATGTGGCCTCGGAGGTCGAACACCAGAGCCAGGTGCTCTGCACGGAGGAGAGAGCCATGCATACCGCCACCCACATCGCTGAGGGGAACATTCCTCGATTCCACTGTCGCTCCAATTCCAGCGTCGAACTCCCTTTGCTTCGCATCATCCTCTGCAGCCTTCCTCTCTGCTCCAGTTACCTGCATGTCGTGGCTGGTGGGACTGTTGTCGCCCGGCCAGGGGATTTCTTCAATAATGCAGCCGGGGATATCGTCTTCCTGTACCAAATTGGGTCTGCTTTCCTCCCGGTGAGTCGCCTTAATGGCGCGGGGCTCCTCTGCAGTCGACAGGTCCTCCATGAACGGGTCTTCCACCACGAAACAGGTGGGAAACGCATCCTCAGCCCCAACCTCCTACCGGTCTCCCGGCGTAATTGTCGTGGCTTCTCTACTACAACCAGCTCCCGACTCAGTAATGGTGGAGAGCAGCGCCAATTTCTCAGCCCGAGCTTTCTTTCAAAGTATGGAGGTCGCCAGAGCCAGAGCGCGTTCCAATTGCTCTTTCCGTCGCCGCTGCGCCTTATGGGCATTCTAGGCCGAGCCACGACGAGGCATGCCTCGCTTTCTAATCATAGTATCCGGGGAATGAGTGAATGTACAGAACGGTTGCAATGATAAGCTGATAAGCCAAGATGAGAGCGGTTGCAGGTACAGAGCACGAGCAGACCGACTCTGTCTCGGCACACACAAAGACAAAATACCCGGACAATCCTTACCAAAATGCAACGAAAAGGTAGTGAGCCAGGACGAGAGGAGTGCAGGACTGCACCAGAGCGTCCAAGCGAAAAGCAGAGCCGAAGCAGGAGCAGTCCCGCTCTGTCTGGGCACATAAGAAAGCAAATAACCAGAAGCCGAGGTCACCTGTCCGCCCTTAACCCCTTTCATGCTGAGTGCGCTGTGGGCGTAAATGGTTGCACGAGGGAGGAGTCCCTCCATCGTATAGCTGCAGCTATGGTCGTCCACCATCGTAAATGCAGACTTGTGGGTGGCAGCCATCGGCATTTATGCCCGGGCTGAGTGCTAAGCCAACTGTCACCGTAGAGCCTCGTGTCACCCCATCCGGGGCGAGAAATCAATATCTCTCTTTGGGGGAAATCCTGAGATTTCCTCAAAAACATCTTCAAAATATTTTAAGATTGGATGGTCTTCGATACTTACCACTTTATCTCTAGCTACCTCGTCCATATGGGATGCAAAATGTTTGACATCCTTTCCTGAAACTCTTTTTCAGTTGCATGGCTGAAATTTCTCTAATAGCTACAACTCTCGAAATGCCTTGAATCTTGCCTTGCTTCCCTTTCACATCAAGACATGTTATTTTCTTATTGTAACAATCTAGGACAACACGGTGTTTTTCCAACCCAATCCATGCCAATTAGACAGTTGATCTAGGTGGATATCGGTGGCCACCCACCTATTCCAACCGACTCATTTTGGCAGGTTTTTCCTATTTTTCGGGTCCCGAACTTCCGAGATCGTTTTGAGGCTCTAAACAGTGTTTTTAGCTCACCACAATTAGACCATAGACGAAGTCAAAGTCTGACGACAACATGTGTATTCCTCGGATAGACCTTTCCAATGAGCTTTTGTGCGCCCCAAACGAAGATCGTATGCCAAAGTTACGCCCCCGAGAAGTTGCTACACCAAACTACCCAAAACGAGGTCCACAAAACTGTTGGCTTTTCATCTTCCGGGGTTAGGGTTTTGGATTTTCTTTATGACAAAAAGGCCTTTGGAGGCTCATTGTAAAATCATCTTCTTGCGAATGCGAGTAGCTGTCACATCTCTTCTCAAAGATAAGTTGCCACCATTCTAGCGAGTCTTTTACTCTGTTTTTTTACAGTTCTGTACATTTTGCTCATTAATAGAAATTGTGTATCACTGTATACACGTGCCTCTTTTTATATTTCCGATATATCTATGTTATATTATTGTCGCTCTTTCAATATCTCTATATATTTTTGTGTTATATCTCCGCTCTCATTTCGTGTTGAAAATGATCTGGATCAGTGGTGTCAGAGCAGGTTGCTCTTGATAGTTTTTCAATGTATGTCCTCGACGAGGTCCAAGTATAGCAAGTTGGGTCTCGAGCTTGTCTCTCTTGAGACAATCTCTCTCACACGCCCAAGAAACCCTCCAGGGTGGAAGAAAGAAGAACGAAGAAGCAAAAGATTCTATTAATCTATTGCTTGAGCAAAATCTTATGCGACAGAGGGACGAAATGATGGAGAATTTTTCCCACATCCTTCAATGTCTGTCGATAACAACAAGCACATCTTCATCAAGCGACCACTTTGGATGCACCTCACCTTTCAAGGTCCAAGTTAATTTTAATATTCCCGTATTTGAAGGATAGATAAATGCAAATGCCCTAGACAAATGGTTAAATTTGCTAGAAGGTTATTTCTATGTTCACAATTTTTCCAACAGGGAAAAGATCACCTTCACACTCCTTAAAGCTCTCCCCCATGTCAAACATTAGTAGAAAACTTACTGGGAGCAAAGTTCCATAGAGGAGTCTGAAATATATGGGGTCGAGCCCACTTGGGATTTTTTTGTGGATGCGGTCAAGGAACAATATTACCCTGTTTGCGACTATGAAGAACAATACAAGAGATGGACCACGCTGCGTCAAGAGAGGGGCCAAGCAGTGCCGAAGTTCACTAATACCTTTCATACCTTGCGCACCAAGCTGGGTATCAAAGACTCTGAGCGACATTTGGTTTTGAAATACTGCGG
This sequence comes from Picea engelmannii, assembly GCA_009831015.1. Lineage (NCBI taxonomy): Eukaryota > Viridiplantae > Streptophyta > Pinopsida > Pinales > Pinaceae > Picea > Picea engelmannii. The sequence goes on from ML779393.1 coordinate 92,341, forward strand.
GGCTCTACACGGATACATCCAAACTAAAATGGATTTTATGTACATCTCATCACTCAGTGCTGCTTATCGATATGTTGTTAAAATCGAGCAGAAATTTAAGCACGAGAACAAGTGGGAATTCAGGTCTGCAAATCCGAAACAACCCAAGTATGGTAAAGACGACCCTAACAACCAACCTTCAAAAAACCAATCCAAGCCACATGAAAATAACGGTAACAAAAAGACGAAGAAGGACACTGGAAAATGGTGCGATTTCCACAAAAGCCCCTAGCACAACACCGCCGAATGTTGCTCAAAACAATCATTGGTGGCTGAGATCAAAGACAAGGAGTCGAACCCTGATTCAAAATCTGATTAAGAAAATATTGATAGAAGGTAGATCATCGACGCAGACCCCACTACTATTGTTGCAACCGTAGCAATTCAACCAGAAGAACCAATAGATCCTGAAGAGGGGGAGCACCTTTTTCATTCACAGATGTGGGTGAAGAGGACCCTGCTGCATTTTATCGTTGATAGTGGAAGCCAAAAGAACCTCATCTCAACACAAGTCGTCAAATAGTTGGGATTGTCGACAACACCACACCTGCAACCATACAACATCGGGTGGCTTCGCAAGGGACGAGATATCTGTGTCAGCCAAGAGTGTTGATTTTCATACAAAATCTAGCCCTTCAAGGATGAGGTATTATGTGATGTTGCCCCACTGGATGTGTGTGAATATGTGATGTTCTCTTGGGCCAACCATATATGTGGAAGTGCCATGTTGTTTACGAGTCTTGACCCCGTAGTGTCATTGTTACTCCGAGGGTCATCTCTACATAATACCAGAGGTAGTTCCAACTATTGTCCCACCTAAACAGTGCCGCAAGGTAGTATCTCATACTACAAAATTCAACTTTTCATAATCTATTCAAAAGGTGAATAGAAGGACACTGAAACCACTACAGCCTCGGCCCAAGCACCTTTTATCCAACAAAAGCAAGATGATAAGGCTGCAACAGAGTGCAAAGATTATTTCTGCACACAGTTATCTCATGTAGCCCGACTGGTTGAACAAATTCAACCCCACCACCAACAGGTTCGTGATAGTCGTCCACAAACCAAACAACACAACGTCTCCAACAAGGCAAGCAACTCACCAAGATTCAGATTCAACAATTGCTTTCTCCTCTCCCCCGGGAACTCAACGCAATGGAGAGCATTGCTTCCTAAGGAGGGAGGATTGATTCAGGTGGATATTGATGGCCACCCACCTATTCCAACTGGCTCATTTTGGTAGTTATTCAGTTTGGCAGTTTTTTCCTAGTTTTCAGGTCCCGAACTTCCGGGGTCGTTTTGAGGCTCTAAACAACTTTTTTATGGCTCGCCATAGTCAAAACATAAAATCAATTAAAGTATGAAGGCAACATGTGTAGTCCTCAGATAGACCTTTTCAACGAGCTATCGTGCGCCACAAACGAAGATCGTATGCCAAAGTTACGCCCCCGGGAAGTTGATACACCAAACTACAAAAAACGGGGTCCACAACATTGTTGGCTTTTCATCTTCCGTGGTTAGGGTTTTGGATTTTTTTTATGATAAAAAGTCCTTTGGAGCTTCATTGTAAAATCATATTCTTGCGAATGCGAGTAGCCGTCACATCTCTTCTCAAAGATAAGTTGTCACCATTCTAGCGAGTCTTTTACTCTGTATTTTTACAGTTCTGTACATTTCGCTCATTAATAAAAAATGTGTATTACTATATATCTGTGCCTCTTGTTATATTTCCGATATATATTTGTTATATTATTGCCACTCTTTCAATATCTCTGTACATTTTCGTGTTATATCTCTGCTCTCATTTCGTGCCGAAAATAATGCGGATCAACAGTCATACAAACCCAAAGGTATAATGTTCACATCAACCTTTGTGCTGAGTCCATTCATGTATATTGGGCAAACTTTAACCAACTCATTGATCTTTCTGTTAGCCCTTGTGGATAATTGAACTAACTAAGATTTCTTATGCTTACTCATTTGCAAGTGAAATCTTTCAACAATGTTAGAGTTTTTGTAACTATGACTAGCTCTAGAATCAATTGAAATTGCTATGGGATGGTTATCAATCTTACCTTCCACATCAATCATGGGGGATTGATACTTTGATTTCTTATTGTCCATGGCTGCATAAATCCTTGGCATGCTTCCTCCCATGTCTTCAACTATTTCAACCTCCCGAATGTTGTAGACAATCCTCACTCTTTCACCTTTGTGAGAGCAGTCCCTATACAAGTGATTTCCCTCACATCCACAACATTGTATAGACTGTTGCCTCAGCCTTTTCCCAAATGAATATGTTGTTTTATGCTCATTTTGGGTTGAATGTCCTTGTTGATTTGCTTGGGAGTTATTTCTGAAAAAGGGTGGCTTAAAACCATTTTGCCTTTGATCCCTCTTTTATTTCATCGTGTCATTCCAATTCTTTTGGAAGACTAACCTCCCTCTATTATGCTCATAAAGATGCTTTGCTCTCCTTATGGCTTCCTCCAGGGTCTTGGGGTTATCATATTGTATCTTGTCATTGTAGAAGGAGGATAACCCACTAAGAAACCTTTGGATTTTGACTTTCTCATCTTTTATGAACTCCACATACTTCAACAACTCAAATAACCTCTTCTCATATTCATACATTGTCATGTTTCCCAGCTTGAGTTCAAAGAACTCTTTCATCTTACTTTCATAGTAATTATTAGATACATATTTCGCTTGGAAATATCCTTTGAGCCACCTCCATGATACCTTCTCATCAAGGTGCTTGGCTTGCTTAAGCTAATCCCACCACATAGTTGGATTTCTTTGCAAGTAGTAGGTTGCAATTCTTGTTTCTCCCCTTGAGGGGTAATCATGCAGTTGCAAATATTTCTTCATTTCCAACAGTCATGCCTCGACCTCTTCTCCCTTCCTATTTTCACCGTTGAAAGTAGGAGGCTTGATTTTCTCGAGTTCACCTTGCAAGATGGTTCCCTCAAGCCTTCTCCTATGTCTCCTGAAATGAGACACACTTGGGCTGCTCCCTGTCCCTGAACTTGCATGAGCTATCTTATGGATTTATTTGGGGAATGATGGTGCTTGATCATGCTCCTTGAATGCCTGCCATTCCCATGTTCATCCCTTATGCTATGAGATTTGGGTGCTGTCACTTGTCTGGCACTAACTTCTTGCCTTGTGCCATAGTCTTTATTGGTTTTCTTCTACAACATGTCCAAGATATGTAGTATCTCCTCTCGAGCTTTCGTAATCTTTTCATTATCATTCCTATAACTCTACACTTCTCTCTGCAGGCTCGTCATAGTGACAGGCTCTCGCCTGCCTCTTCTTCCATTATACTCGGTCTCATCAATTCCCATGCTGACATGCAACCCTCTGAATTCCTCTTCATGACTGTAGGACCCTTGGGCATCTTCCATTGTTGTGGTTCTCATACAAGAACCAAACTTCCTTCCTAAACCTCTAGATTCTACAAGAAAATGTGCATGCAAATAAATTTCTATTAGACAAAAAATATATATACATACACAATTCTGGAAAAGAATGCATAATTTCTTCTTCTCTTTAATGCCACTAGTAATATTATTTTGAGTTGACTACAAAATTTACTACTCAAATTAATTTTTTGGGTTGATAGATGTATTCTTCTTCTCAAGACCTTTCCATCGACTATTCATTTTCCCAATTCCGAGTTTCCAGTAGAAAGTTACGATCTTCATAAGTTTTGATTGTTTTCCCTTTTTAACCATGTATGCTACACGTGTCCTCTTTCTCTCCCAGCACATCTTTAGGTACCTAGAATTCAAATATGGCTCCATGGCTAACTTCTACAATCCATGATATTTCCATAGACTACTCCTGGACCCTAAGCTAGGAGTTATGCTCTCTGGAAGTAATCCGGTACTGAATTTTACCCTTAACTATTTAGGTTGCAAGTTCTTCATACAAGCTTTGTTCTGTGCTTAGAATAGCTCATTGGAAAGCTCTCCTCGATCTCTTTTATTTGAGCTAGAGAGACAAAGTATACCTTGGTACATCTCATGTCTTTTCGTTACCTAAAAACGTCGTTTAAGCCCTAAAAAATGCCTTACAATATATATATATATATATCTATATATATATATATATTAGTTGATAAATTTGATTGGTTATTGCTGATATGACACAGATTTTATTCTTGGTCACTGGGCCACCAGGCATCGGGGAAATTCTTCTCCCTTCTCTCGCTTCTATAAGCTTCTAATCCATTTTGATTAGTGGGCTTCGACCATTGGGCCATCGGGCACCAGGGAAATACTTCCCTTTCTCCTCTAGGAACTTCAACTCCAATCTGGGCCACCGAACCACCGGGCACTGGGCCACCAGAAAAGGTTTCCCTTTTGCCTTGGGGAACTTCACTTGGACTTGGTCCGGGCCACCAGGAAATGGTTTTTCCCTTCCACTCGCAAAACTTTAGTTGGACTCTAGTCCGGTCCACTGGGCACTAGGCCACTGCACTCAACGTTCTATCCAGCTTTCCCTAAATGACTTTGGTCTGGTATGGTCCACCAGTTTTCACATGGGGGCTTCACCCTCGCACCACTCTTCCAATGACACATGGAAACGAGAGAGATCGATCACCACTTGACAGCTGGTAGGTATGATAGATTACTTGGTTGACTGGGCATATGGACTGAGCGCTATTGTGGCAAAAATTATTCTATGCACAAGTTCTGTCGAGTTTCGTGGCTCTTCGTGCTTCACACACAAGTCACAAGGGTTCCAGTGTCAATTATAAATATGTAACATGAATCCCCTTCCCATGCATGTGGGATAGAGAGCAATATAGATTGCAGATCAATGATTGAGAATCCACGTGAAGGCTCAATCTACGGTTGTTGAGCGCAGGTTTTTCCGAGAGTCATAACTTTCGATTTTGATGCCCAAATCACGAAAGAGAGAGCTCCCTGGAATGCTAAGGTCATGGAGGTTAACTGGGACATGATTTCCAAGGTTGAAGGACAATGTTTAACCACAAAATAATCTCTCCTCCAATGATATCCCATGACAATTATTTAATTTCATTCAAGAACTTCTTGCTATCATTCCAATCCATGCAAATAATTCTCACCCCCCCAAAAAAAATCATCCAACAACTCTTTGCTGCCATGTAGTAGGCTCTTGTAGGCCTAGTGCTGCAACCTTTTGCTCTGATACCATAATGTAACGTCCCCCAACTTAACCGAGGGACATTACTACGGAGAATACACATGAAAACAATTTTTTTCTACTAACTCATTTTTTGTGGCTTACCAGCCATGATTTATACACATTTTTAACCAGATTCTGATACCCTTAATGAACTACATCTACAACATTCTAAAATGAACATGATGCAACTAATAAATTCATTCACATTAACAAATAAATCATTCACACACATAAAGTTAAGCACAACAATTAAACTCAAAAAATAGGTAAACACTTATCTTTTAAAATACTTGTGCAACCCGCTGCTTGGGAAGGACGTTCCACCCAACCACAGACTTGTTGTTCTAGACCTCAACAACAAGTCACCCCCGAGCTGGGGTTAGGAATCCACAAAAGAAGGGTGCCTCTCACAATCCACTCACAACTCACTATCACACAACCCACTGGTATTCTCCTACAACTATCTCAGATTTCCTCTAGCTGCATTCCCCTTGACCTTCCCAACCCAAGTAATGTACCCCTTCACTACTCTCAGTCCATTGCGCATCTCATTCATTTACCAAGGTCTCTTTGGCTCAGGTAAGCATGAATCTCTCTGCTGGGAACTCAACGAAACTCACTGCCAGGAAAATTACCAGCAATCTATAACAAACAGTTGTTGTTACAGTGCAACCCACTCAGGACTGCACTCTTCAGGCCGAACAACCAGACTCTTCGATTTCTAGCTCCAAAACACTCCAAAAACCCTCTATCATGCTCCAGAATTTGCTCAAGCTTCTTTCTCTAGCTCCGTCAGTGCTTTTTTTTTGTTCCTTGCTTGCTATTCATGCAAAAGCTATATATGAAAATCTACCCAATTCCCCCATACAATTTTTCTCTACTTTCCTAAGACAATTGATTGCTTAGTCTACCCAATGTTGATAGTAATGCGACCTCATGCTTCCAATAACTATGAGATGTGACTCTCACAACCACCCTCTTACACGAGTTTAATGATTGAACTCTCATACACTTAAACATAAATAAAAATTATCCCCAAATGATAATAAATTCAGAAAACTCGGTTTGGATTAATACCCATAAACCATGTCCCCCTTGGGAAGCCCCTCTTAGACACTCTCAGACATTCCCCTCTCTCTTGTGGATTAATTAGCCACCATCTCTATCCATATTCCCAACAATTGACATCACATTACTTTTATTAAAATCAGAAAATACATTTCACATATTACATTGTTTGGCCATAGCCACATTCATATCTACATTATACATTAATTAAATTGAGGATTATAGTGGGGATGTTACATCCTTAAAATATGTTTTCTACTTGAGTTGTCCCTTGTGTCTTAAGGACGATAGGGGATACTTTCTAGTCAAGTTGGTCTGCACATCCTAGGGGCAATAGTGGATGTTTTCTACATGTCCCCATGTTCGTGGGATGCATTTCAAAATGTGGGGTCCCACATCCTTAGGAAAACCTCTGCACAATGTATACCGAATGAAAGTGCTCCCATTTAAACTCAAAGAGAAGCATTGCATTTGGGATGACGGGGTTAAGCATCATAAGTGAATTACTTGCATGGTTCAAATGACCTTTAAGGAGCAAATCACTATACATAAGTATTTTTGTTCAATTAAGTCATTATAACATAGTGGCTTAACATGAGAATGTCTTCAATGTTAAATGACAACACCATAATCATACAACTATAAATTTAAATCCTTAAATTTTCTCTTTTGAAGAATTTTTGAACTATTAATTTTGATCTCAAGCTATCAAAGCTCACGATTCAAACATAACTAAATATCTATTAAATGCCCAACATTTTCATTATCACTTAAGAAACTTGCACTGGTTATTTATGAAATTTTGATGATCATGATTCCTCTATTTACAATTTTGCACATAACATACTTGGTGATCTGATACGCTCTCCAAATCACCTCCCTTGAAAGTGGGTTCAAGTTCCACACCAACTATGTAATAATTTTTGAGTATCGTAACTCCTTTGTGATTTCACTCATAACAATATCACTTCTTTTTCCATCATGACAATGGAATTCTACCTCTCAAAGAAAATACTACAATACTACTTACCCTTCGGGTAAACATATTAATAATAATAATAATTTATTTTCAAGGTCACGACCAGTGTATGAGATCCCCTTGTTTGTGGGACAAGGGACCCCCTCCGCGCAGTGATTTGACTACTAAAATCTAAGGAGGTATACATACCCTATCCCCTTTAAATTAAACCTTTAACCTCGAAGGAAGAAACACATATTCTTAACCATTAGACCCACTCAAGTTGTATTGTGCCCAAAAATAAATACATAACTAATGTGACATAGTAATTCTCAAGCAATTACTAATTTAACTTGAACGAGTAACCTACTCTTAACAAACACTCGTGAAAGTGACTTTCCCCAACATAGGTTGGAGTCGTTTGTAACGCCCATCGCGTCGCCTCGTAGTGGCTTGAAGAGGATAGAGGCTCGTCCTAGTGGAGCGTCCGCTATATTTAATACATTATGATTTTGTTTTCCTTTTATTTAAGAAAAGCGATATTAACTAAATTTTTTGCGAATAAATACATTTTCATGTGATTAGGGTTTGCTCAAACTTCTTTCGGTAGCTGATCAAAGGAGACGGAGAAACAAAACCTGCGACGTCATCAGTAGACCGGCGATAGTCGGTAACACTATCTCAGCCTTTAAATATTTATTGTCTGTTTGGTATCCGTTTCTCTAGCTCGCTCTGCATAGGCCTCTGAAAAACCCTACTCCATACATATTTTAAATCCTCAGGTATGAACAAGTTTTCCATTATTTCATGGCATCTGATGGTTTCTGTTCTTCTTTATTTTACGTTTTCAGCGCCGAAGCCGTAGGTAGGGTTTTGTTTCGCGTATTTTAGTTTTCTGTTAAGCAGAATGCAAATTTGTAGTTTTTTTTAAGGGTTTCTGCGATTGCAGACGGTTTATTTATGCATGCGAAGTATTCTTTTTGCTTGTTATTTCTATTTTTTTCTCCTTTTGTTTCTGATATATTGTTATGGTTAGGGTTTGGTTTGATTTCGAAACGAAATAATGCTTGCATTTAAACTAGGGTTTCACAGTCATTTTCTAGGGCTTTTTTTAACGATGTGGGCTCTCATAAAATGAACTTCACATGCGCTCTTTTCCGGCCTTCCAAGGATCATAGTTTACTGCCGCATTGCGTGTTTGACAGTATCTCGATACTAATTTCTGACTGTCAAAATTATGCAAGAGTAAGTGATTGTAATTTAGATGGGTTCTCGGTGAAGAAGGTGGCATGTGTAGCAACCCGCCAAGGTGTAATTTTCCTGGACGCATGAATAAGTGGTTGGGGACTGGTGCAAATCTTGTGCAATTTGGATGGAGGAAAACCCCCCTGTCGCGGCAGCTTTTAGTCTAATGAAAGTGGCTGTGTTCATTGGTCCACCCTTTGAGTGTCGTTTTGCTTGAGCAAGTAGGCTGCCTTAAAGATTCCCCTAGATTCCCAAAATACTTTGATTAACCTCTAATATGAGCTCGTTTTTTGATTATGCATGGAACTGTAGTGATGTTAATTAGTTTTACCCAGTAGTGGGGTTTTAGGAAATTACTCCCACACAGGTTAGGGCCAATCTAGGGATGTCCAAGTCTCACGGGGCAGAGAGATGGTCAGGAAATTTTGGTTATAGACACTGAAAATTAAAAAAACTAATATGAATAACTCTGGCTTTGCTGTAGCTAGTTAAGTTTTTTGAGTGGTTAATGCCGTTTCTGCATACGTTGTTTGAATTCAAAGTACCTGCGTTTTACAATAGCAGCTGAATTACAAAGATATCATGTTTTATTCAAATCGATGAAATTTAAACATGAAGAGTCACTATTTATTTAAACACATAGATGCTTGATAAGTGAGGATTACCCTTATTCAAAATTGTATATTCATTTTGAGTTAATAAAATACATTCTGTAGATATCGGAAGCATTGCAACAGAAACAATTGGGTTTTTTCATAAAATAGCAAAAATTTATCAAGGAATCATAAATATTAGCTGTTGTTTCTTTTCCCATTTGGGATTTTTCAGCTTTTTTTTTCCGAATCATAGTTGGATTTGTGATATGTTAGATCGGGCTTCTGTTTTAATGAATATAAATGGTTGGAGAGATATAAACTCACAGGCCGAGGTATGCAAATGCTTGTTTCAAAGGGATGAATTATGTAATTGATTTGATATTTTGCTTAAGGGATTACCACTTTGATTCAGATGGCCATGGGAAACATTCCCATGTTTCTAGTTTTTGTCTTTATCAACAGGCAACCACAATTGGGAAATTTCTAAGCAGAAGTTTTGAGGTTTAGGTTATATAAAGAAATGGTCTATAAACCTCCAGAAAGCCCAAAGTGGGTGCAAAAATTATGGCCATACGCTTCAAACAATAGATTTCTTTGCCAAGGCATGGATATAGCAATTGTTGTTTACTCAAGCTTCCGGTTATAGGGTGTTCTGTTGTCTGTTAGGAATATATTTTTGATCAGTGTTGCATGGGAGTGCTATAGGGGCTCCTGCTCATACTCCCACTCCCAGTCCTGGGTATTGCCAGGTCTGATCCTGGGACTGCACACACATATAGTGATATATGTGTTTCCAGGACAGCAATACTCCCAGGATATTTTGGGAAGGATCACTCCCTCCTCCCCTGCTTCATGATCTTGCTTTTGGTCTGCTCCCTGGTGACTGTCAATGATTCCAATAGTATAGAGAGCATTACTGCCATGAAACCAATAAGTTTGTTAAGCTTGATTTTTTATTTTTTCTTGTCATGAAAACATTGATCTGGATCCTGGAATGATACAAACGTTTGGAAATGGTCCCAGATTATCGGTCATATTCTCATAGGTTCAAGATTGTCCAAGGTCCAACCAAGTTAATTTGGTTACAAGTTGTCAAATGAAGCCTTTTTTGAATGTAGTCATATTTATTTGTTAGATAATTTTTCATAATTGTGCACATTTTTATCTGCTAGGATCCATATGGCGGGAAGAAATCGTCTACCACGCCATGCTCTGAATGGTGGTCCACGTGGCTTCCCTCCTGGTCCTGGTCCAATCCGCGATGGTCCCTACAGGCCAGGACCTCTGCCTCATCCAGCTCGTTTAGAGGAAGAGCTAGAATTACAGTATGAAGAAATCCAAAGGCTTCTTGCAGAAAACAGGCGACTTGCTGCGACACATGTGGATTTGCGCCGAGAACTTGCTGGTGCTCAGGATGAATTACACCGCCTCAATCAAATTGTGGGCAATGTAAAAGTTGACAAAGAACGGCAAGCAAGGGATCTGGTTGACAAGTGTATGAATTTAGAAGCAGAATTACGGTCAGTGGAGCCCTTGAGGGCTGAGGTTATGCAATTGCGTGCTGATACTCAAAAACTAAGTGCTTCTCGTCAAGAATTATCAGCGCAAGTGCAAGCTCTCAATCAAGACTTGACTAGAGCACAAGCTGATCTCCAGCAGGTTCCTGCTTTGAGGGCAGAGCTTGACAGTTTACGTCAGGAATTGATACGATCCAGGTTTCTGATGGTGTCCTTTGATCATATCAATGATCTATTTTAATTGTATTTATATGTCATCTTTAAATTTAAATTTCTTACAGACTTATGAAATTCAAATGTCTTGAGATCTATGGTACTGATATGTTTGAATATTTGAATAATAATGGCTTTGGTTTATGATTCAAGGACGGCGATTGAATACGAAAAGAAGGCAAATAGTGAGCAGTTTGAACAGCGGCAGGCTATGGAAAAGAACTTGATCTCTATGGCCAGAGAAGTTGAGAAACTAAGAGCAGAGCTTACAAATTCTGAAAAGCGAGCCTGGGCTACTGCTGGAACTCCAGGTGTGTGATTTGATTAAAACCACTGATGAACTTTGAAAGGTCATGATGCTTTACTCTTCTGTCCGTTTTTGAATACAAATATTGCATTTTTTCATTGCAGTGAATACATCTTATCACTGTTTTCACAGTTTTTTTCTAGGAAATTATGTGGTCTGTCTTATTGTCAGTTGAAACTTGAGTTGCACCTTCTTTTGTCTCTCTTTTCTATATATTATTTTTTAAGTTTTTAAAGTAATCTTAAGCATGTACATTTTACTTCTGTATAGAATATATCTATAAAATCTGTATTTTTTTTTTTAACGTTTTAATGTTTTTCTGTTGTCTTTTTCTGTTTTCAGTTAATATGTTGAGCCTTCTTTGCTATGTATTTCTAACTTTCGGAAATGTTTGTCTTGAGCCATAGCAATAACAGATTTTAAAATAGAATATGCCAGAGTGTTGATGGTTGAAATGAACTTGTATTTTCTCAGGTGGACCATATGGTACAAAACTTGGCACTGGAAGTGTTGGGTACTCTGGTCCATATGCAGAGGCCTATGGCTTACATCTGGTGCGTTGAGTTATGATATGAAATCAAATATAATAATAGAACAACCAAATTTTGAGGGGCTTGTCTGAACATGTTGTAAAATGCTGGATATTTAATTTTCTCATATATTGTTGTATTTCTTTCAGTCCCAAGGTGGTGTGGAAAAAGGCTCTCAGTATGGGTCTGGATCTGATCCCTGGGGATCCTTTGAAAAGCAACGATCCCATGCTCGCAGATAAACAGAAGGTCATAATACCATCTTAGCAATGCAGTCTTGCTTGCTACTTTTTAAATTTTAATCGGGTATCTTGTGCTGAGAGCTTCCAGTGTCAAAAGGATTGATGTACTTTGTAGAGATCATGGAGTGCTTAACTCGTCGAAGCTTTTTTACATCTGACATTTGAATTTGAAGGAGAGGCTTGTTCTTTGTAATAGGTTTTGTCTTGTTATCTCTTTGACTTGATACTTATTTTAAGTAGAAAATTGTGAAACTCATATCATACAATGTTTCACTGTCATTCCATTCAAACGTGTTACTGTCTAACATTATGCATGTCTTGAATATTCTGAACTTTTTGTTTGATGAAATCTCCAAGTCTGGCTTAGATGCAAGCATAAAGGTGTTTTTATGCATAAGTCGCATGAGAGAGGCACTTTTGGAACGAGTATAATAGTTATTTACATAAAAACTATATGGGGGTATTTTTATAAGGAAGTAGGTTAATCTCAAACTGTAGAAGCTGGATGCAATTTTTGTGTGAGGTCTAATTTTATGTGGTTGGTCCTGGTATTAAGTGATTTTGATATGGAGCTATAAAGAATCTTAGATGTAACCAAGCTTTCAAGACATCTGTTCATTAGTTTGCTTCTAAACATGATTAGTATTGTCTTACAAGTTGTTGGCAGGAGAAATACACCTCAATATTGTTTAAAAATGGCAGGAGATGCCATGTAGAGACAATGTGAAAATCAAGCTCATCAGGAATCATGTTTAAACATGTATGTACTCTGTACTAAGAGTTTCCTGGTTGGGCATTAGATAAATTAGATTACATTTGCTAGTGTTTTTTGTTCATCTGCCTATCGTGATTTGTTTTGCACATTTAATTTTTTTGATTCAATTGTCTTAGGGATGCACGGACATTATTCAGCCACATAAACAGTTAATGTAGGTAGAACCATTTTTAGTAGTATGTGTTGGAAAAGTACGACAGGTTGTTAACCTCCTTTTGATGAAAGATGCGCTAAACTCCAAGATTACTGGACTTGTTGCTGCTGAGTTTGTTTGACGGTCCTGTAGTTCTTTGCTGTATATATGGGTATCAGTATGTGAACCATGTAAGCCTTTGCTTATTTGAGACATGATGTCTATGGAGGAATTGTACATGCTTTATTGATGTATCATGGAAGCACTGTGACAACCCCTTTGGATTTGTGGGATTAATTTGCATTATTTATTGAACATATTGGAAAATTATCTAGCTGAACTATTATACAAGTAAAAGGTTTAATATTTGCAAGATTGATTCCTCAAGCTTAGCTTTATATTCACTTGGCTGTGCCGTGCCCAAGGGCATTTTCAGGATTACAAATATTCATTTTGAATTTTGTAAAACCAGAAGTTTTTAATGTACAAGTTGGCAGAAAATGTGATGATGCCTAAATTAAATGGAAAATGTGCCCTATGGTATTTTCAAAACACATCAATTTCGAATTTTGTAAAACCAGAAACGTCTGTGTGAGTGAACATTGACAATGTTTTTAGGTTTTCTTTTCGATAATTCTTCTCTAATAATATATTAAATTTGCCTTTGGTGTTTCCATTGCTAACTTGGTATCTTGCTAATTTGCTTTGTAACATATTTGGTTACAATGCTCGACTCGGAGTCTTGCTCTTCCAAGTTTTCTTCCAATCAACTGTAAGTCTTGTGCTCATAAATTTGTCCCACCTCGAGCCTTTGACGACTATTTTCATCGCACTGTTCCATTTATTAATAAAATTGATTAATTCACCCATAATCGCAATGTCCAAGTAAAAGTAGATAAGGGTCAAGTCCTGTGATGATCTTGTGTGCCTGGAATTGTGTTCCACTTTACTTTTAGGACATGAGTGGATCAGATCACTCATAACCCATGCCCTCGATAGTATTGTAAGTGCCATACATCTTACTGGTTTGCGAACATAATTTAAACTAATGTAAACATTAAGTCTTATTTTGGCAGTTGCAATTTCCTCTTTATTTAAATCACTAATCAAAGTACTAGCTGGAAGATTCCTGGATGAGATCAACTAATTGGCAGACCATTGGTGAATGCTATATTCTTCAAATTAGTTGGCTGCCTGGCAGGCCTCGAGCTTTCTCAACCATCTGTTAAATTTTGTTTCGTCTAGGGTAACAGTTCTGATAACCTTCATTGCCTGCTTTGTTATGATTCTGCTTTTTAGTCCCGTTGCAAGAAAGCTCTACTACCTGCTGTACATCTACCTCTAATTCTGGTTGTGAGTAGGGCTTCTCTCTTTTAAGGGGTTAAAGTTTTGGTGTATTATTTCTGGATAAAGTAATTTTCACTTGTATTTATTATTCTTTTTGGCACTGATGAGTTGCCTTGGCAGCCTCATAACATGATTGTATGCTCCTATATTCGCTATTCCCATTAACCTATTCAATTGGTCAGCTATGGATATCAACTGAGAATGTATTTTAGAGTATCTATCTGATTTTAGAGATTCATTTGTTGCAAATAGCATGGAAACTATGTCAAAATCAGAGTGTGGGTCACTGCAACTATTTGAAGTTATTAAACTTCTGTCATTTTAAGTTAGTCAATTATTGCTAAGCCTATATCTATAAATGAGTATATTGGGGAGTCGACATTTGCGTCCAGTGTGTAGTACAGTGTAGTTGGAATCTTGTAAATGTCAATATGAACCCCGATGTTCAGTACCTTTGTGGGGAGTTGAGGATTTGTTACTTGTTGAGATATTCGGCCAGAAATAACTTGCATGTTATTTTTGACCCGTAAAAAGCTTGAAATTGCTATTTTTTAGATGGCAGTGAGTTCCATAGCCGGTGAAAATAATAAAAAGAACTCTGAAAACATTAATTTGGATGTCAGTTTTTCTAATTATGGCTTCATTTATCCTTGTGGTTTTTCAAGCCTATTTTTTTTTTTCTGTTAAATAGTTTGTGCTTATAGGATTGCCCCTCCTTGAGTGCTATATTGGATTGAACGTGAGTCCCATTGATATACCTTTTGGTCATTTGTGGACTTAATTTTATTAGCAGAATGTAGTAACTTTTGAATTTCGACATTGAATTCGGACAAGTTTGTTCGTATAGACAATGAATTTGGAAGTGTTCACGGTTAATTTCCAGGGACTCAACTCTGAATTGATATTGCTTTCTCTGCATATGAAGGACCTTGAACCCCTGTTCTCTAATCGAGACTCCTCTTTAGCCTGTTCAAAAAACGATGTTTGAAATTAAGAATATACATCATGTCTGTCATTTGAAATTCAAAAACCATCAGTGCAAGACTATTAAAAAATTGTATATATCCTATTTCTACTTAATACAGTGCTTCAAGGCTCCTTAATGGTAGCCTTAAAAAATGATGTCCTTAGTAGTTCAAAAGACATCAGTTCAAAGACTTCAAAATTTGTATCTATCCTATTTCTACTTGAGACAGTGTTTCAGGGCTCCTTAATGATAGCCTTAAAAAATGATCTCTTAAAAAATGATGCCCTTTGAAGTTCAAAAACCATCACAGTGCAAAGACTTCAAAATTTGTATCTATCCTATTTCCACTTAATACAGTGTTTCAGGGCTCCTTAATGGTAGCCTTAAAAAATGATCTCTTAAAAAATGATGTCCTTTGAAGTTCAAAAACCATCAGTGCAAAGACTATTCAAAATTTGTATCTATCCTATTTCTACTTAATACAGTGTTTCAGGGCTCCTTAATGGTAGCCTTAAAAAATGATCTTTTCATATTACCGTCAAATATAAGTCTACACATTGGGAACTAACAATGATAACAGTAGATAACCCCCGAAATAGAACATTTCAGGTACTGATTTGAGCCATCCTGAACTCGATCTAAGAAAGTTGATCTTTTCATATTACCGTCAAACATAAGTCTACACATTGGGAACTAACAATGATAACAGTAGATAACCCCCGAAATAGAACATAGTTTTTTCAGGTACTGATTTGAGCCCTCCTGAACTCGATCTAATAAAATTGCCCCTCCTGGATCTTTTGACAATCGATCAACGTGAAGCATTGAAGAAACTGGAAGGTGAGCCATTTATTAAAACCACAAAAGATGTTGATGAAAGGCACCCCATATTACACACTATAGTTTGCAGATTTATACCTAACTGGAGCTTTAACATCCCAAGTTATAACCACTTCACTTTGTCAAAGTTTTTGCAAGATCGAGCCTCGTGACAACAGCATGCAATTTCTTTGTTTTAATTGAGTGTAGAATTTTGCAAGATCGAGCCTCGTGACAACAACATGCAATTTCTTTGTTTTAATTAAGTGTAGGCCTTTGTGGTGTGAACCCACATCATCATGGATTTGCCTATTAACTAGGAATCCAATTTTTTTCTTCAAAAAATTACACTCGAGGATCCCTTTAGTTTATTTGCAATAGTTTTATAAATCATTCTATAGATCATGTTACATAATAATATGAGCCCGAATTCATCAAAGGAAAAAGGATTTGGGGTCTTCACCATTCTTAGACTACCATCCATGACCAATGCCAAGAAACCTAAATATAATTATACCATTCTTAGACTATCCACCCAAAGAATTTAAAAATGATTTTACCTCTTAAAACTGATTTTACCTCTTCCTTTGTCACTTGTGCTTCTAACCTTGTATTAATATTATCATCAAGAAGCCTTAATAATTTGAAGATTTTCATTATTTTCCCCCTCCGATTCAACAAGTAGATTCGTTGTAACCTACCCCCAATTCTCTTTTTGATTGAGAAGCTTAATAATTTGAAGATTTTCATTATTTCCCCCCTCCAATTCAACAAATAGATTCGTTGTAACCTCCCCCCAATTCTCTTTGATTGAGAATTAAGTTTAGATTCTCTTCAATTTATGACGTTGTCACCACTTAGTAACCTAGAATCTCCAAGCTGTTCCCATAAAGGCTTTCTATCCCATAAGGGCCATATATGTTAATGATTTGTTACACCTGCTCCAACTCTTTAAATTTGATTCCATTTGAATCTATGCGTGCGTGCAAGTAAAAGAGTGGAGGAGATTCTAGTTAAGTTAGAATTCTAGCTTGAGACCAATCTTCTTAAGAGCTTTTTAATGTCAATTGAGAAAAATTTCCAATCTTTCAGGAAAGAAGACAACTCAACGACCTTGAACCCAACACACATAACCTCTTGGAATAATAAGACATTTGGTTTGAAAACTGAACACATTCTTTTCAAGGCTCATTGTTTTTGTTCACCCTCGACCCTTTTGCGATTGAGAGATATAACAATCATTTAGAAACAACTTTTGGGGTCTTCCTTGCTAATGGTCCTACAAATAGCGGGTTGTTTACCTTCCCAAATCTCTTTTTTTGCTTGAGACTTTGCTCCAGATAAATGGGATTTTCTTTTGACAGTGGTTGGATAGCCTTGATTAAAACCTAAACACCATTCTAGGATCCCTACCTCATCAAAGGTTTTTTATTTATTTGCGTTGATCGAAAGACTTGATGACATATTTATGGGTTTTGTTTCTCTACTCCAAAGAGGGGATTTTGGATAGAGTATCTTCCTCATAAACTACTCTAATTGAGTGAATTAGGGATGTCATCTTAAATTCATTTGACTTAAGATTGGAGAGCCAATTTTGAGGAATTGATTTCAAGAATTTGGATAACCACAACATAGATGATTGGTAAACCTGAGGAAATCCCATCCATTAAAACCCCCTCATTGTTACACACAGGGTCTAAACATCCAACCAAAGTAGGGGATTCATAAAGAATTCTCTAAAAGCACAAGGGAGAGGTCTGAGATGGCATGCCTTGAACATTCAGAGAGTTCGTATGCTCAAAAGAAGCCTCTTCTAGAAATGGTTGAGATTCTAACACTTTCGTTTCATGAAAAACAACATTTGTATTTGGAGATGCCAAAAGAGTCTTGGATCTTCAGGGACATCTTACTCTTTATTGACCTTAATGTCTAACCTTGCAATAGGGGAACTCTTCTTAACCCAAACTTTTAGTGTTCACCTTGTAGGTCTTCTAGGGTTTTTTTAGTCTTCCAAAAGATGAGTAGTTTTGCAACATCCCATGCATTTGAATAAGATCTTCCAAAAGTCCATTTTTTATGAGGACCAATTTTCCCATTCAGTTGTCACCAAAATTTTGACAATTGTCATGTCACCTTTTGCTAAGAAATTATCCTCCAGTGTAATGAATTGTTCATGGGTATTGCTTATCCCTTCCAGGATATTTCCTATCTCTACCCGATGGCTCCTTTCTAGGATCAAAACTTGACTTCCACTTCTTTAGATTCAGATCGAAAGGTCCCCATAACCAAGACCTTTTTAGAAGTTTTTCTGCATCTTCCCAACACCTCACCTTAACACAAATCAAACGTCTTACTAAAATATTAAAACCAAGAATATAACCAAGAAAATGCTGCCATAACTATATGAGCCAGGGTCGAAGAGCTTCCCCTTTCATAAATTTCCACATGAAACATCCCATTATTGTTTTCAACATTAGGCCTTCGACCTCTGAAAGACTTACATCTAGATTGACCACCCTTTTCATTTTTTTTTTCTTTGACTTGAATTGATCTGATAAATTATCATCTTGGCCTCTATAAATTCTTCTCTCCAGTCTGTGGCTACCCTTGGTGTTTCTTCTCTTATGGGATTTCCCCGACTGCGGGCTTATCTTGGTAATCATGGGTTTCTCGTAAAGGTGTACCTTCTGATCATTTTTCTCCGTTTCAGAGTGTGTTCTCTTGGGATCCCTGCCGTCATCCCTGCGCCAATCCTTTGCCTTGCACGCTGTACGCCAATCATTTCCCTCTCCCATATCTGTGTGTGGGTGAGGTGTACCCATACCTGACCATGGGCAACCCTTTTGTTCTTCGTCCTTTGCCTCCTGCTGATTATCTTTTCTACTCTCCCATAGACAACCCTTGTACTTCTTTCTATTGACAGGATTGTGGTGTTGTACCTCCTCTTGTTGTGTGGCTAGGATCTGCATTGTAACTCGTGTTTAAGTGGTGGCCTATCGGATTCTGCCTGGATCCTACATGCCCTTCATTTATTTCTGTACCTCCAACCTCGATGTAGTCGTTCGTACTTCGGTTGCCGTCACAGTCCTTTGTCGCTAGTTAGATGCAGTGTATTTGGAACTTACCATTCGGGATGTTACTCCAGATGGAATCCAGTTCCGGTCCTTCCTTGTCGACCCCTTCGTTAGCAATTCTATCCGCTAGTCCATTTGCTGACCTTTGTACCCAACGCAACTCCACTGTGATCCTCGTCTGTAAGTGTTCTTGAATTTTTTGTAGGGAATGAGCCAAGCGCCAATGCCTCTGAATTTTGCCCACTTTGATACCATTTTGGAGTCTCCTTAATGTGTTGGTGACTAGCGTGGAATCTCCTTCCACTATGGCGTTGGTCATCCCTTTCTGGTGTAGAATCTCGAGGCCAGTCTCTAGGGCTCCAAATTCTGTGGCGTTGTTGGTTGAGTTTCCCAGACTCCCAGTGTACTACCAAAGGATTTTTCCTTTGCTGTCTCTGATTACTCCTCCCATTCCTGTCCATCTTGGGTTACCTTTTGACGCCCCATTGAAATTCATCTTGAGGGAGCCCTCTGGTAGTGGTTTCCAGTTGCGCTCACCTACTTGTAGTTGCGGTGGCCATCTCACCTGATTGGGGTTGTGGCCATCTTTCAGTTGAAAGGCCTCTAGAAATCAGAGGTCCTGGTCTGTGAGTTGCGCTCTTCTTGTTTGGCAGTTGCGGCTCTGTACTGTTTCTCTTGTCATGGAGATTATTGTTTCCTTGATCTTCTTTGCCGTCCAACTTTGATTCCTGAAGATGCACCGGTTCCTTTCCTTCCATATTGCCCATATGATCATTCTCGGGATGAGGGTCCAACAAAGATTCACCTTTTCGTTTTCGCTGTAGTTTTCTTTCCAGATGTTGATAGTTGCTGATATATTACCTCTGATCCTATTGGACTATCGGAAGATGACTGTCGCCCAGTCCCAGATTTCTGTTGTGTAGGCACATTCGTCAAGGAGATGGTTTTTTGTTTCCTCCTTTGCTTCACATAGGTAACATCTGGAGGGACCTATGAATCCTCTTTTCTTTAGGTTTTCCCAAGTTAGGATTCGGTTGTGGAGTATTAGCCACTGGAAGATTTTTATTTTTGGCCAATGGGGGCTGTTCCAAAGCTTATCCCATTGATGCGTCGGGTCTTCTTGGTCCTGGTCCGCTATATAGTGTCAGACTTTTTTGAGATTGAATTCTCCGTCATCTTTGTGCCTCCATCTCAGCTGGTCATCTCCGTCCGCCACTGCAATTTTTCGTCTCTCCAATTCCTCCTCCACCTCTTTTGTTGTTGTTGCGGTTTGGTCTCTATTCTGTGGGGTGAGAGTGTTCCAGATTCTCCATTTGTTGCTATCTGTTTCTTGTTTCCAGTCATCGTAGACTTTGGTTTTACCTTGCGCAATTAGCTCCTGTTGGAGTTCCTCCCGCTCCAGTTTCTCCATTCTAGGTCATGTTGCCAGGCATCCTCCCAGAATCTGGTTGTTCTGCCATTTCTTACTTCCTAGAAGCTGTGTGTCTAGATTCAGGGCTTGTTCCGCCAGGCTAAGTTCTAGATGGCAGAACCTTCCCTGGTGCCTCTAAAGTGGATTTTGTCTTGGTCGCATATGTCTGGGGCATACTTTGCCTTCCATAGGTTGACCCATGGCGTAGTAGTTTTTTTGACCTAGTGCCACTAGAGTTTCGTCCCATAAGCGTCATTGGTCATTTGCGGGTTGTGTAACCCGAGGCCTCCTTTGCTTTTTGGTTTACACACGTTCTCCCAAGCCACCAGTGCTCATTTTTTCCTTGTTTCCGCTCCTCGCCACAAGAAGTCCCTTTGTATGGTTCTTATTTTTTGTAGTATCCCCTTGGGGGTTGGGAAAACAGACATCAAAAAGGTTGGAATTGCTTACAAAACCTACTTGGTCAGGATAAGTCTTTCGGCTAGGTTGAGGGATCTGTACGTCCAATTTGTTACTCGTTATTGTATCTTGTTGATTATTCCTTCCCAGGTTGACATTTTATAAGCTTTGTCTGGCAGGGGAATGCCCAAGTACTTAGTTGGGAGTGCTTTGTGTTCAAAGCCCAAGATGTTGGCCAAATTTATTTGGATTGCGGGGTTGGTATTAAAGAAGAAGATCATAGATTTGGACTGGTTGATCTCTGCCCCCAAGGCATCTCCAAACTCTTCCAGGATTCGTTTGTAAGCTTTCGCTTCCTTGACCGTGGGTATGCCATGAAGTAAGGTGTCATCCACGAACTATTGGTGTGTGGAAGTAGGGCAACTTTTGAAGGGTTTGATACCTTTTATTTCACCTGTTGCAGTTGCGCTTTTTATGCTTTGACTGAGACCTTCCATCACTAGAGTGAAAAGGAAAGGGGACAATGGGTCTCCTTGTCTGATGCCTCTCGTGGGCCAAAAAGGTTTGGCTGGGGCTCCATTTACTAGTAGCGAGTAGCTTGTTGTGGATACTAGGCTGACTATCTAGCTGATCCAGTGCTGGGTGAAGCCAAAGGCTTCCAAGGTTTTGACCAGATAGTGCCAGCGAATTTTGTCATAAGTTTTTGCTAGGTCCAGTTGTATTATCATTCCCCCTCTCTTCTAAAGCTTTAGGGTGTGGATAAGCTCATGGGCATGGATGGTATTGTTTAGTGTTTGTCTTCCTTCCACGAAGCCTTTCTGTTCTTGTGAAACCAGTGTGGGTAGGAGTGGTTTCAATCTATTTTCTATAACCTTGGAGATTATCTTATAAACCACATTGCACAGCACTATAGGTTTGTATCGATCAGGGATTTTGGCTTCATTTTCTTTGGGGATAAGTGTAATCATTGTATCATTTAGCGCTTTTCGAATGGAGGCTAACCTTCGAGAGTCTTCCACTACCCTATATATGTCATGTTTGACAACTTACCAACAGGCTTTGAAGAACTCCACTATGAAACCATCTGGACTTGGGGCTTTTCCATTGGGCATTTCCTGGAGTGCTTGGTCAATTTCCTCCTTCGCAATGGGCTTGTTCAGGTTGTTATTTTGTTCTTTAGTGACCAGGGGAGGGACATGCTGGGTTATCCTTTGTATGGCCTCCGTTCTGTCTTGGTTGGGTTCTTGGGCTATCCCGTGGAAGTGGTTTACCAGAGTTGTTTCTATGTCCTTATGTGAATCTCTCTCTATTCCATCCTAGTCCCTAATCTTCAGGATTTTGTTATGGGCTCTTCTGGCCATGGTTGTTTTATGAAAAAACTTGGTGTTCTGTTCTCCTTCCTTTAGCCATTTGATCCGGGAATTTTGTTGCCAAAGGGTTTCTTCTTGCTGGTATCGCGCTTCCCATTTCTAGGTCATTTGGATCTCTTCCTTTTTCCTCTCCTCCGTGTAGCCCTTTGAAATGCAGGTTTCCTAGAGTTTTTTTCATTTTTTCTTCAATGTTGTTTTTCTCTTGGTTTATATTCCCAAAAGTGTCATTGTTCCACTCTTTGAGCCTATATTTGATGTGTTTTAGTTTCTTATAAAGTTTGAACATCCCTGTCCCTTGATCTCCTCCCACCACCACTGTTTGATTTTTTCCTTAAATGTCAGGTGTTCAATCCAGAATTTCTCAAATCTGAAGGGTCTGTTCTTTGGTGTGGTCTGGAAGTCTGCTTCCAATTGTACTGGCCAATGATCTGATCCCCCCCAGGGAAGGATGTTGCAATCTAAGGTTAGCCCCTGCATAATGATCGACTCTGACACTAGGAATCTGTAGAGTCTTGTTGCTAACTGATGTTGGTTCATCCGTTTATTGTTCCAGGTGAACTGGCCATTATTAGCTTTCAGATCTACCACCTCCGCTGTGTCTATGAACTTTAAGAATTCTTCCGCATCTCTATCCAATCTTCTTGTACCTCATTTTTTCTCTGCAAGTGACGTGATGATGTTGAAGTCCCCTGCTAGGGTCCATTGGAGGTTGTTGGATCGATTTTTAAGATATTCTAGGTCTCTTATCATTCCTCTCCTTTCCTCTGAAACCTGGGGCCCATACACATTAGTGCATAGAATCACCTCCGTGTTTCCAATGATTTGCATGCAGACCGTAAGGGTATGCCTGGTCGCTTCAACGACTATTAGGCTTAGTGCTTGTGGGTTCCACAGGGTGAGGATACCTCCTGCCATTTGGTGGCCTCCAATAGCCACCATCTTGTATTTGCGCCATTGTTGTTGACTGATTGCTTCCATTTTGTCTGTGTTTCATTTTGTCTCTTGAATAAAACAAAGATTCGGTTGTTCATGTTTTAGTCTATTTCTAAGGATTCTTTGCTTTTTTGGGCTGTTTAGGCCTCTTATATTCCAAGTTATAACCTTCATTTAAACATGTGGGGGGGAGTTGAGGAAGAGTTTCTCGATCTTACCCGAGTTTATCAGTAGCGCTCCAAGCTCCAGTAGGGCTATGCTATTTGATTTCCTGCCTTTTTTCCTCCGCGTCTGCTTGGGTGAGAGTTGTGGTTGTCCCTCGACGACTTTGACTCCTAGGTGTCCAATCTCCTCGTGTGTACGCTTTAGGCCTCTAGCTTTGGCTTCCTCCCTTAGGAGAAACATGTACTGGACGCGGTCAAGTTGCTCTGGTGGTGCACTGTCTACTCCCTGTCTTTTCCATTGCTCCAGTATGTTTGTGAGATCTATTCCTTCCCTTTCCACAAGGTCTCTGAGTTCAGGTTCTTCTGTGCCTACTTCGTTCGGGGTCATTTTCGCATCTCCCTCTGCTTCTTGCATGGGGGTGTTGCATCTCTAATTCCTCCATCTATCGTGGTTTCACAACTTCCCTGTTCCTTCAGGTTACTTGGTTGGTCGGTTGGCTCGTTTGTTGTTTGTTCTCTGACTTCATAAGCTTTTGCCGTATCCTTATCGTCTTCTTCCCCTTTATTGGTTTTGTCCCGTCCTTCTGTTTTATTTCGGGCCTCTGGGTTATTTCCTGCTGGGGCTTTACTCTGCTTCTGGCGCTTGGTTTTATAAACCCATCCTCATCCTGCCGTGGTTTGGGGTTTTCCGCTTCCTGTTTTTTATTAAGAGGGCATTCCTTGATCAGTTGACCATGTTCATGGCATCTTCTGCATCTGAAAGGGATCTGTTCGTAATCGATGTTTTGGATCCATTCCTCATCCTTGAATTCGAGGCTTATGGCTTCTGGGAGTGCTTCCGACATATCCATCTCTATACATATTCTTGTGTAAGATGTATATCTCCCTTTTAGGGTGGTTTCTGCGGTCTTTATGTATTTCCCTAGTTTGTTTTCTATTGCTTCGAAAGTAGAGGGTAACCAATAGTCTAAATGTAGGGAGTAGAATCTCAGCCAGACCGACACCTTTTTGAAAGTCTCTTTTTCCGAGGAGAAATTTTCTTTCCATGGCTGCATGTACAGTCCTGTTGATGCATGGAAGTATGACCCTCCCTCAAAGACTCTATCCCTGTCCTCTAGGGTTATGAAAACTGCTGTGAAGAAGCCTTTCGAGCCCAGATGGAGCTCCACTTCCCCATTTGGCTTCCAGTGATATTTGATCCATTTGTGCAACGTTCTTTTAGTGGGCCACAAGCCCATAAACTTGCAGATTAGCGAATGCGCCTTTATCTGATCCCTGTAGAGTTGCGTTTGCGGATCCTCCAGTATCACCTTGGGTATCATTGTTGTTTTGGGTTTGCACGGGTTGCACCCTTCTGCCCGGTTGGTCTTCGCTGTGTCTTGCGCCTCACTCTGAGTTTCTTTGGCTTCTTCTTCCATGCACTCTCTTTTGCCCTAGTTCCTTTCTTGACCTTTTTCTAGTTCTGAACCCGAGGTGCCTGTCATTGGTGCCTTGAAAAATATGCCCCTTGACCCTTTCCCTCTGTCTACCACTACCTGTTTATATGAGGGGGGTACCCTTACTCCCCCCTTTGGTGCTCATGCTATGGCGACTACCAAAACCCTAGCTTGCTGCTCCTCCAATTTGTTAAGCATTTTAATATTTGTTAAATTTTTTCTATATATTTTGTATTCAATTAAACATTAGATTTTCTTTAGTTTAGGGTTTTTTTTGTTAAATTTTTTAGAAATTTTTAATATTTTGTTTAATTTTTTTTTTTTTTAAAGTTTTTTTAGTGTTTTCTAAATTTTTACTTCTTTTATTTTTCGTTCTCTTTTAAATATATAAATATATACCATTTTTTCTAGTTCACTCTTTTTTTTTCTCCAAAAATTTTAATTTTTTTTCTTTTATTTTTTAGGTTTTTTTTTCACTCTTTTTGTTTTAATGTTTTTCTTTTTTGTTTAATTTGGGTTTTGAATATTTTTTTTAAATGTGTTTCTTTTGCTTCATAAAAAAAATTGCAAAGATTATTTATTTATTTTTCAATGTAAATTTAAGAAAAAAATAATTAATAAATAAATTTTGAAGTGATCATTTTGTATCCAATTTTGAGTTTTTTTTGGCATAGGGATCTATTGTCAAAACCTTAGTTTTTTTTAGTTAGCCTCAATTTTTATTTAGGTGTTAATTTTAAGGTTTTTCTGAGGTACTGTATGAGTTTTGAAGGCCATGCTTGAA
>ML779393.1:132200-151994 GCA_009831015.1 Picea engelmannii
TGCCGAAAATTCCTGCAGAATATTAATTCTGGGTTTTTGAAGAAACATTTTCTTGAATCAACAAGCATCTCTGTGATACTATCAAATTGATTGTTGGCAGTCATAAGTCCAATATAATCCAAGGTTTCTAATTCAACCTAATCATTAGGTTTTCAAAATCTAGTCGACAAGTGTTTGAAGAAACCAATCAAATGAAGAACATAACATTAGTAGAAGATAGGCTTGATGGAGCAAGCAACTTCAGCCCCTGGAAATCAAAGCTTCTAGTCACTCTTGAAGAAGATGACCTATTGGATGTGAACTAAAACTCTACCAGACACAACTACAGATATAGAGAAGAAGATAAGAAAAGAAGAAGATGTCAAAGTAAGAAAAATAATCATCTACTTAGTAAGAGATCACCTCTTGCCCCGTATTGCAATTTGAAGACAACTTGTGATATGTATGAAGATTTAAAAGGAATGTTTGAAAGTGACAACACTCTCAGATCTCTTACCTTAAATAGCCAACTTCAAAGTACCAAGATGACGAAGGGTGAAACAATTGCACTCTTCGTTATGAAGTTATCAGAGATTAAAGAACAACTAGAGACCATTGGGGAAATCATGTCTGATAGAGAACTTGTCTTAACCACTCTCTAGAATCTTCCAAAATCATGGGAGCCTTTCATTCAGAGTATCAGTGGAAGAGAAACTCTACCAACCTTTGATCGTCTATAGACATATTGCACTCAAGAAGAAATTATACTTAGAAATAGAGGAGTGGAAGATTCCTCAGAAGAAAATCATGCTCTTGCACTTCATACAAAGAAGGGAGGAAAATTCAAAAGCAATTTCAGGAAAACATATAAAGGTGAAAAGTCTTCATCCAATCTAGGTTATCAAAGAAGATATGTTTCAGAAATTCAGTGCTTCAGATGTGACAAGTATGGACACCTTGCGTGAAACAGTCCAACCAAGAAGAAGGGAAGACAATATGCTTCCACTGCTGACATTGATCCAAATCCACCTCAAAAGAGTGAAGAGAAAAGAGAGGAGAAGTACTTCCTCTAAAAGGACACAAATACAAACTAGGTAAATTAATTGATCTCTAATTTTATAGTTGATTGCATTTTTCAAATAAATGAAGGATATTATTCCTAGTACGAGAGCTCTCAAAGACTTGGACCATTATCCCTAGTACGAGAGTCCAAATCATATTTAATTTGTTCATTATACAAGAACAGGCATAAACATTGTACTTGAAGAAGAGATAGCCTTTCAAAGATCCAGAGAATCTCAAATGGATATTGACAGTAAGACAAATATCTTCTCCCCCTTAAATAATTCAGAGGGAGACATACCTTATTCCAGTTGATCCAGTTGTTCTAGTTGACATATTCAGAGATATTGCAGTAGGGAATAAAAATCCTACCTAGACTCACTCTGCAAAGAGGCAAATAAACATACAAGCCTCTCAAGAAACATCTTGAGAAAACAAAAGATATTTTGGAGCTATCCTTCAGTCATGAACTATTTCATTGATGCTGAACCTCCTTGTCTTAGAGAAGCAATAGGAGAACATGTATGTCAATATGCCACAACAAAAGAATACCAATATATCTTAAAGAATGATGCATAAGATATTATTCGGGGACCAGAAGGGAAGTCTATGGTAACTTCCAAGTGTATCTATAAGATCAAGCATGCAACTGATGGAAGTGTCGAGAAATACAAAACAAGATCTATAGCCAGAGATTTCTCACAAATAGAGGGAGTTGTCTATGATGAGACACTTTGATCCAGTAAACTCGATACACTTCCATCCATACTATCATCCATGAGATGGAAACTATATCAGATAGATAAATTCTTGATGAGTTTGGATTTCAACAAGAGTGTTGCTGATCCAAACCTATTATAGTGTTGATGATGAGAACCTAATTTTGATGACTTATTCAAAAAGCCTTGTTGTTGAATACAAGTAACCCTTGACTACTAAATTCGAGATGAAGAATCTGAGTATGATACACTACTTCTTGGGACAAGAAGTATGACAAAGGATCGATGAGATTTTCCCCGAGTTAAGGAAAATATACAGTGAAAATATTAAAGAAGTTCAAGTATGAAAAAATGCAAAAACCACCATGATGAATTTAAAAAGAAGAAGATTGACGATGATTTAGAAAAAAACTGATCCACAGCTGATTGGATCACTGATGTATCTGGTTAACACCATACTTGATTCATGCTATGCAGTGAATGTACTTAGTAAATTCATGATTCAGCCGAGACAGACTCACTGGATAGTAGTAAAGCATGCATTGAGATATATATGAGGCACAATTGGATATGGCCTGAGATATGCCACCAATGTGAACTTGAGTTTACAGGACATGCCGATTGAACAAAAAGTACAGTGGACTGGAAGAGCACATCCGATTGATTTTCTACCTAAAAGTTTGCCATGGTTTCCTATTGCAGCAGGAAACAAAACTCTATGACCTTAAGTACCATAGAAACAGAGTATATAGCAGTGAGTGTACAAAGCAATGTGGCTTCACAAGATTCTGACATATTTATTTGAGCATGAGATGGATCCTATGAGATAACCAAGAGAAGTGTGTAAAGCTCCTTGAGAATCGAGTGGTTCCTGATGGATCTAAACACGATGAGATGAAATATCCTTATGTCAGAGATATGATGCAGAGGAAAATCATACACATGCAATACCTTCCTACACATGAGCAGATTACAAACATATGCACTAGAATAACTTGGTGAAAAATGACTTCCTAGTTGAAATGGAGTATTGATGACTCCAACCAAAAACAAAATTCAAAGTACATCCATGTGAGACTTGGCATGATGATGAATGCAACTATGTGAGACATTTTCCAGCTTACAAACCTGTGAGATGTGGGTCATTGTAGCTATGTGAGTCTTTCTCTCAGCTTACAAAACTGAAAGAAAGCCTCTAAGAAGGGTAAGTGGTTCCTGCCCGAGACAAAGCTAGGAACGTAGAGATGACCTCCTCCATTCAGAGAGTTGAGAAGAACTCCAGATGATTATCCACCGGGAAAGGTGATCTGTCGAGTTAGACGTGCCTGTGGCTGAGCACAAGGTGAACGCGTGAAATCCCAAAGTGTTGGGTGCATCGTCATGTGAACAGAAATGAAGATGATGTATTAGCCTCCTCTAAGCAATAGAGTTGACAAGAAGACTCTAGATGATTCTCCTGTGTGAGGCAGTGGGAAATAATATCTGTAGAGTGGACGTGCCTGTGGACGAGCACAAGTGAACGTGTGAAGATCTAGTTCTTCTGTGTAATGAAATGAACCAGAGATATGCCATCCCTATGGATGTGCCCCTAGTGGATGAGCACTGGTGGATGCATAATATCCTTTGCTATATATTGTTCAAGAGTCAAATCTTCCTGTAACCCTAATTGTTATGTAAAGGGTACAAGTCGGCCCCACCTTAATGTGATTAATAATAAATGTAAAAGATAATTAATCTGGATAATATTAATTGTAATAATAATAATAATAATTATATTGTGACTTAGAGAGGTCGACCCTATTGATCCAATAGACACTTCTGTTGATAGGAAAAGTCTAATATAAGTAAAGGAAGATTCCCCATTGTGGAATCATATCCTTCATGTGAGTTTGGAAATTTCAACAAGTACACTTCTTTGGGAAAAGTGCACACATCTCTTGGGCGTTAGAGTTATAGGGTTTGAGCACCCTCTTGTGTGCTAGGTATTTCTTGGTGGTGAAGGTCTTTCTCTTGAAGAATATAGCAAAGGATTTGGCTGGGTTTTCTTCCCTTATTGAGAAGGGTTTCCCAGGATACATCTTGTGTTCTTATGCATGGTGCTTCTTCTTGTGATCTTGGTTGCTACAACATTTATGGTTATGGTTAAATGATAAAATGGAATGAACTTCATTCTTAACCTAAATTATTGAAAAATCAACACATTGACCCAAGAAGGGATTGCACCTCATTTCATGGGAAGAAGGGGATAAAGGCCCAGAGGTGTTTTAGGTGGAAAAATATAAAATCCAATATTATCCTTCTAGATGCTCACCCTCAGGTCTTGGGAACAATATGAAGGGCCTTCAATAGAAATCACATAATTAATAAATGTCTCTCTTGTTGAGGAAATGCATTTTGCAGTGCCCCTTACTTTCCATTGCATATGTCACTCTGTGTGTTTCTAGCTTCAAGTGGCATTGTGATACTCTTACTTTCCATTGCACATAGTACTCAATGTTTTGGACCTTAATCAATTAATGACAATAAAAGGGTTTGGATAAATGTTGCATTGTGGACGAAAGGTAACATACCCTCTACAAAGGCACCCATAAATGAGACAATACAAACCCTTGTATGTCAAGAACTCCATCCCTAGAAGTCTTTCCCCAAATCCACCTCACAGTCACTACATGACTTAGATAAGTTCTCCTTGGGAAATACCCTCGACTTTCGGATTGGCTAACCTAGTATGGCATCTTTACATCCCTCCCATACCTAAATTGGGAAAATCTTATAAGGTCTTTGAGCATTTGTTTAGTTTGAAAAGTGGGGTTTGATGCACATGTTTGGGTGGTTTTCTTATTATATGTCTTACTTGGCATGATTCATATTACTTGTGGACCCTTGGAGGGCGTACTTGTTTGTCTTTGTAGGACCTTTCCCATAGGATGGATGATAAATTCCACGTCCGGGGAACCTTTTGATGATGAGCGTTGCACCTTGATGATGGAGGACGTTACCTTTGGAGGCCTATATGTCACCCTTCTAGCCCATAAAGTCACCTAGGGGACAGGGTTTGGTGGTTCACTTCATGGATTGATGGAGGAGGCACTTAGCATGGACCTTGGCACATGGGAGAGTGAAATATGGCCTTTGGAGGCCCAAAATTCCACAACATCATCCTTGATGTCACTTATATGAGCCTAATGTCACCCTACTAGGGCACGACGTCACCCTCTTTAGCCTCTTTAGGGTTTTATTTTATGTAAAATTTAATTTTGTAAATTGAAAAGACAATTTGAAGGGGTTGTCCCTCTTGTGTAGAGACATGAATTTTCATTGTAGTCTTTTGGATGGCTAGAGTTTCCATATAAACATGTATCCAAGACTAATTTTTATCATCACATTCCTCTCCATTGTGAGAGCACCAAGTCTGGAATTTTCACCTTATAGGGATATCTCTCTCTTCTACACTCATGCGTCTTGCTTGGAGGATCAATTGTGGATGTATTTTGATGAGTTTTGGATGGAATTTTTTCAATTAGGGTTTATTCTTATCATATCTTGGTGAAGTAAGTGAATTTTTTCAATTTCATTTCATGTTATTGAATGGTTATGGTAAATTTTACTTGTTCACATTGAATATTTTTCTTGGTAAAACTCTACGAGAGGAGCATAAGTGCTTCCTCCTCTCACAAGGTTAATTTCATCTATAAATTTGTGAAGGAAATCCTACCTAGGGTTAAGCTCCTAAAACCCGAAAGTGCGAGCACTTTAGGAGTTTGATTCTAGACTCTTGATTATAACTTAATTCAAGAACTTAAGAAGGGAGAAAAGGTTGCTAGAGCCCAAAAGTGCTTGCACTCTAGCAATCCTTCTCATTAAGGCTTGAAATCTAAGGCCCTAATGTGCTATCACCTTAGATTTCAAACCCTACCTCTTAGATCTTGCTACTATAATCTCCAAACATATTGTATTGCTGTTGTAAAAGACTCCATAGCCCTAACACACTAATCATTTGAGCTCTCTTGTGGTGAAGGTGATCAACAAAAATTCAATTTTCATTCTCTCAAGCTTTCTACTAACTTAACTAACTCTAACTTAAGCTATTTCACTAATATACTTGCCATTGTTTCAAAATTTTGCTACAACCATACTAACATACACTAATTTGCTGCATACATTGCTCTAATAGTGGCTTAACATACCCATAAATTGCATCTAATGATTGGACAATGTTCTATTGAGTAAATGCTAAATTTTCATGATAAATTGTTGCAATTTTGAAGTGTAATTTTTACTGTTGTTACAATTTATGCATTGTTGTTGTATTGCTGTTAAGTACTACAATTTTACAACAACCATAACATCTTTCACTGCCTAGTATCTTTAAGAGGTTTTACTTGCATACTTGTACCTGGAAATATTTATATACATGCTATAAGTGTTCTTGTTCTAGGAAGGTACTTGAATCATCTCCTTACCTCTTATTTCCTTGACCTAGAATTTGACTTAGGTGATCAAGAGAGGAGGCGATAGGATTGGCTATCAAATTTGTTACTTTGATCCCTTGAGGTTGCCGGGGAAGACTCCCATGTGGTGGACCTCCTCCATCACCAAAACAAGGGGATTTCTTACTAAGGTGAGAGTGGTAGGATTTCCTATAGTTACGCAAGATTTGGGCTACTTGTGGTGTGATTTGCACAAGTACAAATCCTGCGATAACAAGGTGCTAACTAGGCCAATCCATGCTAGGTAGGCACTACCATACAAGATGCGACAAACTGAAAATTGAAACAAGTTGAGTGCCACAACTTGATGGGATCAACCTTTAGATGTAACCATGTAAAAGAAGACTAATAGTACATAATGTAGTGCAATAGACCTATCACTATATGCCAAATTAGAACCATTTACCTCAAAGTCACACAAATATTTACACTTGAAACACGTGAATTCCAACTGAGTACAACCTTGCAAAAAGTTAAGTGATGTTTCTCGAGGTGAGAATGAACACAATATCAAGTTAAAGACCAAAGTTTGCAAATGAAATGGGAAAATAAATACTTTACTATGGAAATTTGTGGTAAAAAAGTTATAAAACATATTAAAAACAAGTTATTTTACTTTTACCATTGCAATTTAATATTGGAAGAAAAAACCAATTTTTATGCTCAAGACTAATTTTTATGATTCAACAACTTGATTTTGATTTAATTATCTCTAGGTAATTCTTCATTCCTAACCTTTCAATTTCATTCCTTTAGTTTTTTTTTTTTTTTTTTTTTTGAGGAATGCCAAACCCCATTTAGTAAGGCTCAATGATGTGCATGGGGTGGCTCTTTCTTACACACATGCAAAAAGCCTTGTGCACAAGCATGCTACCTTGCACACATATGTGACTGTCCACATTATGGGCTGTGCATGTGCACCAAAGGGAAAAATATCAAACATTCAATAACATCACTAACTTCATGATGATCATGTTATGTGGATGATGAAGGCACACTGAATTTGACAAATTGGCAAGAAAGATCAAATAGTGGAAAGGGTTTATAATCTTCAAAACAGTCGACCATGATGCACACTAATTCTTGAGGTCCAAATTATTCCACATATCCTTTGGATTATGAGCCCAAGCTATGCATCCAAAGGTTCTAAGATGTCTAATCAAAGGCTTCCTTCCACCCCATTTTTCAAGAGGAGTGACATCCTACACTAGCCTTGTTGGAGGGCCTACTAAGACTATAATTTTAGTAGGGATTTTTTTGCCTAAAGACTAGTTGGTATTCCTTTTGCCCTTGTTTTTAGAGTTGCAAGATAGTTGGTGAAAAAATAGTACAAGAATAGATTTTGGACCTCATGTTGTGTGCATCAATTGAAGGAGTTGGAAAATTCAATTGAATTGTTGATATGTTTGAGGATGGGTGAAAAATTCAATCTTATGGATTATAGAAGAATATTTCATATTAGCATATCTCTGAAATTGAGAAAGGTACTTGTGCCAGAATCTAGGGTTTACCCTAGATACCATCTTTAGAATGAGGGGGAAGAACTTGGGGTTTTCCCAAAAATCTTTTTATATGAGCTTTTTAGATTTTTAAAATCATTATATTATGACCTATAAAATTTTAGACATATGGATTTTAGGAGAATATTATATATTAGTATATCTTTGAAATTGGGAAAGGGACTTGTGCCTTGAAGAATCTAGGGTTTATGCCGGGTACCATCCTTGGAATCAGAGGAAGTATTTGGGGGTTTTTCCTGGATTTTGTAACCTGGAAAAAATAATTCTTTTTATATAAAGTTTTTATCTTTTAAAATATATATTGTGACCTATAAACTTTCAAACATACGAATTATAAGAGAATATAGATAATGTATTTTTTAATTATAACTAACCATATTACTTGGAAAAACACACACCCACAATGACCTCTCTATATAGCTATGAGTCACAACCTTCTATCTCACCGTACTTGCTTCACCCAATTTGGACACATGTTATTGAAAGTGGAATCTAGAGTCTATTTGAATCGCCGTGAGATTCCTTGTCTTCCAATGAAGGGAACATCCATAAACACTACACCACATTCAATCATGTTCCTTTCATTCTCGTATTGATGTAATGTACCTAGGGAGGTACCCAAGGGGATAATGAATGTAATGTGGCCATAATAATTGAATAAAACGTAATTAAAAGTAAAGAATATAAAATTCGGGGTGGTTGTCATAGGACCCCTAGGAATACTTATGAAAAAGTATATATACATATGAGTATCATTGTATTGGAGATGTGTTGGATTGTATTGTTTTGTATCATGGCTTATGGAGTGATTCATTCCATAAGGAGTATTTGATGGTGTTACCCTACCTTAAGGGTTCTTCTTTCTATATTCTCGTGTTCTTTATGGTGAATGTGTTGGATATATTTGGTGTTTAAGGGCTTATTTATGAGGTTTTATGGTGGATTCTCTCTTATATATTTGAATTTTTACTATAAGTGGCATCAAAACTCTTTATTGGGCATGAAGTGGGAATTGTTTCTTCTCTTTTTGCATATTTTTGATGGAAAAAGGAGGACAAAATAATTTATATCAATTTTTGAAAATTTCTTTCTATAAATTGAAGAATCTAGCCATAGATCCAAATTCCTAAAAAAAAAATACTCAATTGAAAAAAAAATGTCCAAAACGAAGTCCCAGAAGTGGAGTTATCATTAATTCAAAATCAACAAATTTTTAGTGTTTTTTTTGGTGATGGCCACAAATTTCCCAGATTGGATATATTTTGATAGAGTGAACATATTTCAGTCAAACCAATGCCAACAGATCTAGAGAAGCTGTCGAATTTCATAATTGGGTTCATAATAGCCAATCAAATAAGTATAACCGAAGGTATGATCATTTTACGTTTTTGGCCTCAAACCCTAACTACGCTTCATTGAAAAGTAAGTAATTTTTTTTTCAAACCCTAGTTTTATTTTTGGGTTGTAGCAAGTAAGATGTATTTTACAAAGAAAGATGATGGTCCTAGTATTGAATAATACATAAAAAATATGAAGTCATAATGGGGAAACTTGTGGAGATTTTGGGTGTGGATGAATTTAAAAGATGATGCAAAAAAATGGTGGAATTTGATTCACTATAGTAAGAAAAAGGATCTTTCAGATACAAAATATGAAAATTTATTTTTAGATAGGTGGAATCACGTTGTGAAGAATCATAAGAAGAGAAATAAGGATTTATTTTCATATGACAACTTCATATTACAAGTTCATGGCTTGATCCAGATTTAGGAGCGGAACGAACTGATTACAGACTGAATACCATAGACACATAGATAGGAAGAATAATACAAATATTCAGTGAACAATATATTCTATTAAATAATGAAATAGATTGAAACTATAAAATTGAAACTTTCTCGAATGGTGGTAGCTATATCTGAGAAGAGATGTGGCTTCTACGCGCATCCGTCTGAGCAGAATGGATTACAATAAGGCTCCATAGGCCCTTTTCATATTACTCATGAATTCCAAAACCCTAGACATCCAAAAACCTGACCCTAGAAGGTGAAATGCCAAAAGTCATGTGGGCCCTATGGGTAAGTTGGTGTAATTTGGTACCTCAACTTCCTAGGGTCATAAATTTTGCATACGACCTCCGTTTTAGGTGCGTGATAGCCCATTGGAAAGGTCTTTCAGAGAAATACACATTCCACCATTAAAATCTAACTCTGTCTATAGTTTGACTGTGGCAAGTCAAGAAAACAATGTTTAGGGCCTCAAAACAGTCCTGAAAGTACAACAAGTGTGTTGACATGAAAACATACAAAATAGGCAAGTTGGATTAGGTGAAAGGCCACCTGCATCCACTCGAAGAATGTGTGAGGCTTCAGACAACCCCAAAAGTGTAGAACTCACAATTATAAAGCAATACAAAAAGACGCGATGAACAAAAATGAACACAAGGAGCCAGTTGGAATAGGTGGGTGGCCACCAATATCCATCTAGATCAATCCTCCCCCCTTAGAAAGAAATGGTCTCCATTGCGTTGAGTTCCCCCATCAAGTGAGTAAACTTCTGTTGGATTTGGCCCTGGGTGAGCCACTTGCCTTGGTGTAGGAGTGGCCTTGCCTTGACAACTTGATAAAGCTGGATCTACTGCTGGCGAGTGCCCTTGACCTGTGTGTCCACTATCTGATTGGTGGATTCTTGTTCCATGTAGTCAGGGTAGAGCTCTATTGGTGTCAGCTGTTCGATAATTTCATAGGTGTCCAACAGTGGTGGAAAATATGGCCGAAGGAGGTCCACAATGAATACTGGATGCAGACCAAGGAAGGGTGGAGTGTTGAGCTCAAACGAATTGCTACCCACAACCTTGGTGATAGTGTAAGGTCCATAATGAAGTGACTGAATCCAATGGGGCCCGACTAGATGCTCCTTCTGCAAATTTAGCCAGACTTTGTTGCCAACTTGAAACTGGTGTGATACCCTATGTTTATCATGGTGCTACTTGTACTTAGAATTGGATTTCTGCAAAATCTCCTGGACATGTTGGCGGATGTGTTGAATCCTCTCAATGAATCTGGTGTCTTTTTTGACTGCAGACTGACCAGGGGAAGAGTCTGTCTATGTGGTGGCAAGAGGAAGTGCAACATCAATGGGTTCCAAGGGTTGGAATCCCAAACCCACTTGAAATGGGCTATGGCCGGTGGAACTATGGATAGCCTTGTTGTAACTGTGTTGGACATATGGGAGACTCTCGTCCCATGTATGGGGATGCTTAGAATTTTACATGCGCAGGATGTGCACAATCATCCGATTGACGACCTCGGTTTGGACATCGGTTTAGGGGTGGAAAGAAGTGGATTTTGTGAGCTTGGTGTCCAACAAAGACCAGAGAATCGACCAAAAGGTGTTGAGGAACCTGCTGTCTCGGTCGAAGATGATGGTCCGTGGTATCCAAAAGTGAACCCAAACTCGTTCGAAGAAGAGCTTGGCAGTATCAACCACTGTGACAATCTTCTTACAGGTTGTGAGGATGGCCATCTTCGAAAACTGATCAACGAGCACAAACACATATTCATTTTTGTGCTTGGTGGATGACAAACCACACATGTAATCCATGGATATGGACTCCCACAGATTCTCAAGAATAGGCAGAGGGGTGTATAAGCCTTGCTTCTTGATGACCGTCTTGGCAATGGCGCTGACAGTGCAAGATTTGATATACTTGCTGACATCCAGTCGAAGTTTTGGACAAAAAAATGTTTCTAAAGAAGGACCACACTTTTCTCTACGCCAAAATGTCCTTCCACCCGAATGTAGTGGGCTTCCCAAACCAACTTTGCGCGCTCGCTTGTAGGAACACATAGATGGCCCAAGTGGCATAAGAGTCCGTCCTGAATGTGAAAATTAGTGATAATGGCACCTGTACTCAAGAGCTGATATGTGGTGGCGAAGTCCAGATCTTGCTGGTAAAGTTGGGGCCACTCCGATGTTTCATGTCCATAGGAATGGAACACAGTGGTAAGTGCATCCACAGGAGGCCGACTGAGGCAG
The DNA here is from genome assembly GCA_009831015.1 of Picea engelmannii. Lineage (NCBI taxonomy): Eukaryota > Viridiplantae > Streptophyta > Pinopsida > Pinales > Pinaceae > Picea > Picea engelmannii. Next base: position 144,009 of record ML779393.1, read on the forward strand.
TCAACGACACAATTGTAGATACCTGTCTTATACTTGATGTTGATATGGAATGTAATGTTTCCATTGACGACATGCTTGTACAATGGAATACATTTACTTGTCATAGGTGGGGTATTTATAGACAGTATCAGAGAGTGTCTCACTATGGTATGCCACCAAATGCCCGTGCTGAGTGAGAACTGCGCCCATAGCATAGTCAGATGCATTAGTCTCAATCTCAAATGGTTGTTGCAGATCGGGCAAGGATAGTACTGGAGATGAGCACACATGATTTTTCAGATCTTCAAATGCTCATTGCTGGTCCTTCCCCCACATGAACTTGGCCCTACGATTTCCCTTGGTCACTTGGCTGAGGGCCCAGGCAATATGGGATAATCCCAACATGAATCGTAGGTAAAAATTGGCGAGACCTAAGAAGTTCCGAAGCTCGGTCAGTGTGGTCGGGGTTGGACAGTCAGGGATGACTTGGATCTTAGATGGATCAACATGTAACCCATGCTCATCAACAATGTAAACCAGGTATTGGACCCTTTTCATGCCAAAAGATCATTTTTCTAAGTTGGCATAAAGCTTGTGCTGCCGCAGAGTGCTCAAAACCTGCTGAATATGCCGCATGTGATCCTCCCACGTTTTGCTGAAGATGAGGATGTCATCCAAATATACTACCACAAAGGAGTTGGTGAAGGGTCTCAATACATCGTCCATCAACCTCATGAAAGTGGCTGGTGCATTTGTTAAGCCAAAGGGCATGACTAGCCATTCGTAGAGACCTTCCTTAGATTTGAAGGCTGTCTTCCAAACATCCGTTGGTTCGATGGGAACCTGGTGGTAGCTAGACTTCAGGTCAATATTGTTGAAGAAATTCCCCCCCTTGAGTTGGTCAAGAAGGTCATCAATCTTGGGAATGGGATAATGGTTCATGACTGTGATTTTTTTTAAGGCTCTGTAATCAATGCAGAGTTGCCAAGTCCCGTCCTTCTTCTGCACCAGTACAATCGGGATTTCACAAGGGGAGGAGTTGGGTATGATGTGCCCCTTTTGAAGAAGCTCTTGGATCTGACACCTGATTTCGTCATTCTCCATCAGCGAGCATCGATAGACTGGTCCACTAGCCAGGGGTGCGCTGGGGGTCAAATCAATTGGATGCTTGACTTGGCAGTGTGTCGGTACCCCTGTAGGTGAGACAAAGATGTCTCTGTATTCTTCCATGATCCTGTCCACTTGCTCCTACTGCAAAGAGAGGTGTTGTGTAGAGGCCACAGATGTGGTGATGACCTTCTTCTTACTGTGAGCACGGATCACAAAGAAGACGAACTTCCCATTCTGTGAAATGAACTTACTACATTGTTTAGCAGAGATTAAAGAAATAACAGTAGGCGATGCGACCTCTGAGATCCTGTACAATTTTCTTCCCAAATTAATAATAAAACTGTGGGGTCTAGACTCATATACAAAATGACGCTTCCACAAATATGGTTTTCCTAAAATAACATCACAAACTTCAAGGGGAGAAATATCACACAATACCTCATCTTTGAAAGGCTTGATGCCGTAGGATAAACGACACTATTGGCTAACACAAAGATCTATTCCTTGATGAATCCAACCGATGGTGTAGGGTTGCAGGTGCGGTGTCATTGGTAGGTTCAACCGCTTGACAACCTCTGCTGAAATGAGGTTCTTCTGAATAATGTTGTCGACAATGAAGTGAATTGGAGCCCCCTTGACCCACATCTGCGAATGAAAGAGGCGTTCCCCTTTATTTGGTTCTTCTGGTTCGTTTGGTCAGAATTTGGTGGTAGCGACCATGGCACTGGGTTCAACATCGATAATCTGCTTCCCTCCTTCAGCCTCCGACTCAGAAGCCTTCAGATCGACCATGAGGGACTTCTTGGAGTTACATTCATCGGTGTTGTGCCAAGGACTTTTATGGTACTCACACCATTTTCCCATGTTGTTCTTCGTCTTCTCGTTGCCATTCTTGTGTTGCGGCTTGGACAGATTGTCCTAAGGGCAACCATCATGACTGGGTCCCCTACTGTGTGGGTTGGGGTTGCCTTTTCCCTACTTTGGCTATGAGGGGTTTTCAGATCCAAACTCTCACCTTTTCTGCTTAAATTTTTGCTTGATCTTGACAACGTATCTATAAGCTGTGCCCAAGGAGGTGATGTCAAGGAACACAATTTATGTTTGAATGTATCTATGCAAAAAACCGCGGTATTTGAGCACCATATGGCACTCAAAATATTTTATACCCAATTTGGTGTGGAGGGTATGGAAAATATTGGTGAAGTCTGGTACTGTCTGGTCCCTTTCTTGATGTAGGGTGGTCCATCTGGTGTACTGGTCCTCGTAGATTCCAACAACGTAGTACTGTTCTTTAATGGTATCCCCAAAGGAATCCCATGTAGGGGTCACCACAAAAATTGCATATTCCTCCATGACCCTTTGTTCAGAGCAGGTATCCCACCAGTCTTTAACATGGGGAATGGCCTCGAGGAGTGAAAAAGTGATCTTTTCTCGATCGGAAAAATTGTGGACCGAAAAATATCCTTCGAGTAGATTTAACTATTTATCTACAACATCTGCATCTATCAGTCCTTCAAATAATGGAATATCAAAATTTACCTGTAACTTGAAGGGGTTTGCATGGCCGCCTGATGAAGATGCTTCTCCTGTGAGAAACCGTCGAAGGATCTGCGTGAAGTTTTCCATCATTTCGTTCCTTTTTCGCGCGAGGGATTCCTCGAGCAAAATTTTAATAGGATCTCTTGCTCCATCATCTTTCTTTTTGTCTCCCATGGGTTGTTGTCGGGCTCGACGCGACCGATCTAGTAATGGCTCGATTGGTTTGAGTCCCCAACTTCTTGTACGGAGACCTTGTTGGGGACATGCACGAAGAAAAATAAATGAAAAGCAGACCGCTCTAATCCCACTAATCCAGATTTAGGAGTGGAAAGAAATGATTACACATTGAATACCATAAACACAAAGATAGGAAGAATAACACAAATATTCAGTCAAAAATATCTTCTGTTAAATAATGAAATAGGCTGAAACTATAAAACTGCAGAACTGAAACTTGCTCGAATGGTGGTAGCTATCTCTGAGAAGAGATGTGGCTGCTACGTGCATTCGTCTAAGCAGAATGGATTACAATGAGGCTCCATAGGCCCTTTTCATATTACTCATGAATTCCAAAACCCTAGACATCCAAAAACCTAACCCTAGAAGGTGAAATGCCAAAAGTCATGTGGGCCTTATGGGTAAGTTGGTGTAGTTTGGTACCTCAACTTCCTAGGGTCATAAATTTTGCATACGACCTCTGTTTTAGGCGCGTGATAGCTCATTGGAAAGGTATTTCAGAGAATTACACATTCCGTTGTTAGACTCTCACTCTGTTTATAGTTTGACCGTGGTGAGTAAAAAAAACAATGTTTAGGGCCTCAAAACAACCCTGAAAGTACAACAAGATGTACTAACATGAAAACATACAAAATAGGCCAATTGGATTAGGTGAGAGGCCACCCGCATCCACCTGGAGAATGTGTGAGGCTTCAGAAAACCCCAGAAGTGTAGAACTCACAATTATAAAGCAATACAAAAAGACGTGCTGAACAAAAATGAACATAAGGAGCCAGTTGGAATAGGTGGGTGGCCACCAATATCTATCTGGACCATGGCTATATTCAACAGGAAAAGGTTATTGTTTCTATAAACCCTAGTAGCAAACGTAACTTTATCAATGCTAACTTGGCTAAAAGATTGCAAGTGTCTGCAAAGAATATCCAAAGCACATAGGTTGAGGGTGAAAAAATTAAAATTTCACTAGGATAGATGGATGCTCATGCATGATACTAGTTGACTACATTGCTTAGTATGTCATATTATATGGCTTCTTCCCATGTTTCGTGGAGGAAACATGCTGAGGAGGTTGGAATATAATGCACCTAGGGAGGATAGTATGGGGTTCCTAGGGAGGTACCCAATGGTATAATGAATGTAATGTGGCCATAATAATTGAATAGGTCCAATATGTAATTAAAAATAAAGAATATAATAAAAAGGGGTAGTTGTCATAAGAACCCTTGGAATACTCATGAGAAAGTATAATTAGACTTTAGTATCATTGTATGATCATTGTATTGGAGATGTATTGGATTGTATTGTTTTGTCTCAAGCATGGATTTTGGAGTGATTCCTCCCATAAGGAGAGTTTGAGGTGTTACCCTACCTCCAAGGATGATACCACTTGTAGTAAAAAATCAAATATATAAGAGAGAATATAGCTCTTAACTTCAGAAATAAATCCAAACACCAAATATATCCAATACATTTACCATGAAGAACACAATAATATAGAGAGAAGAACAGTTAAGGTAGGGTAACGCCATCAAAAACTCCTTATGGAAGGAATCACTCAACAACCCATGCTTGATACAAAACAATACAATCCAACACATCTCCAATAAAAGGATACTCATGTGTATTTATACTTTCTCATGAGTGTTCCTAGGGGTCTTATGACAACTACCCTTATTATTATATTATTTCCTTTTAATTACATAGTGAGCCTATTCCATTATTATGGTCACATTACATTCATTATCCCCTTGGGTACCTCCCTAGGTACCCTATACTATCCTCCATTACAATTGAAGAGTAATTCTAGAGAAAACAAATACCTATAAGCATACAATGCATATTGATCTTGCTTGATCAATAAAATATATGAAAAAGTGAAAACATCACACTACTTTGATTAGCTGTATACATTAAAGAAGAGTACATGGCTCTTTTTTTTTTTTTTTTTTGCCAACTCTATTAAGTGTTTCACTGTGCATGAAAAGTGATGAAATTTGCAAAAGTCTTGTAGTATGTAAATATTTCGGGCATCTTTCTTATAGAGTGAGGTAAGCAAAGTCAAGAGGGGTGCGAGAGGACAAGGTGTTAGGGCAGTGTGATGGGTTCGCTAGTAATCAAATTTCAGTTGATTTCATTCATTTTGGTATTTTTGACAACAATTTGGTGCCTCTAATAACCCTGGTATTCCCAATATTTGTCTCTTTATAATTTCTTGCATTGTCTTAGTGGGATTTCCCAAGCTACATAAAAAATAGGAGTGCAACGAAGGTTTTCCATGTAAACATGATGTTTCAACATTATGTTATCTTGGGCACAACACAAGAAATTATAAAGAGACAAATATTAGGGAGGGCCAAGATTATCAGAGGCACCAAATTGTTGTTTGAGAATACCAAACTTAATGCAATTGGCTGAAGTTAGAATATTAGAGAACCCACCATACTACCCATGACACATTGTTCTCTCACACACCTCTTGACTTTGCGTACCTCACTATATAAGCGAAGTGACACAAATAAAGATATGCCCGAAATATTAACATACTACAAGATATTTGCAAATCTCATCACTTGTCATGCACAATGAAATACCTAATAGAGTAGAAAGAAAAACCAAAAGCGATGCATTTCTCTTTAATTTATACGTGCCTAATAGAGCAGAAAGAAAAACTCAAAGTTATGTTTTGCTCTTTAATTTATACCACTAATCAAAGTATTGTGATGTTTTCATTTTTTTCATATGTCTTACTGACCAAGTAGGATTGATATGCACTATATGCTTATAAGTATATATTTTCTTTAGAATTACTCTTCAATATGACATTGCAAGGAACATAATTGAATATGGTGTAGTACTTATGAATGTTCCCTTCACCGGAGGATAAGGAATTATGGCTCTTCAAACAAACTCCACATTCCACTTCAATAACGTGTGCCCAAATTGGTTGAAGTAGGTACAATGAGAAAAAATATACAGAAATCCTAGGAGTGCATTGAAGGTTTTTCAGGGAAACATGACATTTTAGTGTTATGTTATCTTGGGCACATTGAGACAAATATTGGGGATACCACTGTTATCGGAGGTTGGCATATTCTTGCCTCTCTCTTACATGTTGAATATCATTGATCGTACTGTGATGAGAGGGACATAGGGCTATTGTGAGGCTAAATGACATGCAAAGGGGAGTTAGCAATAGGAGTGATGTTTATAGCATGAGTATCATGTTGCTGGAGCTTGTGTTTGGGTGTCAGTGTATGCACCTCTCAACTTCGACAAAAAACTGTTCTTAAATGGTACGTCTATGATATAAGATTAATGCCAAGATGTTGAAATAAGATGGTGATCAATAACCACCTTGCTACAAAACATTAAATTCTATGTGGGATGGTGTATTCAAATTCAACTGTGTATATACTATTCCATACAACATTTAATGCTCATAATAGGGTGGTTATTGGTAGCCAAATATGATCGTTAACTTTGACAAAAAACTGTTCTCGAATGACACGTCAAGGATATAATACCAATGCCAACATATCGAGATAAGATCAACAAAGAATTGCTTTGATTTTCTAGAATATATTTAATACATTTAACACATTATTCTAAACATGATATGAAATGGTTTTTTTCTGCTACTCTAATAACTAGTGGGGAAATCGATATTTTTTTACCCAAAATTTAGTAGAAATTATTTTGGATAGATGAAATCACAAATATCATATGTTAACATTAGATAATCCATTCATATTAAGAATATTTAAGAAAGTTGAATCTATTTTACATTAAAAAAAAAAAACAATCTCATCAATCAAAAATTACAATTTCAACCAAAAAAAAATTATCTATCACATTTTGATTTTGAAACTTTAAAACTGCAAATTCATAAAAACATTTTAAAACTGCAAATTCATTTAAAAAAAAAAAAAAATTCTAAATTCTAAATGACAAAGTGTAAAAGTCATATAACATTCACTATTCTTCTTAATCCATAACAAATCGTCAAAATCATAAAATGTTCCAATATTCTTCCTATTTCACATACTTAAATGGAAAAATATTTAAAAATTTAAATATTCCAAAAGGTAAATAGTTAGGCTTGTTTTAGTGGTGCCATATTAAAGGGATGTGGCCGAAGATAGTGAAAATAATATGGTTCTAAAACAAATTTAACTACGTAATGCTAAACACTTTTCTATCATTTCAGAAGCTTAACCAACTCTGCGAATTTCAATCTATAAATATTTTTGTAATAGAGCTTCCTTGCTCATTTGTGGTCGTGAATTCCTCAAAATTGTTAAAAATCTTTTCGATATGTCCATAGGAGTTGTATAAAGTTGGTTTTCAAATTTTTTGTAACAGGAGCATACACTTGTTATGAATATAAGGATTGTAAATGTCTTCTTATCTTTTTGTGTAGTAAAATTAAAAAAAAATTACTATTCAGTTTTCATCCTTTACTTTCTTTTTCTCCCTGGTTTTCCTTTAATTTGGGTGTATGTTTTGTTGTTGATTCAACCTATAACTTGATGAGGATAAGCATGAGGGGGGTTGGAATCACTGGTACTCGATGTTTCTGATAGAGGAGTTCTCATTTTTAGGTAGTTTCTATCGCAAATCTTATTTTTATATTTGTAAAAACATCAAATTTACATAGTTTGTAATTTTTTTTTGTTAATGTTTAAATGCAATTTTTATTCACCTAGGACGGAGAAAAACCTTGTTCTAAACCCAAAACCTAACACCCAACCATTCCTAGGAGAGTTATACATACAAATTAATTAATGCTTAGATGAATTAGAAACCTAATTGTTGGGCTTAGGAACACTAGAGAGCCATATCATATTTGGCCACTTCGCTCAACACTATTGTTGCTTCCATTGGCCATGTCCGCGACAAATTACGATATATGTGAATATAGGGATAGGATGAGAGAGTACTACTCAATTGGCATGAGTGAGGAAGAGGTGAAAGATCTTCATATAACCAAAGAGATGATTTATAACTGTTTATTGACCCTAGAACCAACCAACCCCTTGATTTATGAAAGAGGCATATTTTCATGGACCGATGCACATTCCAGCCATGGAAAAACAACTTAATGGACAATGGTTAATATTA
>ML779393.1:166532-179977 GCA_009831015.1 Picea engelmannii
ATGACACCGCACCTGCAACCCTACACCATCGGTTGGATTCATCAAGGAATAGATCTTTGTGTTAGCCAATAGTGTCGTTTATCCTACGGCATCAAGCCTTTCAAAGATGAGGTATTGTGTGATATTTCTCCCCTTGAAGTTTGTGATGTTATTTTAGGAAAACCATATTTGTGGAAGCGTCATTTTGTATATGAGTCTAGACCCCACAGTTTTATTATTAATTTGGGAAGAAAATTGTACAGGATCTCAGAGGTCGCATCGCCTACTGTTATTTCTTTAATCTCTGCTAAACAATGTAGTAAGTTCATTTCACAGAATGGGAAGTTCGTCTTCTTTGTGATCCGTGCTCACAGTAAGAAGAAGGTCATCACCACATCTGTGGCCTCTACACAACACCTCTCTTTGCAGTAGGAGCAAGTGGACAGGATCATGGAAGAATACAGAGACATCTTTGTCTCACCTACAGGGGTACCGACACACTGCCAAGTCAAGCATCCAATTGATTTGACCCCCAGCGCACCCCTGGCTAGTGGACCAGTCTATCGATGCTCGCTGATGGAGAATGACGAAATCAGGTGTCAGATCCAAGAGCTTCTTCAAAAGGGGCACATCATACCCAACTCCTCCCCTTGTGAAATCCCGATTGTACTGGTGCAGAAGAAGGACGGGACTTGGCAACTCTGCATTGATTACAGAGCCTTAAAAAAAATCACAGTCATGAACCATTATCCCATTCCCAAGATTGATGACCTTCTTGACCAACTCAAGGGGGGGAATTTCTTCAACAATATTGACCTGAAGTCTAGCTACCACCAGGTTCCCATCGAACCAACGGATGTTTGGAAGACAGCCTTCAAATCTAAGGAAGGTCTCTACGAATGGCTAGTCATGCCCTTTGGCTTAACAAATGCACCAGCCACTTTCATGAGGTTGATGGACGATGTATTGAGACCCTTCACCAACTCCTTTGTGGTAGTATATTTGGATGACATCCTCATCTTCAGCAAAACGTGGGAGGATCACATGCGGCATATTCAGCAGGTTTTGAGCACTCTGCGGCAGCACAAGCTTTATGCCAACTTAGAAAAATGATCTTTTGGCATGAAAAGGGTCCAATACCTGGTTTACATTGTTGATGAGCATGGGTTACATGTTGATCCATCTAAGATCCAAGTCATCCCTGACTGTCCAACCCCGACCACACTGACCGAGCTTCGGAACTTCTTAGGTCTCGCCAATTTTTACCTACGATTCATGTTGGGATTATCCCATATTGCCTGGGCCCTCAGCCAAGTGACCAAGGGAAATCGTAGGGCCAAGTTCATGTGGGGGAAGGACCAGCAATGAGCATTTGAAGATCTGAAAAATCATGTGTGCTCATCTCCAGTACTATCCTTGCCCGATCTGCAACAACCATTTGAGATTGAGACTAATGCATCTGACTATGCTATGGGCGCAGTTCTCACTCAGCACGGGCATTTGGTGGCATACCATAGTGAGACACTCTCTGATACTGTCTATAAATACCCCACCTATGACAAGGAAATGTATTCCATTGTACAAGCATGTCGTCAATGGAAGCATTACATTCCATATCAACATCAAGTATAAGACAGGTATCTACAATTGTGTCGTTGACTGCCTCAGTCGGCCTCCTGTGGATGCACTTACCACTGTGTTCCATTCCTATGGACATGAAACATCGGAGTGGCCCCAACTTTACCAGCAAGATCTGGACTTCGCCACCACATATCAGCTCTTGAGTACAGGTGCCATTATCACTAATTTTCACATTCAGGACGGACTCTTATGCCACTTGGGCCATCTATGTGTTCCTACAAGCGAGCGCGCAAAGTTGGTTTGGGAAGCCCACTACATTCGGGTGGAAGGACATTTTGGCGTAGAGAAAAGTGTGGTCCTTCTTTAGAAACATTTTTTTGTCCAAAACTTCGACTGGATGTCAGCAAGTATATCAAATCTTGCACTGTCAGCGCCATTGCCAAGACGGTCATCAAGAAGCAAGGCTTATACACCCCTCTGCCTATTCTTGAGAATCTGTGGGAGTCCATATCCATGGATTACATGTGTGGTTTGTCATCCACCAAGCACAAAAATGAATATGTGTTTGTGCTCGTTGATCAGTTTTCGAAGATGGCCATCCTCACAACCTGTAAGAAGATTGTCACAGTGGTTGATACTGCCAAGCTCTTCTTCGAACGAGTTTGGGTTCACTTTTGGATACCACGGACCATCATCTTCGACCGAGACAGCAGGTTCCTCAACACCTTTTGGTCGATTCTCTGGTCTTTGTTGGACACCAAGCTCACAAAATCCACTTCTTTCCACCCCTAAACCGATGTCCAAACCGAGGTCGTCAATCGGATGATTGTGCACATCCTGCGCATGTAAAATTCTAAGCATCCCCATACATGGGACGAGAGTCTCCCATATGTCCAACACAGTTACAACAAGGCTATCCATAGTTCCACCGGCCATAGCCCATTTCAAGTGGGTTTGGGATTCCAACCCTTGGAACCCATTGATGTTGCACTTCCTCTTGCCACCACATAGACAGACTCTTCCCCTGGTCAGTCTGCAGTCAAAAAAGACACCAGATTCATTGAGAGGATTCAACACATCCGCCAACATGTCCAGGAGATTTTGCAGAAATCCAATTCTAAGTACAAGTAGCACCATGATAAACATAGGGTATCACACCAGTTTCAAGTTGGCAACAAAGTCTGGCTAAATTTGCAGAAGGAGCATCTAGTCGGGCCCCATTGGATTCAGTCACTTCATTATGGACCTTACACTATCACCAAGGTTGTGGGTAGCAATTCGTTTGAGCTCAACACTCCACCCTTCCTTGGTCTGCATCCAGTATTCATTGTGGACCTCCTTCGGCCATATTTTCCACCACTGTTGGACACCTATGAAATTATCGAACAGCTGACACCAATAGAGCTCTACCCTGACTACATGGAACAAGAATCCACCAATCAGATAGTGGACACACAGGTCAAGGGCACTCGCCAGCAGTAGATCCAGCTTTATCAAGTTGTCAAGGCAAGGCCACTCCTACACCAAGGCAAGTGGCTCACCCAGGGCCAAATCCAACAGAAGTTTACTCACTTGATGGGGGAACTCAACGCAATGGAGACCATTTCTTTCTAAGGGGGGAGGATTGATCTAGATGGATATTGGTGGCCACCCACCTATTCCAACTAGCTCCTTGTGTTCATTTTTGTTCATCGTGTCTTTTTGTATTGCTTTATAATTGTGAGTTCTACACTTTTGGGGTTGTCTGAAGCCTCACACATTCTCCGAGTGGATGCAGGTGGCCTTTCACCTAATCCAACTTGCCTATTTTGTATGTTTTCATGTCAACACACTTGTTGTACTTTCAGGACTGTTTTGAGGCCCTAAACATTGTTTTCTTGACTTGCCACAGTCAAACTATAGACAGAGTTAGATTTTAATGGTGGAATGTGTATTTCTCTGAAAGACCTTTCCAATGGGCTATCACGCACCTAAAACGGAGGTCGTATGCAAAATTTATGACCCTAGGAAGTTGAGGTACCAAATTACACCAACTTACCCATAGGGCCCACATGACTTTTGGCATTTCACCTTCTAGGGTCAGGTTTTTGGATGTCTAGGGTTTTGGAATTCATGAGTAATATGAAAAGGGCCTATGGAGCCTTATTGTAATCCATTCTGCTCAGACGGATGCGCGTAGAAGCCACATCTCTTCTCAGATATAGCTACCACCATTCGAGAAAGTTTCAATTTTATAGTTTCAATCTATTTCATTATTTAATAGAATATATTGTTCACTGAATATTTGTATTATTCTTCCTATCTATGTGTCTATGGTATTCAGTCTGTAATCAGTTCGTTCCGCTCCTAAATCTGGATCAAGCCATGAACTTGTAATATGAAGTTGTCATATGAAAATAAATCCTTATTTCTCTTCTTATGATTCTTCACAACGTGATTCCACCTATCTAAAAATAAATTTTCATATTTTGTATCTGAAAGATCCTTTTTCTTACTATAGTGAATCAAATTCCACCATTTTTTTGCATCATCTTTTAAATTCATCCACACCCAAAATCTCCACAAGTTTCCCCATTATGACTTCATATTTTTTATGTATTATTCAATACTAGGACCATCATCTTTCTTTGTAAAATACATCTTACTTGCTACAACCCAAAAATAAAACTAGGGTTTGAAAAAAAAATTACTTACTTTTCAATGAAGCGTAGTTAGGGTTTGAGGCCAAAAACGTAAAATGATCATACCTTCGGTTATACTTATTTGATTGGCTATTATGAACCCAATTATGAAATTCGACAGCTTCTCTAGATCTGTTGGCATTGGTTTGACTGAAATATGTTCACTCTATCAAAATATATCCAATCTGGGAAATTTGTGGCCATCACCAAAAAAAACACTAAAAATTTGTTGATTTTGAATTAATGATAACTCCACTTCTGGGACTTCGTTTTGGACATTTTTTTTTCAATTGAGTATTTTTTTTTTAGGAATTTGGATCTATGGCTAGATTCTTCAATTTATAGAAAGAAATTTTCAAAAATTGATATAAATTATTTTGTCCTCCTTTTTCCATCAAAAATATGCAAAAAGAGAAGAAACAATTCCCACTTCATGCCCAATAAAGAGTTTTGATGCCACTTATAGTAAAAATTCAAATATATAAGAGAGAATCCACCATAAAACCTCATAAATAAGCCCTTAAACACCAAATATATCCAACACATTCACCATAAAGAACACGAGAATATAGAAAGAAGAACCCTTAAGGTAGGGTAACACCATCAAATACTCCTTATGGAATGAATCACTCCATAAGCCATGATACAAAACAATACAATCCAACACATCTCCAATACAATGATACTCATATGTATATATACTTTTTCATAAGTATTCCTAGGGGTCCTATGACAACCACCCCGAATTTTATATTCTTTACTTTTAATTACGTTTTATTCAATTATTATGGCCACATTACATTCATTATCCCCTTGGGTACCTCCCTAGGTACATTACATCAATACGAGAATGAAAGGAACATGATTGAATGTGGTGTAGTGTTTATGGATGTTCCCTTCATTGGAAGACAAGGAATCTCACGGCGATTCAAATAGACTCTAGATTCCACTTTCAATAACATGTGTCCAAATTGGGTGAAGCAAGTACGGTGAGATAGAAGGTTGTGACTCATAGCTATATAGAGAGGTCATTGTGGGTGTGTGTTTTTCCAAGTAATATGGTTAGTTATAATTAAAAAATACATTATCTATATTCTCTTATAATTCGTATGTTTGAAAGTTTATAGGTCACAATATATATTTTAAAAGATAAAAACTTTATATAAAAAGAATTATTTTTTCCAGGTTACAAAATCCAGGAAAAACCCCCAAATACTTCCTCTGATTCCAAGGATGGTACCCGGCATAAACCCTAGATTCTTCAAGGCACAAGTCCCTTTCCCAATTTCAAAGATATACTAATATATAATATTCTCCTAAAATCCATATGTCTAAAATTTTATAGGTCATAATATAATGATTTTAAAAATCTAAAAAGCTCATATAAAAAGATTTTTGGGAAAACCCCAAGTTCTTCCCCCTCATTCTAAAGATGGTATCTAGGGTAAACCCTAGATTCTGGCACAAGTACCTTTCTCAATTTCAGAGATATGCTAATATGAAATATTCTTCTATAATCCATAAGATTGAATTTTTCACCCATCCTCAAACATATCAACAATTCAATTGAATTTTCCAACTCCTTCAATTGATGCACACAACATGAGGTCCAAAATCTATTCTTGTACTATTTTTTCACCAACTATCTTGCAACTCTAAAAACAAGGGCAAAAGGAATACCAACTAGTCTTTAGGCAAAAAAATCCCTACTAAAATTATAGTCTTAGTAGGCCCTCCAACAAGGCTAGTGTAGGATGTCACTCCTCTTGAAAAATGGGGTGGAAGGAAGCCTTTGATTAGACATCTTAGAACCTTTGGATGCATAGCTTGGGCTCATAATCCAAAGGATATGTGGAATAATTTGGACCTCAAGAATTAGTGTGCATCATGGTCGACTGTTTTGAAGATTATAAACCCTTTCCACTATTTGATCTTTCTTGCCAATTTGTCAAATTCAGTGTGCCTTCATCATCCACATAACATGATCATCATGAAGTTAGTGATGTTCTTGAATGTTTGATATTTTTCCCTTTGGTGCACATGCACAGCCCATAATGTGGACAGTCACATATGTGTGCAAGGTAGCATGCTTGTGCACAAGGCTTTTTGCATGTGTGTAAGAAAGAGCCACCCCATGCACATCATTGAGCCTTACTAAATGGGGTTTGGCATTCCTCAAAAAAAAAAAAAAAAAAAAACTAAAGGAATGAAATTGAAAGGTTAGGAATGAAGAATTACCTAGAGATAATTAAATCAAAATCAAGTTGTTGAATCATAAAAATTAGTCTTGAGCATAAAAATTGGTTTTTTCTTCCAATATTAAATTGCAATGGTAAAAGTAAAATAACTTGTTTTTAATATGTTTTATAACTTTTTTACCACAAATTTCCATAGTAAAGTATTTATTTTCCCATTTCATTTGCAAACTTTGGTCTTTAACTTGATATTGTGTTCATTCTCACCTCGAGAAACATCACTTAACTTTTTGCAAGGTTGTACTCAGTTGGAATTCACGTGTTTCAAGTGTAAATATTTGTGTGACTTTGAGGTAAATGGTTCTAATTTGGCATATAGTGATAGGTCTATTGCACTACATTATGTACTATTAGTCTTCTTTTACATGGTTACATCTAAAGGTTGATCCCATCAAGTTGTGGCACTCAACTTGTTTCAATTTTCAGTTTGTCGCATCTTGTATGGTAGTGCCTACCTAGCATGGATTGGCCTAGTTAGCACCTTGTTATCGCAGGATTTGTACTTGTGCAAATCACACCACAAGTAGCCCAAATCTTGCGTAACTATAGGAAATCCTACCACTCTCACCTTAGTAAGAAATCCCCTTGTTTTGGTGATGGAGGAGGTCCACCACATGGGAGTCTTCCCCGGCAACCTCAAGGGATCAAAGTAACAAATTTGATAGCCAATCCTATCGCCTCCTCTCTTGATCACCTAAGTCAAATTCTAGGTCAAGGAAATAAGAGGTAAGGAGATGATTCAAGTACCTTCCTAGAACAAGAACACTTATAGCATGTATATAAATATTTCCAGGTACAAGTATGCAAGTAAAACCTCTTAAAGATACTAGGCAGTGAAAGATGTTATGGTTGTTGTAAAATTGTAGTACTTAACAGCAATACAACAACAATGCATAAATTGTAACAACAGTAAAAATTACACTTCAAAATTGCAACAATTTATCATGAAAATTTAGCATTTACTCAATAGAACATTGTCCAATCATTAGATGCAATTTATGGGTATGTTAAGCCACTATTAGAGCAATGTATGCAGCAAATTAGTGTATGTTAGTATGGTTGTAGCAAAATTTTGAAACAATGGCAAGTATATTAGTGAAATAGCTTAAGTTAGAGTTAGTTAAGTTAGTAGAAAGCTTGAGAGAATGAAAATTGAATTTTTGTTGATCACCTTCACCACAAGAGAGCTCAAATGATTAGTGTGTTAGGGCTATGGAGTCTTTTACAACAGCAATACAATATGTTTGGAGATTATAGTAGCAAGATCTAAGAGGTAGGGTTTGAAATCTAAGGTGATAGCACATTAGGGCCTTAGATTTCAAGCCTTAATGAGAAGGATTGCTAGAGTGCAAGCACTTTTGGGCTCTAGCAACCTTTTCTCCCTTCTTAAGTTCTTGAATTAAGTTATAATCAAGAGTCTAGAATCAAACTCCTAAAGTGCTCGCACTTTCGGGTTTTAGGAGCTTAACCCTAGGTAGGATTTCCTTCACAAATTTATAGATGAAATTAACCTTGTGAGAGGAGGAAGCACTTATGCTCCTCTCGTAGAGTTTTACCAAGAAAAATATTCAATGTGAACAAGTAAAATTTACCATAACCATTCAATAACATGAAATGAAATTGAAAAAATTCACTTACTTCACCAAGATATGATAAGAATAAACCCTAATTGAAAAAATTCCATCCAAAACTCATCAAAATACATCCACAATTGATCCTCCAAGCAAGACGCATGAGTGTAGAAGAGAGAGATATCCCTATAAGGTGAAAATTCCAGACTTGGTGCTCTCACAATGGAGAGGAATGTGATGATAAAAATTAGTCTTGGATACATGTTTATATGGAAACTCTAGCCATCCAAAAGACTACAATGAAAATTCATGTCTCTACACAAGAGGGACAACCCCTTCAAATTGTCTTTTCAATTTACAAAATTAAATTTTACATAAAATAAAACCCTAAAGAGGCTAAAGAGGGTGACGTCGTGCCCTAGTAGGGTGACATTAGGCTCATATAAGTGACATCAAGGATGATGTTGTGGAATTTTGGGCCTCCAAAGGCCATATTTCACTCTCCCATGTGCCAAGGTCCATGCTAAGTGCCTCCTCCATCAATCCATGAAGTGAACCACCAAACCCTGTCCCCTAGGTGACTTTATGGGCTAGAAGGGTGACATATAGGCCTCCAAAGGTAACGTCCTCCATCATCAAGGTGCAACGCTCATCATCAAAAGGTTCCCCGGACGTGGAATTTATCATCCATCCTATGGGAAAGGTCCTACAAAGACAAACAAGTACGCCCTCCAAGGGTCCACAAGTAATATGAATCATGCCAAGTAAGACATATAATAAGAAAACCACCCAAACATGTGCATCAAACCCCACTTTTCAAACTAAACAAATGCTCAAAGACCTTATAAGATTTTCCCAATTTAGGTATGGGAGGGATGTAAAGATGCCATACTAGGTTAGCCAATCCGAAAGTCGAGGGTATTTCCCAAGGAGAACTTATCTAAGTCATGTAGTGACTGTGAGGTGGATTTGGGGAAAGACTTCTAGGGATGGAGTTCTTGACATACAAGGGTTTGTATTGTCTCATTTATGGGTGCCTTTGTAGAGGGTATGTTACCTTTCGTCCACAATGCAACATTTATCCAAACCCTTTTATTGTCATTAATTGATTAAGGTCCAAAACATTGAGTACTATGTGCAATGGAAAGTAAGAGTATCACAATGCCACTTGAAGCTAGAAACACACAGAGTGACATATGCAATGGAAAGTAAGGGGCACTGCAAAATGCATTTCCTCAACAAGAGAGACATTTATTAATTATGTGATTTCTATTGAAGGCCCTTCATATTGTTCCCAAGACCTGAGGGTGAGCATCTAGAAGGATAATATTGGATTTTATATTTTTCCACCTAAAACACCTCTGGGCCTTTATCCCCTTCTTCCCATGAAATGAGGTGCAATCCCTTCTTGGGTCAATGTGTTGATTTTTCAATAATTTAGGTTAAGAATGAAGTTCATTCCATTTTATCATTTAACCATAACCATAAATGTTGTAGCAACCAAGATCACAAGAAGAAGCACCATGCATAAGAACACAAGATGTATCCTGGGAAACCCTTCTCAATAAGGGAAGAAAACCCAGCCAAATCCTTTGCTATATTCTTCAAGAGAAAGACCTTCACCACCAAGAAATACCTAGCACACAAGAGGGTGCTCAAACCCTATAACTCTAACGCCCAAGAGATGTGTGCACTTTTCCCAAAGAAGTGTACTTGTTGAAATTTCCAAACTCACATGAAGGATATGATTCCACAATGGGGAATCTTCCTTTACTTATATTAGACTTTTCCTATCAACAGAAGTGTCTATTGGATCAATAGGGTCGACCTCTCTAAGTCACAATATAATTATTATTATTATTATTACAATTAATATTATCCAGATTAATTATCTTTTACATTTATTATTAATCACATTAAGGTGGGGCCGACTTGTACCCTTTACATAACAATTAGGGTTACAGGAAGATTTGACTCTTGAACAATATATAGCAAAGGATATTATGCATCCACCAGTGCTCATCCACTAGGGGCACATCCATAGGGATGGCATATCTCTGGTTCATTTCATTACACAGAAGAACTAGATCTTCACACGTTCACTTGTGCTCGTCCACAGGCACGTCCACTCTACAGATATTATTTCCCACTGCCTCACACAGGAGAATCATCTAGAGTCTTCTTGTCAACTCTATTGCTTAGAGGAGGCTAATACATCATCTTCATTTCTGTTCACATGACGATGCACCCAACACTTTGGGATTTCACGCGTTCACCTTGTGCTCAGCCACAGGCACGTCTAACTCGACAGATCACCTTTCCCGGTGGATAATCATCTGGAGTTCTTCTCAACTCTCTGAATGGAGGAGGTCATCTCTACGTTCCTAGCTTTGTCTCGGGCAGGAACCACTTACCCTTCTTAGAGGCTTTCTTTCAGTTTTGTAAGCTGAGAGAAAGACTCACATAGCTACAATGACCCACATCTCACAGGTTTGTAAGCTGGAAAATGTCTCACATAGTTGCATTCATCATCATGCCAAGTCTCACATGGATGTACTTTGAATTTTGTTTTTGGTTGGAGTCATCAATACTCCATTTCAACTAGGAAGTCATTTTTCACCAAGTTATTCTAGTGCATATGTTTGTAATCTGCTCATGTGTAGGAAGGTATTGCATGTGTATGATTTTCCTCTGCATCATATCTCTGACATAAGGATATTTCATCTCATCGTGTTTAGATCCATCAGGAACCACTCGATTCTCAAGGAGCTTTACACACTTCTCTTGGTTATCTCATAGGATCCATCTCATGCTCAAATAAATATGTCAGAATCTTGTGAAGCCACATTGCTTTGTACACTCACTGCTATATACTCTGTTTCTATGGTACTTAAGGTCATAGAGTTTTGTTTCCTGCTGCAATAGGAAACCATGGCAAACTTTTAGGTAGAAAATCAATCGGATGTGCTCTTCCAGTCCACTGTACTTTTTGTTCAATCGGCATGTCCTGTAAACTCAAGTTCACATTGGTGGCATATCTCAGGCCATATCCAATTGTGCCTCATATATATCTCAATGCATGCTTTACTACTATCCAGTGAGTCTGTCTCGGCTGAATCATGAATTTACTAAGTACATTCACTGCATAGCATGAATCAAGTATGGTGTTAACCAGATACATCAGTGATCCAATCAGCTGTGGATCAGTTTTTTTCTAAATCATCGTCAATCTTCTTCTTTTTAAATTCATCATGGTGGTTTTTGCATTTTTTCATACTTGAACTTCTTTAATATTTTCACTGTATATTTTCCTTAACTCGGGGAAAATCTCATCGATCCTTTGTCATACTTCTTGTCCCAAGAAGTAGTGTATCATACTCAGATTCTTCATCTCGAATTTAGTAGTCAAGGGTTACTTGTATTCAACAACAAGGCTTTTTGAATAAGTCATCAAAATTAGGTTCTCATCATCAACACTATAATAGGTTTGGATCAGCAACACTCTTGTTGAAATCCAAACTCATCAAGAATTTATCTATCTGATATAGTTTCCATCTCATGGATGATAGTATGGATGGAAGTGTATCGAGTTTACTGGATCAAAGTGTCTCATCATAGACAACTCCCTCTATTTGTGAGAAATCTCTGGCTATAGATCTTGTTTTGTATTTCTCGACACTTCCATCAGTTGCATGCTTGATCTTATAGATACACTTGGAAGTTACCATAGACTTCCCTTCTGGTCCCCGAATAATATCTTATGCATCATTCTTTAAGATATATTGGTATTCTTTTGTTGTGGCATATTGACATACATGTTCTCCTATTGCTTCTCTAAGACAAGGAGGTTCAGCATCAATGAAATAGTTCATGACTGAAGGATAGCTCCAAAATATCTTTTGTTTTCTCAAGATGTTTCTTGAGAGGCTTGTATGTTTATTTGCCTCTTTGCAGAGTGAGTCTAGGTAGGATTTTTATTCCCTACTGCAATATCTCTGAATATGTCAACTAGAACAACTGGATCAACTGGAATAAGGTATGTCTCCCTCTGAATTATTTAAGGGGGAGAAGATATTTGTCTTACTGTCAATATCCATTTGAGATTCTCTGGATCTTTGAAAGGCTATCTCTTCTTCAAGTACAATGTTTATGCCTGTTCTTGTATAATGAACAAATTAAATATGATTTGGACTCTCGTACTAGGGATAATGGTCCAAGTCTTTGAGAGCTCTCGTACTAGGAATAATATCCTTCATTTATTTGAAAAATGCAATCAACTATAAAATTAGAGATCAATTAATTTACCTAGTTTGTATTTGTGTCCTTTTAGAGGAAGTACTTCTCCTCTCTTTTCTCTTCACTCTTTTGAGGTGGATTTGGATCAATGTCAGCAGTGGAAGCATATTGTCTTCCCTTCTTCTTGGTTGGACTGTTTCACGCAAGGTGTCCATACTTGTCACATCTGAAGCACTGAATTTCTGAAACATATCTTCTTTGATAACCTAGATTGGATGAAGACTTTTCACCTTTATATGTTTTCCTGAAATTGCTTTTGAATTTTCCTCCCTTCTTTGTATGAAGTGCAAGAGCATGATTTTCTTCTGAGGAATCTTCCACTCCTCTATTTCTAAGTATAATTTCTTCTTGAGTGCAATATGTCTATAGACGATCAAAGGTTGGTAGAGTTTCTCTTCCACTGATACTCTGAATGAAAGGCTCCCATGATTTTGGAAGATTCTAGAGAGTGGTTAAGACAAGTTCTCTATCAGACATGATTTCCCCAATGGTCTCTAGTTGTTCTTTAATCTCTGATAACTTCATAAAGAAGAGTGCAATTGTTTCACCCTTCGTCATCTTGGTACTTTGAAGTTGGCTATTTAAGGTAAGAGATCTGAGAGTGTTGTCACTTTCAAACATTCCTTTTAAATCTTCATACATATCACAAGTTGTCTTCAAATTGCAATACGGGGCAAGAGGTGATCTCTTACTAAGTAGATGATTATTTTTCTTACTTTGACATCTTCTTCTTTTCTTATCTTCTTCTCTATATCTGTAGTTGTGTCTGGTAGAGTTTTAGTTCACATCCAATAGGTCATCTTCTTCAAGAGTGACTAGAAGCTTTGATTTCCAGGGGCTGAAGTTGCTTGCTCCATCAAGCCTATCTTCTACTAATGTTATGTTCTTCATTTGATTGGTTTCTTCAAACACTTGTCGACTAGATTTTGAAAACCTAATGATTAGGTTGAATTAGAAACCTTGGATTATATTGGACTTATGACTGCCAACAATCAATTTGATAGTATCA
This sequence comes from Picea engelmannii, assembly GCA_009831015.1. NCBI lineage: Eukaryota > Viridiplantae > Streptophyta > Pinopsida > Pinales > Pinaceae > Picea > Picea engelmannii. The sequence goes on from ML779393.1 coordinate 179,905, forward strand.
CAGAGATGCTTGTTGATTCAAGAAAATGTTTCTTCAAAAACCCAGAATTAATATTCTGCAGGAATTTTCGGCA
>ML779393.1:194351-232072 GCA_009831015.1 Picea engelmannii
TTCAAGCATGGCCTTCAAAACTCATACAGTACCTCAGAAAAACCTTAAAATTAACACCTAAATAAAAATTGAGGCTAACTAAAAAAAACTAAGGTTTTGACAATAGATCCCTATGCCAAAAAAAACTCAAAATTGGATACAAAATGATCACTTCAAAATTTATTTATTAATTATTTTTTTCTTAAATTTACATTGAAAAATAAATAAATAATCTTTGCAATTTTTTTTATGAAGCAAAAGAAACACATTTAAAAAAAATATTCAAAACCCAAATTAAACAAAAAAGAAAAACATTAAAACAAAAAGAGTGAAAAAAAAACCTAAAAAATAAAAGAAAAAAAATTAAAATTTTTGGAGAAAAAAAAAGAGTGAACTAGAAAAAATGGTATATATTTATATATTTAAAAGAGAACGAAAAATAAAAGAAGTAAAAATTTAGAAAACACTAAAAAAACTTTAAAAAAAAAAAAAATTAAACAAAATATTAAAAATTTCTAAAAAATTTAACAAAAAAAACCCTAAACTAAAGAAAATCTAATGTTTAATTGAATACAAAATATATAGAAAAAATTTAACAAATATTAAAATGCTTAACAAATTGGAGGAGCAGCAAGCTAGGGTTTTGGTAGTCGCCATAGCATGAGCACCAAAGGGGGGAGTAAGGGTACCCCCCTCATATAAACAGGTAGTGGTAGACAGAGGGAAAGGGTCAAGGGGCATATTTTTCAAGGCACCAATGACAGGCACCTCGGGTTCAGAACTAGAAAAAGGTCAAGAAAGGAACTAGGGCAAAAGAGAGTGCATGGAAGAAGAAGCCAAAGAAACTCAGAGTGAGGCGCAAGACACAGCGAAGACCAACCGGGCAGAAGGGTGCAACCCGTGCAAACCCAAAACAACAATGATACCCAAGGTGATACTGGAGGATCCGCAAACGCAACTCTACAGGGATCAGATAAAGGCGCATTCGCTAATCTGCAAGTTTATGGGCTTGTGGCCCACTAAAAGAACGTTGCACAAATGGATCAAATATCACTGGAAGCCAAATGGGGAAGTGGAGCTCCATCTGGGCTCGAAAGGCTTCTTCACAGCAGTTTTCATAACCCTAGAGGACAGGGATAGAGTCTTTGAGGGAGGGTCATACTTCCATGCATCAACAGGACTGTACATGCAGCCATGGAAAGAAAATTTCTCCTCGGAAAAAGAGACTTTCAAAAAGGTGTCGGTCTGGCTGAGATTCTACTCCCTACATTTAGACTATTGGTTACCCTCTACTTTCGAAGCAATAGAAAACAAACTAGGGAAATACATAAAGACCGCAGAAACCACCCTAAAAGGGAGATATACATCTTACACAAGAATATGTATAGAGATGGATATGTCGGAAGCACTCCCAGAAGCCATAAGCCTCGAATTCAAGGATGAGGAATGGATCCAAAACATCGATTACGAACAGATCCCTTTCAGATGCAGAAGATGCCATGAACATGGTCAACTGATCAAGGAATGCCCTCTTAATAAAAAACAGGAAGCGGAAAACCCCAAACCACGGCAGGATGAGGATGGGTTTATAAAACCAAGCGCCAGAAGCAGAGTAAAGCCCCAGCAGGAAATAACCCAGAGGCCCGAAATAAAACAGAAGGACGGGACAAAACCAATAAAGGGGAAGAAGACGATAAGGATACGGCAAAAGCTTATGAAGTCAGAGAACAAACAACAAACGAGCCAACCGACCAACCAAGTAACCTGAAGGAACAGGGAAGTTGTGAAACCACGATAGATGGAGGAATTAGAGATGCAACACCCCCATGCAAGAAGCAGAGGGAGATGCGAAAATGACCCCGAACGAAGTAGGCACAGAAGAACCTGAACTCAGAGACCTTGTGGAAAGGGAAGGAATAGATCTCACAAACATACTGGAGCAATGGAAAAGACAGGGAGTAGACAGTGCACCACCAGAGCAACTTGACCGCGTCCAGTACATGTTTCTCCTAAGGGAGGAAGCCAAAGCTAGAGGCCTAAAGCGTACACACGAGGAGATTGGACACCTAGGAGTCAAAGTCGTCGAGGGACAACCACAACTCTCACCCAAGCAGACGCGGAGGAAAAAAGGCAGGAAATCAAATAGCATAGCCCTACTGGAGCTTGGAGCGCTACTGATAAACTCGGGTAAGATCGAGAAACTCTTCCTCAACTCCCCCCCACATGTTTAAATGAAGGTTATAACTTGGAATATAAGAGGCCTAAACAGCCCAAAAAAGCAAAGAATCCTTAGAAATAGACTAAAACATGAACAACCGAATCTTTGTTTTATTCAAGAGACAAAATGAAACACAGACAAAATGGAAGCAATCAGTCAACAACAATGGCGCAAATACAAGATGGTGGCTATTGGAGGCCACCAAATGGCAGGAGGTATCCTCACCCTGTGGAACCCACAAGCACTAAGCCTAATAGTCGTTGAAGCGACCAGGCATACCCTTACGGTCTGCATGCAAATCATTGGAAACACGGAGGTGATTCTATGCACTAATGTGTATGGGCCCCAGGTTTCAGAGGAAAGGAGAGGAATGATAAGAGACCTAGAATATCTTAAAAATCGATCCAACAACCTCCAATGGACCCTAGCAGGGGACTTCAACATCATCACGTCACTTGCAGAGAAAAAATGAGGTACAAGAAGATTGGATAGAGATGCGGAAGAATTCTTAAAGTTCATAGACACAGCGGAGGTGGTAGATCTGAAAGCTAATAATGGCCAGTTCACCTGGAACAATAAACGGATGAACCAACATCAGTTAGCAACAAGACTCTACAGATTCCTAGTGTCAGAGTCGATCATTATGCAGGGGCTAACCTTAGATTGCAACATCCTTCCCTGGGGGGGATCAGATCATTGGCCAGTACAATTGGAAGCAGACTTCCAGACCACACCAAAGAACAGACCCTTCAGATTTGAGAAATTCTGGATTGAACACCTGACATTTAAGGAAAAAATCAAACAGTGGTGGTGGGAGGAGATCAAGGGACAGGGATGTTCAAACTTTATAAGAAACTAAAACACATCAAATATAGGCTCAAAGAGTGGAACAATGACACTTTTGGGAATATAAACCAAGAGAAAAACAACATTGAAGAAAAAATGAAAAAAACTCTAGGAAACCTGCATTTCAAAGGGCTACACGGAGGAGAGGAAAAAGGAAGAGATCCAAATGACCTAGAAATGGGAAGCGCGATACCAGCAAGAAGAAACCCTTTGGCAACAAAATTCCCGGATCAAATGGCTAAAGGAAGGAGAACAGAACACCAAGTTTTTTCATAAAACAACCATGGCCAGAAGAGCCCATAACAAAATCCTGAAGATTAGGGACTAGGATGGAATAGAGAGAGATTCACATAAGGACATAGAAACAACTCTGGTAAACCACTTCCACGGGATAGCCCAAGAACCCAACCAAGACAGAACGGAGGCCATACAAAGGATAACCCAGCATGTCCCTCCCCTGGTCACTAAAGAACAAAATAACAACCTGAACAAGCCCATTGCGAAGGAGGAAATTGACCAAGCACTCCAGGAAATGCCCAATGGAAAAGCCCCAAGTCCAGATGGTTTCATAGTGGAGTTCTTCAAAGCCTGTTGGTAAGTTGTCAAACATGACATATATAGGGTAGTGGAAGACTCTCGAAGGTTAGCCTCCATTCGAAAAGCGCTAAATGATACAATGATTACACTTATCCCCAAAGAAAATGAAGCCAAAATCCCTGATCGATACAAACCTATAGTGCTGTGCAATGTGGTTTATAAGATAATCTCCAAGGTTATAGAAAATAGATTGAAACCACTCCTACCCACACTGGTTTCACAAGAACAGAAAGGCTTCGTGGAAGGAAGACAAACACTAAACAATACCATCCATGCCCATGAGCTTATCCACACCCTAAAGCTTTAGAAGAGAGGGGGAATGATAATACAACTGGACCTAGCAAAAACTTATGACAAAATTCGCTGGCACTATCTGGTCAAAACCTTGGAAGCCTTTGGCTTCACCCAGCACTGGATCAGCTAGATAGTCAGCCTAGTATCCACAACAAGCTACTCGCTACTAGTAAATGGAGCCCCAGCCAAACCTTTTTGGCCCACGAGAGGCATCAGACAAGGAGACCCATTGTCCCCTTTCCTTTTCACTCTAGTGATGGAAGGTCTCAGTCAAAGCATAAAAAGCGCAACTGCAACAGGTGAAATAAAAGGTATCAAACCCTTCAAAAGTTGCCCTACTTCCACACACCAATAGTTCGTGGATGACACCTTACTTCATGGCATACCCACGGTCAAGGAAGCGAAAGCTTACAAACGAATCCTGGAAGAGTTTGGAGATGCCTTGGGGGCAGAGATCAACCAGTCCAAATCTATGATCTTCTTCTTTAATACCAACCCCGCAATCCAAATAAATTTGGCCAACATCTTGGGCTTTGAACACAAAGCACTCCCAACTAAGTACTTGGGCATTCCCCTGCCAGACAAAGCTTATAAAATGTCAACCTGGGAAGGAATAATCAACAAGATACAATAACGAGTAACAAATTGGACGTACAGATCCCTCAACCTAGCCGAAAGACTTATCCTGACCAAGTAGGTTTTGTAAGCAATTCCAACCTTTTTGATGTCTGTTTTCCCAACCCCCAAGGGGATACTACAAAAAATAAGAACCATACAAAGGGACTTCTTGTGGCGAGGAGCGGAAACAAGGAAAAAATGAGCACTGGTGGCTTGGGAGAACGTGTGTAAACCAAAAAGCAAAGGAGGCCTCGGGTTACACAACCCGCAAATGACCAATGACGCTTATGGGACGAAACTCTAGTGGCACTAGGTCAAAAAAACTACTACGCCATGGGTCAACCTATGGAAGGCAAAGTATGCCCCAGACATATGCGACCAAGACAAAATCCACTTTAGAGGCACCAGGGAAGGTTCTGCCATCTAGAACTTAGCCTGGCGGAACAAGCCCTGAATCTAGACACACAGCTTCTAGGAAGTAAGAAATGGCAGAACAACCAGATTCTGGGAGGATGCCTGGCAACATGACCTAGAATGGAGAAACTGGAGCGGGAGGAACTCCAACAGGAGCTAATTGCGCAAGGTAAAACCAAAGTCTACGATGACTGGAAACAAGAAACAGATAGCAACAAATGGAGAATCTGGAACACTCTCACCCCACAGAATAGAGACCAAACCGCAACAACAACAAAAGAGGTGGAGGAGGAATTGGAGAGACGAAAAATTGCAGTGGCGGACGGAGATGACCAGCTGAGATGGAGGCACAAAGATGACGGAGAATTCAATCTCAAAAAAGTCTGACACTATATAGCGGACCAGGACCAAGAAGACCCGACGCATCAATGGGATAAGCTTTGGAACAGCCCCCATTGGCCAAAAATAAAAATCTTCCAGTGGCTAATACTCCACAACCGAATCCTAACTTGGGAAAACCTAAAGAAAAGAGGATTCATAGGTCCCTCCAGATGTTACCTATGTGAAGCAAAGGAGGAAACAAAAAACCATCTCCTTGACGAATGTGCCTACACAACAGAAATCTGGGACTGGGCGACAGTCATCTTCCGATAGTCCAATAGGATCAGAGGTAATATATCAGCAACTATCAACATCTGGAAAGAAAACTACAGCGAAAACGAAAAGGTGAATCTTTGTTGGACCCTCATCCCGAGAATGATCATATGGGCAATATGGAAGGAAAGGAACCGGTGCATCTTCAGGAATCAAAGTTGGACGGCAAAGAAGATCAAGGAAACAATAATCTCCATGACAAGAGAAACAGTACAGAGCCGCAACTGCCAAACAAGAAGAGCGCAACTCACAGACCAGGACCTCTGATTTCTAGAGGCCTTTCAACTGAAAGATGGCCACAACCCCAATCAGGTGAGATGGCCACCGCAACTACAAGTAGGTGAGCGCAACTGGAAACCACTACCAGAGGGCTCCCTCAAGATGAATTTCAATGGGGCGTCAAAAGGTAACCCAAGATGGACAGGAATGGGAGGAGTAATCAGAGACAGCAAAGGAAAAATCCTTTGGTAGTACACTGGGAGTCTGGGAAACTCAACCAACAACGCCACAGAATTTGGAGCCCTAGAGACTGGCCTCGAGATTCTACACCAGAAAGGGATGACCAACGCCATAGTGGAAGGAGATTCCACGCTAGTCACCAACACATTAAGGAGACTCCAAAATGGTATCAAAGTGGGCAAAATTCAGAGGCATTGGCGCTTGGCTCATTCCCTACAAAAAATTCAAGAACACTTACAGACGAGGATCACAGTGGAGTTGCGTTGGGTACAAAGGTCAGCAAATGGACTAGCGGATAGAATTGCTAACGAAGGGGTCGACAAGGAAGGACCGGAACTGGATTCCATCTGGAGTAACATCCCGAATGGTAAGTTCCAAATACACTGCATCTAACTAGCGACAAAGGACTGTGACGGCAACCGAAGTACGAACGACTACATCGAGGTTGGAGGTACAGAAATAAATGAAGGGCATGTAGGATCCAGGCAGAATCCGATAGGCCACCACTTAAACACGAGTTACAATGCAGATCCTAGCCACACAACAAGAGGAGGTACAACACCACAATCCTGTCAATAGAAAGAAGTACAAGGGTTGTCTATGGGAGAGTAGAAAAGATAATCAGCAGGAGGCAAAGGACGAAGAACAAAAGGGTTGCCCATGGTCAGGTATGGGTACACCTCACCCACACACAGATATGGGAGAGGGAAATGATTGGCGTACAGCGTGCAAGGCAAAGGATTGGCGCAGGGATGACGGCAGGGATCCCAAGAGAACACACTCTGAAACGGAGAAAAATGATCAGAAGGTACACCTTTACGAGAAACCCATGATTACCAAGATAAGCCCGCAGTCGGGGAAATCCCATAAGAGAAGAAACACCAAGGGTAGCCACAGACTGGAGAGAAGAATTTATAGAGGCCAAGATGATAATTTATCAGATCAATTCAAGTCAAAGAAAAAAAAAATGAAAAGGGTGGTCAATCTAGATGTAAGTCTTTCAGAGGTCGAAGGCCTAATGTTGAAAACAATAATGGGATGTTTCATGTGGAAATTTATGAAAGGGGAAGCTCTTCGACCCTGGCTCATATAGTTATGGCAGCATTTTCTTGGTTATATTCTTGGTTTTAATATTTTAGTAAGACGTTTGATTTGTGTTAAGGTGAGGTGTTGGGAAGATGCAGAAAAACTTCTAAAAAGGTCTTGGTTATGGGGACCTTTCGATCTGAATCTAAAGAAGTGGAAGTCAAGTTTTGATCCTAGAAAGGAGCCATCGGGTAGAGATAGGAAATATCCTGGAAGGGATAAGCAATACCCATGAACAATTCATTACACTGGAGGATAATTTCTTAGCAAAAGGTGACATGACAATTGTCAAAATTTTGGTGACAACTGAATGGGAAAATTGGTCCTCATAAAAAATGGACTTTTGGAAGATCTTATTCAAATGCATGGGATGTTGCAAAACTACTCATCTTTTGGAAGACTAAAAAAACCCTAGAAGACCTACAAGGTGAACACTAAAAGTTTGGGTTAAGAAGAGTTCCCCTATTGCAAGGTTAGACATTAAGGTCAATAAAGAGTAAGATGTCCCTGAAGATCCAAGACTCTTTTGGCATCTCCAAATACAAATGTTGTTTTTCATGAAACGAAAGTGTTAGAATCTCAACCATTTCTAGAAGAGGCTTCTTTTGAGCATACGAACTCTCTGAATGTTCAAGGCATGCCATCTCAGACCTCTCCCTTGTGCTTTTAGAGAATTCTTTATGAATCCCCTACTTTGGTTGGATGTTTAGACCCTGTGTGTAACAATGAGGGGGTTTTAATGGATGGGATTTCCTCAGGTTTACCAATCATCTATGTTGTGGTTATCCAAATTCTTGAAATCAATTCCTCAAAATTGGCTCTCCAATCTTAAGTCAAATGAATTTAAGATGACATCCCTAATTCACTCAATTAGAGTAGTTTATGAGGAAGATACTCTATCCAAAATCCCCTCTTTGGAGTAGAGAAACAAAACCCATAAATATGTCATCAAGTCTTTCGATCAACGCAAATAAATAAAAAACCTTTGATGAGGTAGGGATCCTAGAATGGTGTTTAGGTTTTAATCAAGGCTATCCAACCACTGTCAAAAGAAAATCCCATTTATCTGGAGCAAAGTCTCAAGCAAAAAAAGAGATTTGGGAAGGTAAACAACCCGCTATTTGTAGGACCATTAGCAAGGAAGACCCCAAAAGTTGTTTCTAAATGATTGTTATATCTCTCAATCGCAAAAGGGTCGAGGGTGAACAAAAACAATGAGCCTTGAAAAGAATGTGTTCAGTTTTCAAACCAAATGTCTTATTATTCCAAGAGGTTATGTGTGTTGGGTTCAAGGTCGTTGAGTTGTCTTCTTTCCTGAAAGATTGGAAATTTTTCTCAATTGACATTAAAAAGCTCTTAAGAAGATTGGTCTCAAGCTAGAATTCTAACTTAACTAGAATCTCCTCCACTCTTTTACTTGCACGCACGCATAGATTCAAATGGAATCAAATTTAAAGAGTTGGAGCAGGTGTAACAAATCATTAACATATATGGCCCTTATGGGATAGAAAGCCTTTATGGGAACAGCTTGGAGATTCTAGGTTACTAAGTGGTGACAACGTCATAAATTGAAGAGAATCTAAACTTAATTCTCAATCAAAGAGAATTGGGGGGAGGTTACAACGAATCTATTTGTTGAATTGGAGGGGGGAAATAATGAAAATCTTCAAATTATTAAGCTTCTCAATCAAAAAGAGAATTGGGGGTAGGTTACAACGAATCTACTTGTTGAATCGGAGGGGGAAAATAATGAAAATCTTCAAATTATTAAGGCTTCTTGATGATAATATTAATACAAGGTTAGAAGCACAAGTGACAAAGGAAGAGGTAAAATCAGTTTTAAGAGGTAAAATCATTTTTAAATTCTTTGGGTGGATAGTCTAAGAATGGTATAATTATATTTAGGTTTCTTGGCATTGGTCATGGATGGTAGTCTAAGAATGGTGAAGACCCCAAATCCTTTTTCCTTTGATGAATTCGGGCTCATATTATTATGTAACATGATCTATAGAATGATTTATAAAACTATTGCAAATAAACTAAAGGGATCCTCGAGTGTAATTTTTTGAAGAAAAAAATTGGATTCCTAGTTAATAGGCAAATCCATGATGATGTGGGTTCACACCACAAAGGCCTACACTTAATTAAAACAAAGAAATTGCATGTTGTTGTCACGAGGCTCGATCTTGCAAAATTCTACACTCAATTAAAACAAAGAAATTGCATGCTGTTGTCACGAGGCTCGATCTTGCAAAAACTTTGACAAAGTGAAGTGGTTATAACTTGGGATGTTAAAGCTCCAGTTAGGTATAAATCTGCAAACTATAGTGTGTAATATGGGGTGCCTTTCATCAACATCTTTTGTGGTTTTAATAAATGGCTCACCTTCCAGTTTCTTCAATGCTTCACGTTGATCGATTGTCAAAAGATCCAGGAGGGGCAATTTTATTAGATCGAGTTCAGGAGGGCTCAAATCAGTACCTGAAAAAACTATGTTCTATTTCGGGGGTTATCTACTGTTATCATTGTTAGTTCCCAATGTGTAGACTTATGTTTGACGGTAATATGAAAAGATCAACTTTCTTAGATCGAGTTCAGGATGGCTCAAATCAGTACCTGAAATGTTCTATTTCGGGGGTTATCTACTGTTATCATTGTTAGTTCCCAATGTGTAGACTTATATTTGACGGTAATATGAAAAGATCATTTTTTAAGGCTACCATTAAGGAGCCCTGAAACACTGTATTAAGTAGAAATAGGATAGATACAAATTTTGAATAGTCTTTGCACTGATGGTTTTTGAACTTCAAAGGACATCATTTTTTAAGAGATCATTTTTTAAGGCTACCATTAAGGAGCCCTGAAACACTGTATTAAGTGGAAATAGGATAGATACAAATTTTGAAGTCTTTGCACTGTGATGGTTTTTGAACTTCAAAGGGCATCATTTTTTAAGAGATCATTTTTTAAGGCTATCATTAAGGAGCCCTGAAACACTGTCTCAAGTAGAAATAGGATAGATACAAATTTTGAAGTCTTTGAACTGATGTCTTTTGAACTACTAAGGACATCATTTTTTAAGGCTACCATTAAGGAGCCTTGAAGCACTGTATTAAGTAGAAATAGGATATATACAATTTTTTAATAGTCTTGCACTGATGGTTTTTGAATTTCAAATGACAGACATGATGTATATTCTTAATTTCAAACATCGTTTTTTGAACAGGCTAAAGAGGAGTCTCGATTAGAGAACAGGGGTTCAAGGTCCTTCATATGCAGAGAAAGCAATATCAATTCAGAGTTGAGTCCCTGGAAATTAACCGTGAACACTTCCAAATTCATTGTCTATACGAACAAACTTGTCCGAATTCAATGTCGAAATTCAAAAGTTACTACATTCTGCTAATAAAATTAAGTCCACAAATGACCAAAAGGTATATCAATGGGACTCACGTTCAATCCAATATAGCACTCAAGGAGGGGCAATCCTATAAGCACAAACTATTTAACAGAAAAAAAAAATAGGCTTGAAAAACCACAAGGATAAATGAAGCCATAATTAGAAAAACTGACATCCAAATTAATGTTTTCAGGGTTCTTTTTATTATTTTCACCGGCTATGGAACTCACGTTCAATCCAATATAGCACTCAAGGAGGGGCAATCCTATAAGCACAAATTATTTAACAGAAAAAAAAAATAGGCTTGAAAAACCACAAGGATAAATGAAGCCATAATTAGAAAAACTGACATCCAAATTAATGTTTTCAGAGTTCTTTTTATTATTTTCACCGGCTATGGAACTCACTGCCATCTAAAAAATAGCAATTTCAAGCTTTTTACGGGTCAAAAATAACATGCAAGTTATTTCTGGCCGAATATCTCAACAAGTAACAAATCCTCAACTCCCCACAAAGGTACTGAACATCGGGGTTCATATTGACATTTACAAGATTCCAACTACACTGTACTACACACTGGACGCAAATGTCGACTCCCCAATATACTCATTTATAGATATAGGCTTAGCAATAATTGACTAACTTAAAATGACAGAAGTTTAATAACTTCAAATAGTTGCAGTGACCCACACTCTGATTTTGACATAGTTTCCATGCTATTTGCAACAAATGAATCTCTAAAATCAGATAGATACTCTAAAATACATTCTCAGTTGATATCCATAGCTGACCAATTGAATAGGTTAATGGGAATAGCGAATATAGGAGCATACAATCATGTTATGAGGCTGCCAAGGCAACTCATCAGTGCCAAAAAGAATAATAAATACAAGTGAAAATTACTTTATCCAGAAATAATACACCAAAACTTTAACCCCTTAAAAGAGAGAAGCCCTACTCACAACCAGAATTAGAGGTAGATGTACAGCAGGTAGTAGAGCTTTCTTGCAACGGGACTAAAAAGCAGAATCATAACAAAGCAGGCAATGAAGGTTATCAGAACTGTTACCCTAGACGAAACAAAATTTAACAGATGGTTGAGAAAGCTCGAGGCCTGCCAGGCAGCCAACTAATTTGAAGAATATAGCATTCACCAATGGTCTGCCAATTAGTTGATCTCATCCAGGAATCTTCCAGCTAGTACTTTGATTAGTGATTTAAATAAAGAGGAAATTGCAACTGCCAAAATAAGACTTAATGTTTACATTAGTTTAAATTATGTTCGCAAACCAGTAAGATGTATGGCACTTACAATACTATCGAGGGCATGGGTTATGAGTGATCTGATCCACTCATGTCCTAAAAGTAAAGTGGAACACAATTCCAGGCACACAAGATCATCACAGGACTTGACCCTTATCTACTTTTACTTGGACATTGCGATTATGGGTGAATTAATCAATTTTATTAATAAATGGAACAGTGCGATGAAAATAGTCGTCAAAGGCTCGAGGTGGGACAAATTTATGAGCACAAGACTTACAGTTGATTGGAAGAAAACTTGGAAGAGCAAGACTCCGAGTCGAGCATTGTAACCAAATATGTTACAAAGCAAATTAGCAAGATACCAAGTTAGCAATGGAAACACCAAAGGCAAATTTAATATATTATTAGAGAAGAATTATCGAAAAGAAAACCTAAAAACATTGTCAATGTTCACTCACACAGACGTTTCTGGTTTTACAAAATTCGAAATTGATGTGTTTTGAAAATACCATAGGGCACATTTTCCATTTAATTTAGGCATCATCACATTTTCTGCCAACTTGTACATTAAAAACTTCTGGTTTTACAAAATTCAAAATGAATATTTGTAATCCTGAAAATGCCCTTGGGCACGGCACAGCCAAGTGAATATAAAGCTAAGCTTGAGGAATCAATCTTGCAAATATTAAACCTTTTACTTGTATAATAGTTCAGCTAGATAATTTTCCAATATGTTCAATAAATAATGCAAATTAATCCCACAAATCCAAAGGGGTTGTCACAGTGCTTCCATGATACATCAATAAAGCATGTACAATTCCTCCATAGACATCATGTCTCAAATAAGCAAAGGCTTACATGGTTCACATACTGATACCCATATATACAGCAAAGAACTACAGGACCGTCAAACAAACTCAGCAGCAACAAGTCCAGTAATCTTGGAGTTTAGCGCATCTTTCATCAAAAGGAGGTTAACAACCTGTCGTACTTTTCCAACACATACTACTAAAAATGGTTCTACCTACATTAACTGTTTATGTGGCTGAATAATGTCCGTGCATCCCTAAGACAATTGAATCAAAAAAATTAAATGTGCAAAACAAATCACGATAGGCAGATGAACAAAAAACACTAGCAAATGTAATCTAATTTATCTAATGCCCAACCAGGAAACTCTTAGTACAGAGTACATACATGTTTAAACATGATTCCTGATGAGCTTGATTTTCACATTGTCTCTACATGGCATCTCCTGCCATTTTTAAACAATATTGAGGTGTATTTCTCCTGCCAACAACTTGTAAGACAATACTAATCATGTTTAGAAGCAAACTAATGAACAGATGTCTTGAAAGCTTGGTTACATCTAAGATTCTTTATAGCTCCATATCAAAATCACTTAATACCAGGACCAACCACATAAAATTAGACCTCACACAAAAATTGCATCCAGCTTCTACAGTTTGAGATTAACCTACTTCCTTATAAAAATACCCCCATATAGTTTTTATGTAAATAACTATTATACTCGTTCCAAAAGTGCCTCTCTCATGCGACTTATGCATAAAAACACCTTTATGCTTGCATCTAAGCCAGACTTGGAGATTTCATCAAACAAAAAGTTCAGAATATTCAAGACATGCATAATGTTAGACAGTAACACGTTTGAATGGAATGACAGTGAAACATTGTATGATATGAGTTTCACAATTTTCTACTTAAAATAAGTATCAAGTCAAAGAGATAACAAGACAAAACCTATTACAAAGAACAAGCCTCTCCTTCAAATTCAAATGTCAGATGTAAAAAAGCTTCGACGAGTTAAGCACTCCATGATCTCTACAAAGTACATCAATCCTTTTGACACTGGAAGCTCTCAGCACAAGATACCCGATTAAAATTTAAAAAGTAGCAAGCAAGACTGCATTGCTAAGATGGTATTATGACCTTCTGTTTATCTGCGAGCATGGGATCGTTGCTTTTCAAAGGATCCCCAGGGATCAGATCCAGACCCATACTGAGAGCCTTTTTCCACACCACCTTGGGACTGAAAGAAATACAACAATATATGAGAAAATTAAATATCCAGCATTTTACAACATGTTCAGACAAGCCCCTCAAAATTTGGTTGTTCTATTATTATATTTGATTTCATATCATAACTCAACGCACCAGATGTAAGCCATAGGCCTCTGCATATGGACCAGAGTACCCAACACTTCCAGTGCCAAGTTTTGTACCATATGGTCCACCTGAGAAAATACAAGTTCATTTCAACCATCAACACTCTGGCATATTCTATTTTAAAATCTGTTATTGCTATGGCTCAAGACAAACATTTCCGAAAGTTAGAAATACATAGCAAAGAAGGCTCAACATATTAACTGAAAACAGAAAAAGACAACAGAAAAACATTAAAACGTTAAAAAAAAAAATACAGATTTTATAGATATATTCTATACAGAAGTAAAATGTACATGCTTAAGATTACTTTAAAAACTTAAAAAATAATATATAGAAAAGAGAGACAAAAGAAGGTGCAACTCAAGTTTCAACTGACAATAAGACAGACCACATAATTTCCTAGAAAAAAACTGTGAAAACAGTGATAAGATGTATTCACTGCAATGAAAAAATGCAATATTTGTATTCAAAAACGGACAGAAGAGTAAAGCATCATGACCTTTCAAAGTTCATCAGTGGTTTTAATCAAATCACACACCTGGAGTTCCAGCAGTAGCCCAGGCTCGCTTTTCAGAATTTGTAAGCTCTGCTCTTAGTTTCTCAACTTCTCTGGCCATAGAGATCAAGTTCTTTTCCATAGCCTGCCGCTGTTCAAACTGCTCACTATTTGCCTTCTTTTCGTATTCAATCGCCGTCCTTGAATCATAAACCAAAGCCATTATTATTCAAATATTCAAACATATCAGTACCATAGATCTCAAGACATTTGAATTTCATAAGTCTGTAAGAAATTTAAATTTAAAGATGACATATAAATACAATTAAAATAGATCATTGATATGATCAAAGGACACCATCAGAAACCTGGATCGTATCAATTCCTGACGTAAACTGTCAAGCTCTGCCCTCAAAGCAGGAACCTGCTGGAGATCAGCTTGTGCTCTAGTCAAGTCTTGATTGAGAGCTTGCACTTGCGCTGATAATTCTTGACGAGAAGCACTTAGTTTTTGAGTATCAGCACGCAATTGCATAACCTCAGCCCTCAAGGGCTCCACTGACCGTAATTCTGCTTCTAAATTCATACACTTGTCAACCAGATCCCTTGCTTGCCGTTCTTTGTCAACTTTTACATTGCCCACAATTTGATTGAGGCGGTGTAATTCATCCTGAGCACCAGCAAGTTCTCGGCGCAAATCCACATGTGTCGCAGCAAGTCGCCTGTTTTCTGCAAGAAGCCTTTGGATTTCTTCATACTGTAATTCTAGCTCTTCCTCTAAACGAGCTGGATGAGGCAGAGGTCCTGGCCTGTAGGGACCATCGCGGATTGGACCAGGACCAGGAGGGAAGCCACGTGGACCACCATTCAGAGCATGGCGTGGTAGACGATTTCTTCCCGCCATATGGATCCTAGCAGATAAAAATGTGCACAATTATGAAAAATTATCTAACAAATAAATATGACTACATTCAAAAAAGGCTTCATTTGACAACTTGTAACCAAATTAACTTGGTTGGACCTTGGACAATCTTGAACCTATGAGAATATGACCGATAATCTGGGACCATTTCCAAACGTTTGTATCATTCCAGGATCCAGATCAATGTTTTCATGACAAGAAAAAATAAAAAATCAAGCTTAACAAACTTATTGGTTTCATGGCAGTAATGCTCTCTATACTATTGGAATCATTGACAGTCACCAGGGAGCAGACCAAAAGCAAGATCATGAAGCAGGGGAGGAGGGAGTGATCCTTCCCAAAATATCCTGGGAGTATTGCTGTCCTGGAAACACATATATCACTATATGTGTGTGCAGTCCCAGGATCAGACCTGGCAATACCCAGGACTGGGAGTGGGAGTATGAGCAGGAGCCCCTATAGCACTCCCATGCAACACTGATCAAAAATATATTCCTAACAGACAACAGAACACCCTATAACCGGAAGCTTGAGTAAACAACAATTGCTATATCCATGCCTTGGCAAAGAAATCTATTGTTTGAAGCGTATGGCCATAATTTTTGCACCCACTTTGGGCTTTCTGGAGGTTTATAGACCATTTCTTTATATAACCTAAACCTCAAAACTTCTGCTTAGAAATTTCCCAATTGTGGTTGCCTGTTGATAAAGACAAAAACTAGAAACATGGGAATGTTTCCCATGGCCATCTGAATCAAAGTGGTAATCCCTTAAGCAAAATATCAAATCAATTACATAATTCATCCCTTTGAAACAAGCATTTGCATACCTCGGCCTGTGAGTTTATATCTCTCCAACCATTTATATTCATTAAAACAGAAGCCCGATCTAACATATCACAAATCCAACTATGATTCGGAAAAAAAAAGCTGAAAAATCCCAAATGGGAAAAGAAACAACAGCTAATATTTATGATTCCTTGATAAATTTTTGCTATTTTATGAAAAAACCCAATTGTTTCTGTTGCAATGCTTCCGATATCTACAGAATGTATTTTATTAACTCAAAATGAATATACAATTTTGAATAAGGGTAATCCTCACTTATCAAGCATCTATGTGTTTAAATAAATAGTGACTCTTCATGTTTAAATTTCATCGATTTGAATAAAACATGATATCTTTGTAATTCAGCTGCTATTGTAAAACGCAGGTACTTTGAATTCAAACAACGTATGCAGAAACGGCATTAACCACTCAAAAAACTTAACTAGCTACAGCAAAGCCAGAGTTATTCATATTAGTTTTTTTAATTTTCAGTGTCTATAACCAAAATTTCCTGACCATCTCTCTGCCCCGTGAGACTTGGACATCCCTAGATTGGCCCTAACCTGTGTGGGAGTAATTTCCTAAAACCCCACTACTGGGTAAAACTAATTAACATCACTACAGTTCCATGCATAATCAAAAAACGAGCTCATATTAGAGGTTAATCAAAGTATTTTGGGAATCTAGGGGAATCTTTAAGGCAGCCTACTTGCTCAAGCAAAACGACACTCAAAGGGTGGACCAATGAACACAGCCACTTTCATTAGACTAAAAGCTGCCGCGACAGGGGGGTTTTCCTCCATCCAAATTGCACAAGATTTGCACCAGTCCCCAACCACTTATTCATGCGTCCAGGAAAATTACACCTTGGCGGGTTGCTACACATGCCACCTTCTTCACCGAGAACCCATCTAAATTACAATCACTTACTCTTGCATAATTTTGACAGTCAGAAATTAGTATCGAGATACTGTCAAACACGCAATGCGGCAGTAAACTATGATCCTTGGAAGGCCGGAAAAGAGCGCATGTGAAGTTCATTTTATGAGAGCCCACATCGTTAAAAAAAGCCCTAGAAAATGACTGTGAAACCCTAGTTTAAATGCAAGCATTATTTCGTTTCGAAATCAAACCAAACCCTAACCATAACAATATATCAGAAACAAAAGGAGAAAAAAATAGAAATAACAAGCAAAAAGAATACTTCGCATGCATAAATAAACCGTCTGCAATCGCAGAAACCCTTAAAAAAAACTACAAATTTGCATTCTGCTTAACAGAAAACTAAAATACGCGAAACAAAACCCTACCTACGGCTTCGGCGCTGAAAACGTAAAATAAAGAAGAACAGAAACCATCAGATGCCATGAAATAATGGAAAACTTGTTCATACCTGAGGATTTAAAATATGTATGGAGTAGGGTTTTTCAGAGGCCTATGCAGAGCGAGCTAGAGAAACGGATACCAAACAGACAATAAATATTTAAAGGCTGAGATAGTGTTACCGACTATCGCCGGTCTACTGATGACGTCGCAGGTTTTGTTTCTCCGTCTCCTTTGATCAGCTACCGAAAGAAGTTTGAGCAAACCCTAATCACATGAAAATGTATTTATTCGCAAAAAATTTAGTTAATATCGCTTTTCTTAAATAAAAGGAAAACAAAATCATAATGTATTAAATATAGCGGACGCTCCACTAGGACGAGCCTCTATCCTCTTCAAGCCACTACGAGGCGACGCGATGGGCGTTACAAACGACTCCAACCTATGTTGGGGAAAGTCACTTTCACGAGTGTTTGTTAAGAGTAGGTTACTCGTTCAAGTTAAATTAGTAATTGCTTGAGAATTACTATGTCACATTAGTTATGTATTTATTTTTGGGCACAATACAACTTGAGTGGGTCTAATGGTTAAGAATATGTGTTTCTTCCTTCGAGGTTAAAGGTTTAATTTAAAGGGGATAGGGTATGTATACCTCCTTAGATTTTAGTAGTCAAATCACTGCGCGGAGGGGGTCCCTTGTCCCACAAACAAGGGGATCTCATACACTGGTCGTGACCTTGAAAATAAATTATTATTATTATTAATATGTTTACCCGAAGGGTAAGTAGTATTGTAGTATTTTCTTTGAGAGGTAGAATTCCATTGTCATGATGGAAAAAGAAGTGATATTGTTATGAGTGAAATCACAAAGGAGTTACGATACTCAAAAATTATTACATAGTTGGTGTGGAACTTGAACCCACTTTCAAGGGAGGTGATTTGGAGAGCGTATCAGATCACCAAGTATGTTATGTGCAAAATTGTAAATAGAGGAATCATGATCATCAAAATTTCATAAATAACCAGTGCAAGTTTCTTAAGTGATAATGAAAATGTTGGGCATTTAATAGATATTTAGTTATGTTTGAATCGTGAGCTTTGATAGCTTGAGATCAAAATTAATAGTTCAAAAATTCTTCAAAAGAGAAAATTTAAGGATTTAAATTTATAGTTGTATGATTATGGTGTTGTCATTTAACATTGAAGACATTCTCATGTTAAGCCACTATGTTATAATGACTTAATTGAACAAAAATACTTATGTATAGTGATTTGCTCCTTAAAGGTCATTTGAACCATGCAAGTAATTCACTTATGATGCTTAACCCCGTCATCCCAAATGCAATGCTTCTCTTTGAGTTTAAATGGGAGCACTTTCATTCGGTATACATTGTGCAGAGGTTTTCCTAAGGATGTGGGACCCCACATTTTGAAATGCATCCCACGAACATGGGGACATGTAGAAAACATCCACTATTGCCCCTAGGATGTGCAGACCAACTTGACTAGAAAGTATCCCCTATCGTCCTTAAGACACAAGGGACAACTCAAGTAGAAAACATATTTTAAGGATGTAACATCCCCACTATAATCCTCAATTTAATTAATGTATAATGTAGATATGAATGTGGCTATGGCCAAACAATGTAATATGTGAAATGTATTTTCTGATTTTAATAAAAGTAATGTGATGTCAATTGTTGGGAATATGGATAGAGATGGTGGCTAATTAATCCACAAGAGAGAGGGGAATGTCTGAGAGTGTCTAAGAGGGGCTTCCCAAGGGGGACATGGTTTATGGGTATTAATCCAAACCGAGTTTTCTGAATTTATTATCATTTGGGGATAATTTTTATTTATGTTTAAGTGTATGAGAGTTCAATCATTAAACTCGTGTAAGAGGGTGGTTGTGAGAGTCACATCTCATAGTTATTGGAAGCATGAGGTCGCATTACTATCAACATTGGGTAGACTAAGCAATCAATTGTCTTAGGAAAGTAGAGAAAAATTGTATGGGGGAATTGGGTAGATTTTCATATATAGCTTTTGCATGAATAGCAAGCAAGGAACAAAAAAAAAGCACTGACGGAGCTAGAGAAAGAAGCTTGAGCAAATTCTGGAGCATGATAGAGGGTTTTTGGAGTGTTTTGGAGCTAGAAATCGAAGAGTCTGGTTGTTCGGCCTGAAGAGTGCAGTCCTGAGTGGGTTGCACTGTAACAACAACTGTTTGTTATAGATTGCTGGTAATTTTCCTGGCAGTGAGTTTCGTTGAGTTCCCAGCAGAGAGATTCATGCTTACCTGAGCCAAAGAGACCTTGGTAAATGAATGAGATGCGCAATGGACTGAGAGTAGTGAAGGGGTACATTACTTGGGTTGGGAAGGTCAAGGGGAATGCAGCTAGAGGAAATCTGAGATAGTTGTAGGAGAATACCAGTGGGTTGTGTGATAGTGAGTTGTGAGTGGATTGTGAGAGGCACCCTTCTTTTGTGGATTCCTAACCCCAGCTCGGGGGTGACTTGTTGTTGAGGTCTAGAACAACAAGTCTGTGGTTGGGTGGAACGTCCTTCCCAAGCAGCGGGTTGCACAAGTATTTTAAAAGATAAGTGTTTACCTATTTTTTGAGTTTAATTGTTGTGCTTAACTTTATGTGTGTGAATGATTTATTTGTTAATGTGAATGAATTTATTAGTTGCATCATGTTCATTTTAGAATGTTGTAGATGTAGTTCATTAAGGGTATCAGAATCTGGTTAAAAATGTGTATAAATCATGGCTGGTAAGCCACAAAAAATGAGTTAGTAGAAAAAAATTGTTTTCATGTGTATTCTCCGTAGTAATGTCCCTCGGTTAAGTTGGGGGACGTTACATTATGGTATCAGAGCAAAAGGTTGCAGCACTAGGCCTACAAGAGCCTACTACATGGCAGCAAAGAGTTGTTGGATGATTTTTTTTGGGGGGGTGAGAATTATTTGCATGGATTGGAATGATAGCAAGAAGTTCTTGAATGAAATTAAATAATTGTCATGGGATATCATTGGAGGAGAGATTATTTTGTGGTTAAACATTGTCCTTCAACCTTGGAAATCATGTCCCAGTTAACCTCCATGACCTTAGCATTCCAGGGAGCTCTCTCTTTCGTGATTTGGGCATCAAAATCGAAAGTTATGACTCTCGGAAAAACCTGCGCTCAACAACCGTAGATTGAGCCTTCACGTGGATTCTCAATCATTGATCTGCAATCTATATTGCTCTCTATCCCACATGCATGGGAAGGGGATTCATGTTACATATTTATAATTGACACTGGAACCCTTGTGACTTGTGTGTGAAGCACGAAGAGCCACGAAACTCGACAGAACTTGTGCATAGAATAATTTTTGCCACAATAGCGCTCAGTCCATATGCCCAGTCAACCAAGTAATCTATCATACCTACCAGCTGTCAAGTGGTGATCGATCTCTCTCGTTTCCATGTGTCATTGGAAGAGTGGTGCGAGGGTGAAGCCCCCATGTGAAAACTGGTGGACCATACCAGACCAAAGTCATTTAGGGAAAGCTGGATAGAACGTTGAGTGCAGTGGCCTAGTGCCCAGTGGACCGGACTAGAGTCCAACTAAAGTTTTGCGAGTGGAAGGGAAAAACCATTTCCTGGTGGCCCGGACCAAGTCCAAGTGAAGTTCCCCAAGGCAAAAGGGAAACCTTTTCTGGTGGCCCAGTGCCCGGTGGTTCGGTGGCCCAGATTGGAGTTGAAGTTCCTAGAGGAGAAAGGGAAGTATTTCCCTGGTGCCCGATGGCCCAATGGTCGAAGCCCACTAATCAAAATGGATTAGAAGCTTATAGAAGCGAGAGAAGGGAGAAGAATTTCCCCGATGCCTGGTGGCCCAGTGACCAAGAATAAAATCTGTGTCATATCAGCAATAACCAATCAAATTTATCAACTAATATATATATATATATAGATATATATATATATATATTGTAAGGCATTTTTTAGGGCTTAAACGACGTTTTTAGGTAACGAAAAGACATGAGATGTACCAAGGTATACTTTGTCTCTCTAGCTCAAATAAAAGAGATCGAGGAGAGCTTTCCAATGAGCTATTCTAAGCACAGAACAAAGCTTGTATGAAGAACTTGCAACCTAAATAGTTAAGGGTAAAATTCAGTACCGGATTACTTCCAGAGAGCATAACTCCTAGCTTAGGGTCCAGGAGTAGTCTATGGAAATATCATGGATTGTAGAAGTTAGCCATGGAGCCATATTTGAATTCTAGGTACCTAAAGATGTGCTGGGAGAGAAAGAGGACACGTGTAGCATACATGGTTAAAAAGGGAAAACAATCAAAACTTATGAAGATCGTAACTTTCTACTGGAAACTCGGAATTGGGAAAATGAATAGTCGATGGAAAGGTCTTGAGAAGAAGAATACATCTATCAACCCAAAAAATTAATTTGAGTAGTAAATTTTGTAGTCAACTCAAAATAATATTACTAGTGGCATTAAAGAGAAGAAGAAATTATGCATTCTTTTCCAGAATTGTGTATGTATATATATTTTTTGTCTAATAGAAATTTATTTGCATGCACATTTTCTTGTAGAATCTAGAGGTTTAGGAAGGAAGTTTGGTTCTTGTATGAGAACCACAACAATGGAAGATGCCCAAGGGTCCTACAGTCATGAAGAGGAATTCAGAGGGTTGCATGTCAGCATGGGAATTGATGAGACCGAGTATAATGGAAGAAGAGGCAGGCGAGAGCCTGTCACTATGACGAGCCTGCAGAGAGAAGTGTAGAGTTATAGGAATGATAATGAAAAGATTACGAAAGCTCGAGAGGAGATACTACATATCTTGGACATGTTGTAGAAGAAAACCAATAAAGACTATGGCACAAGGCAAGAAGTTAGTGCCAGACAAGTGACAGCACCCAAATCTCATAGCATAAGGGATGAACATGGGAATGGCAGGCATTCAAGGAGCATGATCAAGCACCATCATTCCCCAAATAAATCCATAAGATAGCTCATGCAAGTTCAGGGACAGGGAGCAGCCCAAGTGTGTCTCATTTCAGGAGACATAGGAGAAGGCTTGAGGGAACCATCTTGCAAGGTGAACTCGAGAAAATCAAGCCTCCTACTTTCAACGGTGAAAATAGGAAGGGAGAAGAGGTCGAGGCATGACTGTTGGAAATGAAGAAATATTTGCAACTGCATGATTACCCCTCAAGGGGAGAAACAAGAATTGCAACCTACTACTTGCAAAGAAATCCAACTATGTGGTGGGATTAGCTTAAGCAAGCCAAGCACCTTGATGAGAAGGTATCATGGAGGTGGCTCAAAGGATATTTCCAAGCGAAATATGTATCTAATAATTACTATGAAAGTAAGATGAAAGAGTTCTTTGAACTCAAGCTGGGAAACATGACAATGTATGAATATGAGAAGAGGTTATTTGAGTTGTTGAAGTATGTGGAGTTCATAAAAGATGAGAAAGTCAAAATCCAAAGGTTTCTTAGTGGGTTATCCTCCTTCTACAATGACAAGATACAATATGATAACCCCAAGACCCTGGAGGAAGCCATAAGGAGAGCAAAGCATCTTTATGAGCATAATAGAGGGAGGTTAGTCTTCCAAAAGAATTGGAATGACACGATGAAATAAAAGAGGGATCAAAGGCAAAATGGTTTTAAGCCACCCTTTTTCAGAAATAACTCCCAAGCAAATCAACAAGGACATTCAACCCAAAATGAGCATAAAACAACATATTCATTTGGGAAAAGGCTGAGGCAACAGTCTATACAATGTTGTGGATGTGAGGGAAATCACTTGTATAGGGACTGCTCTCACAAAGGTGAAAGAGTGAGGATTGTCTACAACATTCGGGAGGTTGAAATAGTTGAAGACATGGGAGGAAGCATGCCAAGGATTTATGCAGCCATGGACAATAAGAAATCAAAGTATCAATCCCCCATGATTGATGTGGAAGGTAAGATTGATAACCATCCCATAGCAATTTCAATTGATTCTAGAGCTAGTCATAGTTACAAAAACTCTAACATTGTTGAAAGATTTCACTTGCAAATGAGTAAGCATAAGAAATCTTAGTTAGTTCAATTATCCACAAGGGCTAACAGAAAGATCAATGAGTTGGTTAAAGTTTGCCCAATATACATGAATGGACTCAGCACAAAGGTTGATGTGAACATTATACCTTTGGGTTTGTATGACTGTTGATCCGCATTATTTTCGGCACGAAATGAGAGCAGAGATATAACACGAAAATGTACAGAGATATTGAAAGAGTGGCAATAATATAACAAATATATATCGGAAATATAACAAGAGGCACAGATATATAGTAATACACATTTTTTATTAATGAGCGAAATGTACAGAACTGTAAAAATACAGAGTAAAAGACTCGCTAGAATGGTGACAACTTATCTTTGAGAAGAGATGTGACGGCTACTCGCATTCGCAAGAATATGATTTTACAATGAAGCTCCAAAGGACTTTTTATCATAAAAAAAATCCAAAACCCTAACCACGGAAGATGAAAAGCCAACAATGTTGTGGACCCCGTTTTTTGTAGTTTGGTGTATCAACTTCCCGGGGGCGTAACTTTGGCATACGATCTTCGTTTGTGGCGCACGATAGCTCGTTGAAAAGGTCTATCTGAGGACTACACATGTTGCCTTCATACTTTAATTGATTTTATGTTTTGACTATGGCGAGCCATAAAAAAGTTGTTTAGAGCCTCAAAACGACCCCGGAAGTTCGGGACCTGAAAACTAGGAAAAAACTGCCAAACTGAATAACTACCAAAATGAGCCAGTTGGAATAGGTGGGTGGCCATCAATATCCACCTGAATCAATCCTCCCTCCTTAGGAAGCAATGCTCTCCATTGCGTTGAGTTCCCGGGGGAGAGGAGAAAGCAATTGTTGAATCTGAATCTTGGTGAGTTGCTTGCCTTGTTGGAGACGTTGTGTTGTTTGGTTTGTGGACGACTATCACGAACCTGTTGGTGGTGGGGTTGAATTTGTTCAACCAGTCGGGCTACATGAGATAACTGTGTGCAGAAATAATCTTTGCACTCTGTTGCAGCCTTATCATCTTGCTTTTGTTGGATAAAAGGTGCTTGGGCCGAGGCTGTAGTGGTTTCAGTGTCCTTCTATTCACCTTTTGAATAGATTATGAAAAGTTGAATTTTGTAGTATGAGATACTACCTTGCGGCACTGTTTAGGTGGGACAATAGTTGGAACTACCTCTGGTATTATGTAGAGATGACCCTCGGAGTAACAATGACACTACGGGGTCAAGACTCGTAAACAACATGGCACTTCCACATATATGGTTGGCCCAAGAGAACATCACATATTCACACACATCCAGTGGGGCAACATCACATAATACCTCATCCTTGAAGGGCTAGATTTTGTATGAAAATCAACACTCTTGGCTGACACAGATATCTCGTCCCTTGCGAAGCCACCCGATGTTGTATGGTTGCAGGTGTGGTGTTGTCGACAATCCCAACTATTTGACGACTTGTGTTGAGATGAGGTTCTTTTGGCTTCCACTATCAACGATAAAATGCAGCAGGGTCCTCTTCACCCACATCTGTGAATGAAAAAGGTGCTCCCCCTCTTCAGGATCTATTGGTTCTTCTGGTTGAATTGCTACGGTTGCAACAATAGTAGTGGGGTCTGCGTCGATGATCTACCTTCTATCAATATTTTCTTAATCAGATTTTGAATCAGGGTTCGACTCCTTGTCTTTGATCTCAGCCACCAATGATTGTTTTGAGCAACATTCGGCGGTGTTGTGCTAGGGGCTTTTGTGGAAATCGCACCATTTTCCAGTGTCCTTCTTCGTCTTTTTGTTACCGTTATTTTCATGTGGCTTGGATTGGTTTTTTGAAGGTTGGTTGTTAGGGTCGTCTTTACCATACTTGGGTTGTTTCGGATTTGCAGACCTGAATTCCCACTTGTTCTCGTGCTTAAATTTCTGCTCGATTTTAACAACATATCGATAAGCAGCACTGAGTGATGAGATGTACATAAAATCCATTTTAGTTTGGATGTATCCGTGTAGAGCCCCGCAGTATTTCAAAACCAAATGTCGCTCAGAGTCTTTGATACCCAGCTTGGTGCGCAAGGTATGAAAGGTATTAGTGAACTTCGGCACTGCTTGGCCCCTCTCTTGACGCAGCGTGGTCCATCTCTTGTATTGTTCTTCATAGTCGCAAACAGGGTAATATTGTTCCTTGACCGCATCCACAAAAAAATCCCAAGTGGGCTCGACCCCATATATTTCAGACTCCTCTATGGAACTTTGCTCCCAGTAAGTTTTCTACTAATGTTTGACATGGGGGAGAGCTTTAAGGAGTGTGAAGGTGATCTTTTCCCTGTTGGAAAAATTGTGAACATAGAAATAACCTTCTAGCAAATTTAACCATTTGTCTAGGGCATTTGCATTTATCTATCCTTCAAATACGGGAATATTAAAATTAACTTGGACCTTGAAAGGTGAGGTGCATCCAAAGTGGTCGCTTGATGAAGATGTGCTTGTTGTTATCGACAGACATTGAAGGATGTGGGAAAAATTCTCCATCATTTCGTCCCTCTGTCGCATAAGATTTTGCTCAAGCAATAGATTAATAGAATCTTTTGCTTCTTCGTTCTTCTTTCTTCCACCCTGGAGGGTTTCTTGGGCGTGTGAGAGAGATTGTCTCAAGAGAGACAAGCTCGAGACCCAACTTGCTATACTTGGACCTCGTCGAGGACATACATTGAAAAACTATCAAGAGCAACCTGCTCTGACACCACTGATCCAGATCATTTTCAACACGAAATGAGAGCGGAGATATAACACAAAAATATATAGAGATATTGAAAGAGCGACAATAATATAACATAGATATATCGGAAATATAAAAAGAGGCACGTGTATACAGTGATACACAATTTCTATTAATGAGCAAAATGTACAGAACTGTAAAAAAACAGAGTAAAAGACTCGCTAGAATGGTGGCAACTTATCTTTGAGAAGAGATGTGACAGCTACTCGCATTCGCAAGAAGATGATTTTACAATGAGCCTCCAAAGGCCTTTTTGTCATAAAGAAAATCCAAAACCCTAACCCCGGAAGATGAAAAGCCAACAGTTTTGTGGACCTCGTTTTGGGTAGTTTGGTGTAGCAACTTCTCGGGGGCGTAACTTTGGCATACGATCTTCGTTTGGGGCGCACAAAAGCTCATTGGAAAGGTCTATCCGAGGAATACACATGTTGTCGTCAGACTTTGACTTCGTCTATGGTCTAATTGTGGTGAGCTAAAAACACTGTTTAGAGCCTCAAAACGATCTCGGAAGTTCGGGACCCGAAAAATAGGAAAAACCTGCCAAAATGAGTCGGTTGGAATAGGTGGGTGGCCACCGATATCCACCTAGATCAACTGTCTAATTGGCATGGATTGGGTTGGAAAAACACCGTGTTGTCCTAGATTGTTACAATAAGAAAATAACATGTCTTGATGTGAAAGGGAAGCAAGGCAAGATTCAAGGCATTTCGAGAGTTGTAGCTATTAGAGAAATTTCAGCCATGCAACTGAAAAAGAGTTTCAGGAAAGGATGTCAAACATTTTGCATCCCATATGGACGAGGTAGCTAGAGATAAAGTGGTAAGTATCGAAGACCATCCAATCTTAAAATATTTTGAAGATGTTTTTGAGGAAATCTCAGGATTTCCCCCAAAGAGAGATATTGATTTCTCGCCCCGGATGGGGTGACACGAGGCTCTACGGTGACAGTTGGCTTAGCACTCAGCCCGGGCATAAATGCCGATGGCTGCCACCCACAAGTCTGCATTTACGATGGTGGACGACCATAGCTGCAGCTATACGATGGAGGGACTCCTCCCTCGTGCAACCATTTACGCCCACAGCGCACTCAGCATGAAAGGGGTTAAGGGCGGACAGGTGACCTCGGCTTCTGGTTATTTGCTTTCTTATGTGCCCAGACAGAGCGGGACTGCTCCTGCTTCGGCTCTGCTTTTCGCTTGGACGCTCTGGTGCAGTCCTGCACTCCTCTCGTCCTGGCTCACTACCTTTTCGTTGCATTTTGGTAAGGATTGTCCGGGTATTTTGTCTTTGTGTGTGCCGAGACAGAGTCGGTCTGCTCGTGCTCTGTACCTGCAACCGCTCTCATCTTGGCTTATCAGCTTATCATTGCAACCGTTCTGTACATTCACTCATTCCCCGGATACTATGATTAGAAAGCGAGGCATGCCTCGTCGTGGCTCGGCCTAGAATGCCCATAAGGCGCAGCGGCGACGGAAAGAGCAATTGGAACGCGCTCTGGCTCTGGCGACCTCCATACTTTGAAAGAAAGCTCGGGCTGAGAAATTGGCGCTGCTCTCCACCATTACTGAGTCGGGAGCTGGTTGTAGTAGAGAAGCCACGACAATTACGCCGGGAGACCGGTAGGAGGTTGGGGCTGAGGATGCGTTTCCCACCTGTTTCGTGGTGGAAGACCCGTTCATGGAGGACCTGTCGACTGCAGAGGAGCCCCGCGCCATTAAGGCGACTCACCGGGAGGAAAGCAGACCCAATTTGGTACAGGAAGACGATATCCCCGGCTGCATTATTGAAGAAATCCCCTGGCCGGGCGACAACAGTCCCACCAGCCACGACATGCAGGTAACTGGAGCAGAGAGGAAGGCTGCAGAGGATGATGCGAAGCAAAGGGAGTTCGACGCTGGAATTGGAGCGACAGTGGAATCGAGGAATGTTCCCCTCAGCGATGTGGGTGGCGGTATGCATGGCTCTCTCCTCCGTGCAGAGCACCTGGCTCTGGTGTTCGACCTCCGAGGCCACATGTCAGACCTGGAGCATAGGGCCCTTCTTATGGGCCAGCGCCTGGACTTGCTCCTCGACGCATATTCCAATGTTCCAGCTCAACGGAAGTGCCCCCTCTGCGCCCAGGCATTTGCCATCCCGACTGGGTCCACGTGGCAGACTGGCGAGGGCGACAGGTCACCGGGTACCTAGGTTTTTATGCTCTCTTGGTTCTTAGTCTTATTGTGTTACTGTTTTATGTGCATTTGGACTATAGACATCTATCCTGGTTTCCTCCGGACATGACATATGCTACTTTCCTTCCTGTTTTATCATGCTACTGCTATTTGCTCTCCACCTATGCTCGTTTCCGGTAATCGATAGCATTTTTGGTGACTTAGACCTATACCACTGTATATTTTGTCAAAGTTTTTGTTAATCTAATATAGCAGGTTCCACTTTTTTATTTAAAAAAAAAGAGAGATATTGATTTCTCTATTGATTTGGTGTCGAGAGTTTCCGAGTGTCCAAGACACCTTACAGAATGGGCACACCAAAATTGAAAGAATTGCATATGCAACTTGAAGAACTTTTGAAGAAGGGGTATATATGCCCAAGTGTGTCACGTTGGGGAGCCCAAGTTCTTTTCGTGAATAAGAAAGATGGAACCTTAAGGTTGTGTATTGATTTTAAAGAACTGAATAAGGTCACTATAAAGAACAGATATCCTTTGCCAAGGATTGATGATCTATTTGATCAATTGAAAGGTGCAAGAATATTTCTCAATATTGAATTTAGATCAGGCTATCATCAAGTGAGGATAAGGGAAGAGGATATCAACAAGACAACATTCAAAACAAAGTATGGGCATTATGAATTCACGGTAGTGCCAATTGGACTATCAAATGCCCTAATTGTTTTTATGTGTCTAATGAATGGATTGTTCAAGGAGTGCATGGAAAAGTTTGTAATTGTCTTCTTAGATGATTTTCTCATATCCTCTAAGTCTAAGGAGGAACATGAGAAGCATTTAAAAATCGTGCTAAAGGTTTTAAGGGAGCATAAATTGTAGGCCAAGTTAAGTAAGTTCATCTTTTACTGATCTAGAATATTTTGAGAATGACATGAAGGAAAAAATATAACATAGATATAACAAGGAAAAGCACATAAATATTGTAGGGAACATAGTAATATAGTAAAACTCAGATTTTATTAATGATTGTCTAGAATACAAAAGATTGTAAAATGCAAAGCACACAAGCTAGCTAGAATGGTGGTAGCTTATCTCTGAAGAGAGATGTGTCGTTTATGCTCATTCGCAAGAAGTTGATTACAATGAGGCTCCAAAGGCCTTTTTAACATAAAGCATAACTGAGAAAACCATAAACATCCAAAACCCTAACCTCAAAAGATGACACACCAAAAGGTTTGTGGGCCCCGATGAGGGTAGTTGATATGTCAACTTCTCGAGGGAGCAAATTTTGCATACGATCTTTTTTGGGGGTGCTCGGTACCCCATCATAAAGGTCTATTCGAGGAGTACACATTATGAATGACCCAATAATCCCAACAGGTAGTTATTGGGCACTGCCAAGTAAAAAAAAAACGTCGTTTAGGGCCTCAAAACGGTCCTAGAAGTTTGGGACCCGAAAAACTATAGAAAAAATGCCAAGATGGAAACTGTCATTTGAGCCAGTGGAATAGGTGGGCGGCCACCGATGTCCACCTAGATTAGTCTCCCCCCCTTAGGAAGAAATGGTATCCATTGTGTCAAGTGCCTCCACCATATGGGGAAACTTATGTTGAATCTGACTCCTGGTGAGCCACTTGCCCTGATGAAGAAACTGCCCTGCTTTGATAACCCGATAGACTTGGATGTTCTGTAGGTGAGTGCCCTTCATCTTGATGTCCATGATCTGATCAATTGTCGCATGTTAGTTCCAATGAGGATTGAGTTATGTAGGGGCCAAGTTCTCAACCGCGTTTGAAGTGTCCAAGAGAGGTGGAAAATATGGTCGAAGCAATTCCACATTAAATACCAGGTGCAAGCCAAGGAAAGAGGGAATACTTAATTCAAAATCATTCTCACCCATAGCCTTGGTGATGGTGTAAGGCCCATATCGAAGTGGGTGTAACTTCTAATGAGGTCATGTGAGGCACTCTTTCTGCAAATGAAACCATACCTTATTTCCCACCTAAAACTTGTGTGGTACACGATGTCGATTGTGGCGCTGCTTGTACTTAGAATTGGCTTTCTGAAAAATATCATGAACTTGTTGTTGGATGTGTTGGATTCACTCAACAAATTTGGTTGCTCGATCAACCTCGGTCTGAGCATGGGAGGAATCTTCTTATGCAACTACAATGGGCATAGTTGCATCAATGGGAGCTAATGGATAGAACCCTAAGCACACTTGAAAAGGGTTGTGGCCAATAGAGTTATGGAGGGCTCTATTGTAGCTATGTTTAACATAAGGAAGGCTTCCATCCCATGTGCATGGATGTTTGGAATTGTACGTCCTCATGATATGGACAATCATCATGTTGACTACCTCTATTTGTCCATCAGTATGTGGGTGGAAGGCAGTCAATTTGGTTAGTTTGGTGTTTATCATTGACCATAGGCTGGACCAAAAAGTGCTCAAGAATCTACTATCTCGATCTGAGATAATGTTTCGTGAGAGCCCAAAATGAACCCAAACATGTTCAAAAAAGATCTTAGCAGTGGCCTCGGTTGTGATGCTCTTCTTGCAGGGTGCCAAAACTGCCATCTTAGAGAATCGATCAACGACCACAAAGACATAGTCGTTTCCATGCTTGGTTGAAGGAAAACCAGACATGTAATCAATGGAGATGGACTCCTAAGGCCTATCTATATTAGAAAGAGGGGTGTATAGCCCCTATTTCTTGATGGCAGGCTTGGCAATGACGTAGACAATGTAGGATCTAATGTACTTGTTGACATCTTGTCGAAGCTTCGACCAATAAAAATGCTTTTGCAGTATTGTTAGTTTTTTGTCTACACCAAAATTTCTTGTTGACCAACTATAATGAGCTTCCCAGATTATATTTGTACGCTCGCTTGAAGGAACACAAAGATGGCTCAGATCGCATAGCAATCCATCTTGGAGATGAAGGTTTGAAATTGTTTTTTTTGTTCTCAATGTCTGATAGGTAGCAACAAAGTCAAATTCAATATTGTATAGTTGTGGCCACCCAGACATCTCATGCTCATAGAAGTTAAGAATTGTGGTTAGCGCCATAACCAGGAGTCGACTGAGGCAATATGCAATATGGTTGGTGTTTCCCTTCTTGTACTTGATGTTCAAGTGGAAGTTTTGCAGGTATGTGGACCATTTCTGATGGCGATCATTCTATAACTTTCCTTGTGTCTGCATGAATTGCAGAGGGATGTAATCAGTGTGGATGATCGTTTCCTTCCCCATAATGTAATGCTTCCACTGTTGACATGCCTGCATAATGGAGTACATCTCTTTGTCGTAGGTGGGGTATTTGCGAACAACATCAGATAGTGTTTCACTGTGATAGGCTATCAAATGCCCACGCTGAGTGAGGACTCCACCAATAGCATAATCTAAATCATATGTCTCAATCTCAAATGGTTGTTGTAGGTTTGACAGAATAAGGACCGGTGTTGAGCAGAGGCATAATTTCAAATCCTTTAATGAATTTTGTTGGGACACAACCCACACAAACTTGGTCTTTCCTCCACTCTTGGTTACTTGGCTTAAGGCCCAGACAATATGAGAGAACCCCAACACAAACTTGTGATAGAAGTTGATGAGGCCCAAGAAGCTGCAGAGCTGGGTCATTGTCTTTGGGGCTGGCCAATTGTGGATGACTCAGATCTTTGATGGATCCAAATGCACACCTTTCTCATCCACTATGTATCCCAAATATTGTATTCTCTACATGCTGAAGGAACACTTCTCCAAATTGGTGTATAACTTGTGTTTTTGTAGGGTACCCAAGACCTGTTGAATAGACTTCTAATGTTCCTCCCAAGTTTTGTTGAAGATGAGGATGTCATCCAGATATACGACCGCAAAGGATTTTGTGAATGCTTGCAATATGCCATTTATCATCTGCATAAATGTGGTCGGGGAATTAGTGAAGCCGAAAGGCATGACCAACCACTCAAAGAGACCTTATTTAGACTTGAAGGTTGTCTTCTATACATCGGTTTTCTCAATCGACACTTGGTGTTAGCCTGACTTCATATCAATCTTACTGAAAAACTTGGCTCCCTTGAGTTGATCGAGAAGATCATCAATCTAGGGGATTAGGTAGTGGTTCTCGAAAGTCATCTTGTTAAGGGCTCTATAATCAATACAAAGTTGCCATGTCCTGTCCTTCTTTTGTACCAAAAAAATTGGGCTCCTACAAGGTGAGGAGCTTGGTCTGATGTGGCCCTTCATAATTAGTTCTTGGATACGGTATTTGATTTCTTCATTATCCATAACATAACGCCTATACACAAGGTTGTTAGGAAGAGGAGCACCGAATTTCAAATCAATTGAGTGCTTTACTTGACAATGCATAGGCACCCCAATAGGAGAGGCAAATATGTCTTTGTGCTCTTCCATTATCTTGTCCACAAGTTTTTTCTATGTAGAGAGACCCATTGCAAAGGTTTGATGGTTGCAATGACCTTTCGTTCACCTTCCGACCGAACCATAAAGAGGAAAAATCTCTTGATCTAAGATACCACATTTCTGCACTCCTTCGCGGAGATCAAAGAGATCGCAGTAGTTGGGACTACCTCTAGTACTTTGTAGAGTTGATCTCCATAAGTAATAATGACACTACGGGGCCTAGATTATTAAACATCATGACGCTTCCACATATATGGTTGTCCTAAAAAAACATCACAAACTTCAAGGGGGAACATCACACAATACCTCGTCTTTGAAGGGTTTGATTTCACAGTGCAGGCGAGATTGTTGGCTAATGTGGATGTCCCATCCCCGACTGAGCCAATCGATGGTGTATGGTTGAGGATGCGTTATTGTTGTCAGGTTCAACCTCTCGACGTCCTCTGTTGAGATTAGGTTCTTCTAGATATTGTTGTCAGCAATGAAATGGAGTAGGGTCCCCTTCACCCACATATGTGAGTGGAAGAGGCATTCCCCTTCCTCAGGCTCCTCTGGTTCCTCTGGCTAGACTTTTGTGGTAGCAATGGTGACATTGGGTTCTGCGTCAATGATCCATTTTCCCTTTTCCAGTTCTAAATCAGAGTCTGAGTCAACATCTGACACTGAGGCTTTCATCTCATCCAACAATGACTATTTGGAGTGACATTCATCAATATTGTGCCAAAGTCTTTTGCGGAACTCACACCACTTTCCAATGTACTTCTTCGACTTCCCATTACCCTTCTTTTCTAGTGGCTTAGACTGGTTGTCCTAGGACTGGCCATCCTTGCTTTGTCCTTTTCCCTGGGATCAGGGCCACCCTTATTGGGCTTCTGTTGCGATGGGTTTGCAGAATCAAAATCTCGCTTATTCTTTTGCTTGAACTTCAACTCAATCTGCACATCAGTAAGTGGCTCCCAATGAGGAGATGTTCAGGAACTCCATATCTATTTGGATGTACCTATGTAGGTCATTGTGGTACTTTAAAACTAGGTGTCGCTTAGAGTCTTTAATACCAATATTTACACGCAAGGTACAAAATATGTCGGTGTACTATGGCACTGTCTGGTCTCTCTTTTTATGCAAATTTATCCATCTTGTGTACTAGTCATCATAGTTTCTAATAGGGTAGTTTCTCCTCAAGGTCGTGGCCCAAAAATTGCAGTCTCATCCTTGGCATGTTGATCCAGGTGGATATCGATGGCCACCCACCTTTTCCAACTGGCTCAAAATAGTTTTCTGACAATTTTGGCAATTTACTATTTTTAGTAGTTTTAACTTCTGGGGTCATTTTGAGGGCCTAAATGAAGGTTTTTTGGGATCGATCTTCTCAATGATAGTCAAAGGCATGAGCCCTCAAAATGAATCTCCTTGACGATACCATTCCAACGGGCTATCATATGCCTAAAATGGAGATTGTATGCAAAAGTTACAACCCCAAGAAGTTGATGTACTAACTTACCCAAACGGGGCCACATGACTTTTAACGCTTCATCTCCT
Source organism: Picea engelmannii (assembly GCA_009831015.1). Taxonomy (NCBI): domain Eukaryota; kingdom Viridiplantae; phylum Streptophyta; class Pinopsida; order Pinales; family Pinaceae; genus Picea; species Picea engelmannii. Next base: position 228,927 of record ML779393.1, read on the forward strand.
AGGGTTAGGTTTTTGGATGTCTAGGGTTTTTGGCATTTTTGTTTATTGTAAAAGGGCCTTCAGAGTGTCATTGTAATCATCTTCTTGCGAATGCGAGTAGCCGTCACATCTCTTCTCAGAGATAAGCTACCACCATTCTAGCGAGTCTTTCACTCTGTATTTTTACAATCTCTGTACATTTCTTTCATTAATAGAAATTGTGTATTACTGTATATCTGTGTTTATGGTTGCATCTCTGATACATTTATGTTATATTATTGAATATATGCGATATCTATGTGCATTTATTTATTATATCTCCCCTCTCACTTCGTGCTGAAAATAATCTGGATCAGTGGTATCAGAGCAGACTGCTCTTGATTGTTTTTCAGTGCATGTCCCCAACGAGGTCCGAGTATAACAAGTTGGGTCTCGAGCTTGTCGCTCTTGAAGAAAATCGCTCTCGCATGCCCAAGAAACCCTCCATGGCAGAGGAAAAGAAAAATGACGGAGTAGACGATCCTATAAATCTGTTGCTTGAGCAAGCTCTCACACGACAGAAGGACGAAATGATGGAGAATTTTTCCCACATCCTTCAATGCCTGTCGATAGCAAAAGGCGCATCTTCATCAAACAACCACTTTGGAAGCACCTTTCCTTTCAAGGTACATGTTAATTTTGATATTCTCATATTTGAAGGTCAGATAGACGCGGATGCCCTAGACAAATGGTTAAATCTGTTGGAAGGTTATTTCTCTGTTCATAATTTTTCTGACAGAGAAAAGATCACCTTCGCACTCCTTAAAGCTCTCCCCCATGTCAAACATTGGTGGGAAACTTACTGGGAGAAAAGTTCCACAGAGGAGTCTGGAATATATGGGGCCAAGACCACTTGGGATTTTTTTGTGGATGCGATAAAGGAATAATATTACCCTGTTGGCAACTATGAGGACTAGTACATGAGATGGACCACATTGCAACAAGAGAGGGGCCAAGCAGTTTCAGAGTTCACCAATACCTTCCATACCTTGCGCACCAAGCTTGGTATCAAAGACTATGAACGACATTTGGTTCTGAAATACCGTGGGGCTCTACACAGATATATCCAAACTGAAATGAATTTTCTAGACATCTCATCACTCGGTGTTGCTTATCGATATGCTGTTAAAATTGAGCAGAAATTTAAGCACCAGAATAAACAAGAGTTTGGGTCTACAAATCCACAACAACTAAAGGATGATAAAGACGACCCTAACAAATAGTCTCCCGAAAACCAGTCCAAGCCACAGGAAAATAAGGGTCACGGGAAGACAAAGAAGGACACTGGAAAATGGTGTGATTTCCACAAAATCCCCTGGAACAACACCGATGAATGTCGCTCAAAATAGTCATTGGTGGCCGAGACCAAAGACAAGGAGCCGAACCCTGATTCAGAATCTGATTACGAAAGTACTAGTAAAATACAGATCATCGACGCAGACCCCACTGCTATTGTCGCGACCACAACAATTCAACCAGAAGAATCCACAGATCCTGAAGAGGGGGAGGGCCTTTTTCATTCACAGATGTGGGTGAAGGGGACCCCGCTGCATTTTATTGTTGATAGCGGAAGCCAGAAGAATCTCATCTCAGCAGAGGTCGTAAAACAATTGGGATTGTCGACAACACCACACCCCCAGCCATACAACATCGGGTGGCTTCGCCAAGGATGAGATCTTTGTGTCAGCCAACAGTGTCGATTGTCATACGACATCCAACCCTTCAAGGATGAGGTATTATGTGATGTTTCCCCACTGGATGTTTGTGATGTTCTCTTGGGCCAACCATATATGTGGAAGCGCCATGCTGTTTATGAGTCTTGACCTTGCAGTGTCATTGTTTCTCTGGGGGGTCATCTCTACAGAATACTAGAGGTAGTTCCGACTACTGTCCCACATAAAAAGTGTCGCAAGGTAGTATCTCATACTGCAAAATTCAGCTTCTTCACAATCTGTTCAAAAGGTGAACAAAATGATACTGCAACCACTACAGCCTCGGCCTAAGCACCTTCTATCCAACAGAAGCAAGTCGACAAGATTGTAGCAAAGTGTAAAGATTCCTTCTACACAAAAGGATCTCATGTATCTAGACTAGTTAAAAAGGTCCAATGCTTCCAGCCACATGCTCATGATAGCCTTCCACAAATCGAGCAACGCGACGTCTCCAGCAAGGCAAGCAGCTCACCAAGATTCAGATTCAACAAACACTTTTTCCTCTCCCCCGGGTACTCAACACAATGGAGACCATTGCTTCCTAAGGAGGGAGGATTGATCCATGTGGATATCAGTGGCCACCCACCTTTTCCAACTGGCTCAAAACAATTTTCTGACAATTTTGGCAATTTACTATTTTTAATAGTTTTAACTTCCGGAGCCATTTTGAAGGCCTAAATGAAGGTTTTTCGGGATCGAGCTTCTCAATAATAGATGAAGGCATGATTGAGCCCCCAAAATGAATCTCTTCGACGATACCTTTCCAACGGGCTATCATACGCCTAAAACAGAGATCGTATGCAAAAGTTACGACCCCGGGAAGTTGATGTACTAACTTATCCAAACGGGGTCCACATGACTTTTGGCACTTCATCTCCTAGGGTTAGGTTTTTGAATGTCTAGGGTTTTTGGCATTCCTGTTTATTGTAAAAGGGCCTTCAGAGCCTCATTGTAATCATCTTCTTGCAAATGTGAGTAGCCGTCACATCTCTTCTCAGAGATAAACTGCCACCATTCTAGCGAGTCTTTCACTCTGTATTTTTACAGTCTCTATACATTTCTTTCATTAATATAAATCATGTATTATTGTACATCGATGTTTATGGTTGCATCTCTGATACATTTCTGTTATATTATTGAATATTTGCGATATCTCTGTGCATTTCTTTATTATATCTCCGCTCTCATTTCGTGCCGAAAATAATCCGGATCACATGTTGCTCACATTAAGTCTCCAACCAATCTATGACAAGGGAAAGGGCCTTAAGGAGCACGAAGGTGATTTTTTCACCATTGGAAAAAATTTGGACAGAGAAATAACCCTCTAACAGACTTAACCATTTGTCCAAAGTGTCGATGTCTATCCAGCCTTCAAATAAAGGAATATCAAAGTTAACTTGTACCTTAAAGGGCGTC
>ML779393.1:251571-271433 GCA_009831015.1 Picea engelmannii
AACACCAATTGTATCGTGATCAGACCAATATGTGTCTAAGATAAAGATGTTGTATTGAGGAATGGGCACATTTGACCACACATGGTCAATAAGTGTGTTTTGCACATGGCTTGTGTTGTTCAAAAGAAAGCAAAGACTGTATTTGTACATGTAGTTTTCTAATTATTTTGTTTTGGCATTATTTTGTAGCATGTCAATATTGAAGTCTCCTATAAGCACAATGGGTCCGTTCAAATGGAAATGATCTAATGCATTGGAAATAACATTTAGTATGTTGGAGAATGTTGAATGGGGAGCAACATACAGATTCAGTATTGCAATTTCTGTTCCATGGAAAAATATCTTTGCAAGCGCCATTTCAACATTATTTTCTTCAAAATGTATATGGTGCAAAATTGGTAAATGTTTTTTCACAAATATCATCACCCCATGTGTAATGTAACTTGATATGCAATTGTGATTTGGAAATTGTTTGTTTAGCATGCATAATGCAATCTATGTTTCCGGCAAGCACAGAATATCAGATTGCATTGTATCATAGTCATTGAGTATATCATCCATGTGTGCATGTAAGCTGCGTGTGTTAAGTGAGAGAATTGATACATATGACTTTGTTTGTATGGATTAGTAATCATACCGCAGTTGCCATTTTTTGCTGGTCCTGAGGCGATCCATTTCAATATCAACTGTATGTTTGACTTTGAAGTTATCTTTTATAACATGACTTAGTAAATACAAGGAGTCTATGCTTCTGACACGAGAGAGTGTTGTGTATACAAGTCCATGTATCCTAATTCCAACAGGCTTAAATGCAACATTATCGAGTGTTAGTCCTTGCGATCTATGGACTATACGTGCACATGCAAGTTTAATTGGAAACTGTTTTCGAATCTTCAGTTGACCTGTCTTTGTTGATGTCGATACTGGATTTGATATTCACAAAACATGTGTCCAATCACTTGCAGTGTTTGAATTATATAGATAAGCCAACTTGCTTGCTTTTCGCTTGCCTATATGCAGTTCATGGAACTTAATCTAAAGGACATCAAGCTTTTCTGTTTTCATATAGCCTTTGAGTATTGCATCTGCACCATTGACCAAGCCATCCCATGAATCATAGTTGTAGGCATATATTTCAACCAACATTTCTAATTTCAGGACAAGATGCAAAGGTAAAGTGGCTATATGTTCATGACGTGGCACATTTCCATGGTTGTCTTCTTCCAGGTCAATTGAATTGATGATGATATCATTGTCAGGCATGAGCGATAGCACGTTCCTATTATGGATTGCAACATCCTTATTTGTGTAGAACATGTAAGGGAACGTTGGGTTTGTTGGTGCAGGTCGCAAGCACCTCAAATTGATATATGTTAAGTCATCATATGTTTGTTTGTTTGTCCACATTCTATTCATAATTGCAATAAATGTTTCATATGTCTAGCGCATTGTAGTATGCAATTCAAAGCATTTAATATTGTCTCTCTAGAAGTCATGCGTCACTGTTTTCATGTTAACCGTGGGTTGTTCAAATATCGAAGAATCTTGGATCGACTGTGCCTAGTAAAGATCCCCATAGAATATCATGTCAATGTTTCCAAAGTATTTCGTGTGCATATGTTTTATGCTTCTTAGTCGGTTGTCAATAGAATACAAGAAGCGACTTCCAATCAAAGATGCTTCATCTATAAAGACAAGTTGGAGTTCGTCATATATCTTAGACACCGTATCTAACATTTCCTTGCTAAGTGGAAGAAATTGTGACTTGTTAAAAGGCATTAAAAATGCAGAGTGGACTGTTGTTCCACCTGCATTATATGCAACTCTTCCCGTGTATGCAACTATTAGGCCCTTTGGTTTCATAGGATTAGAGGAATTGTTTGAATCATAGATTCTTATAAGCATTTGGAACAGTGCTTTCACTGTGAATGTCTTGCCCATTCCTGCTCCGCCTGTAAGGAACAAGTGCACATGAGTGTCCATGTTCAAGCGTTTTTTAAGTGCAATGTCCTTTAGAATTGTTTGTTGTTCTCGATTCAAAAGACGTCTTATTCCGTGGTATTCATTATTTTCAATAAGGAAAGGATGTTTTGTGACTTGAAAACCAAGATTGATACGTTTTTCACTGCCACCTGCTCGAGGACAAAGCAAATCCGCTTGCAAGTCATAGGACTTGCAGGGAGTTCTGGTTGTTTTTTGGTTTGTGAATGTCTCATCAAGATTGCTAGGGTTTTCTAGCTCATCAACTGCAATTTCTAGATCACCTCATGTTGGATTAACATTGTAAGTAAATCTAGCTTCATTGATTTTCACTATAGTCTCAGAGGAAAAATACACAGCTTCCCATGTAAAGAAGTTATGTTTTAATGTCTCTTCATTTTCATCGAACGGAACGTATAGCAACAGTTTTTCTCTACAATAGTTTTCATAGTCAAAATGTTTATTGTATTTGAAAAACCGTATCACAAAGGTTTTTTTTCTTTTTGATATGGGCACACCATTTTTTTTGTAATGCGATACGAATTTTGCTAAGCAGATATGCCTAATAGGAGATGGACGTTGGAGGTAATAATCAATAATAGAGCGACATAGCACATCTTCTGAATTGTTAGGCTCTTGTTCTAGCAAAACCAATGGTTTAAGCAAAAATGTGTGTTTCTCAAGTGGAGATGTGTTTATGAAGACACATTTTCTTGAACTACAATTGAGGGGCAGGGAAAGTGCAACATGGACTGCTTGTTTAGCAAACATTTGTTGAAGATTAAGCAATGTATTGCCAAGCGTATGTATCATTTGTATGGCATCAATATGACTTATTTCATGTTCTTTGCGTATTCTTCTGAATGCACTTGTCATAGATTTGTCAATCTTTGTCATATACGAGGTACAATATGACGCTGCAACATATGCATTGAGGACATACTGCGCATCTGTGTTTGCATTCCACATAACTAGCATGACCTTGGAGAAACTGTTGTTCCAAATATGGGAAAGTTTCCGTTTAAGGAAAAGTGTTGGTTGTTTAAGCGTACATTGTATGGATTGGATGTACTCATCTTCTTATAGATTTAGCTCTGTCAAGAAGTCATCGAAGCTCATCAACTCATCAAACTCTCCTTGTTCTAGAAATGAGAATAAGGATTTAGATTTCTCAGCAACAACATTGTCCTCTAAACTAAGTGGCTCTATGATTCTTCTTGCTCTCATTAGTGGAACGGGAAAGTTGTATCTGCAATGTGAGTTTTTTTCGTTTTCTACATCTTCTTGTATGATAATGTCTATGAACTTTGGCAAGTTATGGATCCAAATGATCTGTGTTGCATGTTATGTATTTGTCCACAAATTGCTTGATCTGTGAATTGTTGTCAGCTCCATAGACTGGTGCACCCTCTATCCACAATAGTGTGTGGTCATGTTCATTCCCCCTATTCTGGAATTCAGTCACAAAAAAGTAGTCCGATATTTTTCCCAAAAATGTTTCATCATGGCATATCAATTGGCTCGAAGCATTTATTCTATGTCTATAGTAGCGAGTACATGTCACTGGGTCTTTTCTTATGAGGTAGTCGATGTCATTATTTTCTAGTGTATCGGTTTGTTTTTTACGTTTCCTGTTCCTAAGCAAGTCAGATATGGCAGCCACCAATGGATCCCAATAATGCTCTGCACTTGTAAATGTGATGAAAAATGTTAGCGGGCCCAATTGCTGGATCATTGCAAAAATAGTCTTCTTGTTTTGTTGCAAATAGTCAGGAGAGATGCAAATGTTTTTGAAATCTATGTATCTAATATCATATTTCAGAATTTTTTCTAGGTTTACTTTGTACTTGACATCCTTGGCCAACAACTTTCTTCCTTGTAACTGGCCTTTCTTATTCATACCCACATGCAAGACATAACTTGCTCTATTATTATGTGCATTGTTTTGAAAAACAAATTTGTTATGTGGCAGGAGAAGTCACCGCTTGAATGTAGCAGCTCCCATCGAACTATTTTATGATAATTGAATCGTTCTGTAATGTCAGTGGCACGTGGATCTCCATACAAGAGTGTTGGGAAGTTCATTTCCTTAGCGAATCTATCCTTGAATATTCCAAGTGGACGTTGCCCCTCAACAGGTGCAATTTCGACAATCTTGTCTTGCAAGTCACGAATGCACTGTGAATCAGTGAATCCATGCACCAATGTCTCAGCAGGTGTTTCATTCTCCGATTCATCACTCGTATCAAATTCACTAGCATTTTCAAGAGTCTCTATAGAGTTGTCATCCTCTTCTCCAAGAATGTTGTTCCAGTTCTCATTTATACAAATGTTATGTGCTTTGTACAGGGCCCTGGAACATAATTCCTTTAATGCTTTCATAACAACATGCACATGCACTTTGCCCGTCTGATACACATTTTTGTATTGCAACCGTCTTTTTAGAGCCACAACAATTGTTAGTGTATCGGTAATGAATTGTGGCAAGGCTTTTTGCACAACATCTAGCTGAACATGCACATTAATAATTGATCCCGTTAAGCCCATCCAGGGTCGTTTATAGCCCCAGGGCTTGATTTGTGCAAATGCAATTCATAGAGACACAAGTCTCTCTTCAAGTTCTATAAGTGCACTTACATCTGGTAGTGGTGTATTACATCTTATTTGGTCAGGGGTTGCAAATTGTGGCAGTTTTCCATTTTCAAGCGATCGCTTGCATGGAAGACAATTTTTTCCACTGGAAAATGTTTTATCATGTGTTGTCAAGCGGAGGTATTCTGCTTCTAAATCAGGCGTGAAAGACTTATTGTTTTTTGAGAAATTCAATTGATCGCAAATTTCACATGCAATGGAAGGAGTATCTTTGATTTGTTTCATGTAGGTCTGTCTTGCATCTTTTTTTCGTAGGGAAGTATGGGTAGAAAGTGTTTGGTGGTTTTCATTGGTAGTAGCGAACGATGTTGCTTCTAGCACACGAAAGGTGATTTTTTCCTCTGGGACAGTTGCATGACCATTGTGGGATATGCGACTGTACCTGTCTCTATTGTGTTGTGCACAAACAATTTTTTTTAGATTGTGATATGTCAGTTTCTCTCTAAAAGGAAACGTAGCAATGTATTTTTTTCTCTCGCGCATGACCTTTTTCAAGTTGTGGTAACTTAGTCTACGTTTCTTGTTCAAGGGGAGGATGACTTGATGGCAATTGGGATGAATTTCACTCTGAATAAATAGCATGCAACGCTTATGCAAATTCGATGTGGTTTGGCTGGCATTGACGCTGGACACTGGAACGCTAGTATTTCCTATACCACCAATGTTTTTTTCTCTCTTACGTATGAACTTTTTCAGGTTGTGATAACTTAGTCTACATTTTTTGTTTAAGCCCTGTATGGCCTCATCACAACTGGGACAAATTTCACACATGACTTTTTTCAAGTTGTGATAACTTAGCCTATGTTTTTTGTTTAAGCCCTGTATGGCCTTATCACAACTAGGAGGAGTTTCATTCTCATTAAACATCATGCCACACATATGCAGATTCGATGCGGTTTGGGTGGCATGGACATTGAATATTGAACCAACAATATGTCCAAGTAAAGGTTGATAATGGATATGTGTCGTATATGTTTTCAACGAGAGGATGGCAATTGTTCGATCATAATTTGAATCAATAGACAAGGAATGGACAATGCCATCTGGCAGGGCCGACCAGACTTGAATATTTACTCTAAATATGATAGATAGCCATTACAAGCAGAATTTTCAACCCTCCACATTTCCTTTTTCATATGGTAGCACCATGTTTACAAGGTATTCTTGCCAACTTGCAATTGCCGACATATTTTCTAGGAGATACGACGAAAGGTGTTGATGCAAGTAGCTAAAAGCATGTTGGCTGCCACCTATAATTGCATTGCAAAAGGACTGTACAGTGTAAATCCACAACGATTGCACATCGAACTCTGCTGCTACCAAACAACAAATTGAATTGAACAGTCTATCTCCACAACTAGATACAACAGTTGTCGCTAGCTGCAAACCATGGGAGTCTATGCGATGCATAATCCGTTTCCACTGCGATTCAAGGTCTTTGAAAATGAGGGACAAGTAAATATGAGGTCCTCCAAGATTGCATATGGACAATTTTCTGTGCAATAGTGGTTCATAATGACCACTGACAGCATTGGCATCATGGAACAAGATGCAATATGGATTGTTAGATGCAGTTTTGTTGAATAATATATATCTTGTTTTTCTTGTCAATGACCATATTCCAATTTATATATTGAACCAATTAGACAACCACCGTATACAAAATGCATCTCCCCAAAGTCCCCTCTCATGCGCATGCATAATTGGAGATGCAGACAACTGCATCTTTGAAAAATACGCAGCGACATCATGTATTCCATGCAACTACCGAAAAAAATTAGATTCCAGTTTGTATTCATATGACTCCAATGCCTCAGTGTTGTCATTTTTTAAACAACCCAAGAAATAATCTATCAATCCATTGTGTAGGTCGGTCGAGGAATAACGAAAATGAAATAGAACCTGAAATGCATCGAAAAGGCAATCCCCTACAGTATACAAGCATGCATCCAATCTAAAAAGCCCATTTTTATGCAACACCTCTTCAATGTTGTCATGTATAATGGAGTGTCTATCTATTTCATATGACTCAACACCTATTACTTGTTTCATCTTTTGAACTGTGATTTTGAAGTTGTTTCTTAGCTACTTTCAGTTTGTATGAAAACAAAGAGAAGGGGAAAAAAAGAATAAAATGAAAAAAAATAGAAAACTACAAGTGCGGAACTGCGTACCAATCCCGGTATGTATCCTTCAACCTTCTTCTTGTCAAATTCAACCCCCCCTAGTCGCCACAACAGATGAGAAGAAAATAACCTACACTGAAAAGTGAACCAAACAGAAGAAACAACGCAAATAAATAAGACTATAAATTTGTTGAGCATAAAGATCAATTTCAACCTATTCATGGTGTGCATCCTACAAGCTTCTCAGAGGTAGAAAATTTCTGCAAAATAGAAAGGACAGGACAAAGGCAACAGGTGGACGCAATTTTTTGACCTAGAGAATAAAAGCATTTCCTGCCTCTATGCCTCGACGGATGGTTCCCCTTGTGACAACTCCGAATTTGTTTTCTAAACCCCTTTGCATTGCAATTTTTGAAATAGCTATGGCACAATATGCAAGATGAGGCAACCGACATATGAAGACGCATGGTTTCCAGGAACAGAAAATAAGAGCACACAGAAAGATGTTCTGCAACAGAATTTCGAGGCAGGGATTCCTACCATTGAAAAAGCTTGCCCGCAAGGTGCAAAACACCAAGTAGAAAACAATGAATAGCAATGAAACGATGGCACAAAAACTTACCCGTCAACGAGGGATGACAAGAGCTCAGCCACAAAAATTGCAAACCACAACAACAGGTTCAACAACTTGCAAAGTTGAAGAACAACAAACCAAGGAACAAGCAATTGCAACTGCAGGACCTCAACTTTGCAAAGTTGAATCAAACAAGAACAAGAAGCATGGAACGAACCAATGAACAAGCATCAACCACTGAACCAATGATGTTGTGGGGAACAATTTTGCACAATTTCACTACAAACAACACCATCAAAAAATATGGAACGAAACTGTACAATAAACATTTAAGGCTGCGAGACCTGTTAGGTAAACACTTAAGACTGGCAGAACCGTCGAAGGGCATCGTCCTGCGCAAACATTTAAGAAATCCTGCAGTGTGGTAGGCCTATTTACGTATGCAACAATGAAAAAGACACTCTAAGCACACAATAAGAAAAAAAAAATCACACATAGTAATATGCTAGAGAATGTATTCGAAGGACAAACTTTGGATATGCTAGCATATCAAACATTGGGATAAATTTAGCTGGCAAAAAATGCTAAGACAAACATTCGAACTAATGCTAGCATTAATCCACCTTCAAGCAATACATAGGAAAAATATACGATTCAAAAAGACTGTATACGATAAAAAAGTTTGGATATGTTAACATACAAAACATTGGGAATAGTGAAGCCGACAATAAGACCTACAATCTGTTATCCAATTAGATCATTACATATATGGTACTTTTTATTATATAAAAATCAATGTTTTTAGTTCCATATCTCCAACAATAGATATTATGCAAATATTTCTTGTCAAAGCACAAACTAATATGAAGTCAACGAATTATCGATCGCTATAGTCCCTCTTTACCTACAACAAGACTAATAAGAGAGAGATTCCAAAATTTCAAGATTTTTTCGTAAATGTTCCATCTCCATGCAAATATTTCATACTCTCAGAATGATTTGTGAGAACAAATTGGAACATGTTAGTTATTGTCATACAATAAAGAGCTAAAATGTTCTTTATCATTAAATATAAACAACACATCATTGAGTTATTTTTTTCATAATAAGTAAAACAATTATGAACAAGCATGGATGACTTTTTATAAAAAAAACAATTTTGTCTTATTGTTAAGAGACTCCAATTTACTTTAAAAGCTATGAAACTTCATTTTATAATCTATAGGGAGCAAGGGCAATAAAAAGACAAGGATTCTATCAATAGAACTTTGGGTAGACAAAGTATTAAATCATCCACTAAAGTTTCATTCTCATTATGACTTTCCCATTTAAATAGTACATTGTTATATAAAAAAACTAAGTACAAGTTAAAAGATAAATTTAACAAAATAATTTCAAAATTAATATATAAATTAAAAGATGTTGATATAATATGTAAAGGATAAATTTAACAAAATAACTTTCAAAATTAATATATAAATCAAAAGATGTTGATATAATATGAAGAATCCTTTTAATTATGTTCAAAAGAATCATTTGAAAGGATGTTTAACAACTTAATGGAAGGATCAAGTTGTTTTCAAGAACAACAGAGAGACACAATGAAAGGAAAACCCTAACCCCACATGCGACGACCTCCTTCTGCAGACAAAGTCATCGCACCCAATCCCGCAACGTTGTACCAATCCAGAGCTGTTGGACTATGGAGATGAACCCAAGAGGGGGGGGGGGACCCCTCATACTAGAATGTGGCCACGAACGACCAGGAAGGAACGAGCCAAGTGACCAGCTTTTGAACCGCCGCCCCACCTACATGAACAAATCTTAGCTAAGAAACAGAGCTTCGACAAGGAAATGGAAGTGGAACTGAGCACGTCTCATCTAAAGGAATCTCGTGGATGGGAACCAGGAAAATGTATGCCCCAATCAGACAAACCACCAAGGTACACCATCAACTCGACCAGGGTTGGGGAACACACCTAGTTCATGAGAGAACACTCTCATAGGAAAGTTTATGGGCCTATGGCCATCATAAAGGGACCTCATGAGATGGATCAAAGACTGGTGGAACCCCAAGGGAGACTACAAAGTGAAACTCAGTTCCAAGGGGTTTTTCACGATCATCTTCTACAGTCTAGAAGACAAGGATAGGATCTTTGACAATGGGCCATATTTCTACAACTCAACAGTTCTATTCCTCGGGTTTTGGACGAATCGTTTTAGCCCAGAGAAAGAGGATTTCACCATGGCACTAGTCTGGATTAGACTATATTCTCTACCTTGGGAATTTTGGCTGGAGGAAATCCTCATGGGAATAGGGAATACAGTGGGAAGATATGTAAAATCCCCAGAGGCAACAAAGCAGAGGAAATCCACTTTCTACACCCGAATATGCGTGTACATGGATATATCGAAGGCTCTACTAGGCTCAGTAACCCTAGAATACCAAGAATAAGACTGGAATCAAACCATGGACTATGAGCGCATCCCCTTCCATTACAGAAAATGTCATGAGCATGGGCACCTCTTTCGTGACTGTCCCTTGAACTCTCAAAACTCAAAATAAGGGGAGGGGAAGCAAAAGGATGGCTACACCATAGTTACAGGCAAAAAAAAAAAACCCCAGGAAACAAAATCAAGAAAGCACTCAGAAAATCCCCACCAGAAATTCCTTTGACATCCTCAACCGGCTCCTAGAGGAAGAAGATGTGGAAAATCCCAATAAGATTGGAAACCAGGATAAGGATAAGGGAAAATCCAAGCACCACTCAGAATCAACCAAAGAACAAAACCAAGAAACATGCCCAATAGCCCAACAAAATGAGGATAAGTCAAAGGATGGGGGGATACCGTAATGAAACTAGATGAACATGATCTAGCAGATATAGACCTGGAGAAACTGGAGGAAGCCTTTAATCGAAAGGAGCTACAAACCATCCCAATAGAACAAATCAGAAAGTGGATAAAGTTTTCATTGACTCTACCGCAGGCGCCATCTCATGCTTGGGAATATCATGAGACCTAGCCTCCAAGCTGAGACGTATAGCCCGTGAAAGCAAGTGTCAAGGTCGCAAATCAACACATCAAATCATCAAAGAAGTAGGGAACTACATGCTCAACTTAGGGCAGATCCACATATTCATGGAAGGGTACCTCAATCCACCCCCTAAGTCATCATGATGAAGACCATCACTTGGAATATTAGAGGGCTTAATGGAAGGTCTAAACAAAGGACCCTTCGAGACATCATACTTGTAGAGAATCCAAACATTCTCCTCCTACAGGAAAAAAAATGTGTCGGGGTTGATGCGGAGGACATATTCCAACGTTGTTGGAGGACCTGCAATTCCATTCACACTGATTCAAATGGTTATGCAGGGGGCTTAGAAATCTTATGGAACCCTGCTATAATTATCGTAGATCAACCTTTCTCCACATTGGGCACACTCACTACCCACTTCAGGGCCATAGGCTCTAACAAGGAGGGGATGATTACAAAGGCCTATGGGTCACAAAGTGCTCAAGACAAAGAACTATTCATGCGAAGAATAATTATAATCATATCGTTGTTGGGACCAACACAATGGTTGATAGGGGGCGATTTCAACATCATTCTTATGCTGGAGGAAAACACTGGAGGCACTAAGTGGTTGGATCATGATAGTGGTAAGTTTAGAAATCTAATAGATCAACTCAATTTGATAGACATAGAGCGAAATGGTATCTTCACTTGGTCCAATCGTAGATCGGGGCACCATCATGTCGCAAGTAGACTAGATTGATTCCTCATCTCTGAATCTTTATTGTTGGATGATCCAGTCCTTGAATCCAACATCCTCCCAAAAGCCGGCTTAGATCACTGGCCAGTTTCTCTTTGGTTAGATACAGGTGCCACACCCAAACTTAATCTCTTCAGATTTGATAATTCTTGGCTTACTCATCCGGACTTTCAAAACCTCTCCAAAACTTGGTGGAGGTAGGCGGAAATAAACCACGACACATTTATGTATAAATTTCAACAAAGATTGAAAAACTTCAAAGGGCAGCTAAAGAGTTGGAATAAAAATGTGTTTGGTAATATACTTCAGAAGAACATGAAATTGTGCAACGATTGGAGGAACTGCAGCATGACTTTATTGTAGGGAAAGAACGACAACTTCGATAAAGGAGGAAGAGTAGTTACAAACAAAACTAGAAGAGCGACATAAGCAAGAGGAGATACTTTGGAGGTAGAAATCCAGAGTACAATGGCTTAAGTAAGGGGAAAAAAACACCAAGTTCTTCCAGAGATCCATGGTGCACAAAATATACATCAACATAATCACTCAACTAGAAGACAACCAGGGCAACCCCATCCTGGATCATGCAAGCATAGAAGAGGAATTAACAAACTACTATAAGGACCTTCTCATGGAACCCATAAAGAATGAATGCATGTTGTTCGCAAGATTACCAGGCACATCCCCTCCCTTGTCACAAAGGAACAAAATGAAACATTGACGTGACCAATCCACAAGAAGAAGTGGATCAAGCGGTTAAAGAGATGCCACTAGGTAAATCCCCAGGGCTGAATGACTTCACAACAAATTTCTTTCACTATTGTTGACCGTTGATCCGGGAAGAAGTCTGGAAAGTAGTTGAGGAATCCAAAACCTCTGGGCAAGTTCTTTCAGCCTTCGATGTCACCTTCCTTACGTTAATCCTAAAAGAAGAAAGGGTAACCCATCCCAAAAAATTCTGGCCAATAACACTCTGTAATGTGATCTACAAAATCACCACGAAGGTTATTGCTCTATGACTCAAACTGATCTTTCCCTTCATCATATCCAAAGAGAAAGAAATATACATGGAGGGACGTCAAATTATGGATAGTGTCATCATGGCACATGAGTTCATTCACTCACTTAAGTCAACTCAAACCCTAGGTATGCTCATCAAACTCGACCTTTCTAAATCTTTTGATAGAATAAGCTAGCAATATACGTGCTCCATCCTCAAAGCCTTTGGATTTGATAACATGTGGGTGTCTTGGATCATGCAGCTCACATCTTCAGCCTTCTTCTCCATTCTTTTTAATGGAGTGCTCTCCCAACCCTTTTCTCCCACCCAGGGCATTCGACAGGGGGATCCCCTCTCCCCTTTCCTCTTTGTAATAATGGTTGAGGGCCTTAGATGCTACATCAAAGCCTCAATAGAGGATGGCTCCCTCAAGGGTCTACCTCTCCACAACCTTCAACTAGCTCCCTCCCATAATCAATTTGTAGATGATACACTGCTGTTGAACACTCCCACTGCCCAGGAGGCTAACAAGCTCAAAATCATCCTCACCGACTTCACAGAGGCGTCGAGTACCTCCCTAAATCTTGACAAGTCAAAACTCCACTTCTTCAATACCCTTGTGGCAATCCAAAACCACATTTCCATACTTATGGGAATCCCTAAGAGCTCCCTTCCATCCAATTATATTAGTGTCCCCCTCACGAGAGAAACCCCTCACAACATCTCCTAGGACATCCTTCTGCTATCCATATCTAATCGACTAAGTAACTGGACCTTTCAATCGTTAAACCTTTCGGCCCGATTAGTTCTTCTAAAATCCGTGCTTCAGGCCCTCCCGACTTACCTCTTCACCGCCTTGGAAGCACCTCAGTCTGTCATTAGAGCCATCAGAAACCTCCAACGAAGTTTCCTTTGGCATGGTCATCATCTGGATAAGAAGTGTGCACTCGTAAGTTGAGACAAATTCCTAACCTAAATCATTGGGTGGGATAGGTATTAGGGATCCAGGCAAAATCAATTGTATAATGGGGGAAAAACTCTAGTGGCATTGGCTCAAGCATCCCACAGAATTATGGGAAAGACTCTGGAAATGCAAATATGCGCCCAATATCAGGGAGGACCTTCTTATCAAACTCAACGATCTGATTCAAGGTTCCAACATCTAGAACACAGCTTGGACCAATAGACCTCTCATACAGAAGCATGCATTTTGGGAGATCTGAAATGGAGAACACTCCTTATTTTGGCAAGACTCTTGGCAGCAACAACCACCTCTAGCCTCCATAGAAGAACTTCGCCCCCTTCATCAACAAATGCATTCAAGGGACACTCTACATGTAAAAGATCTCTGGAAGGAAAACTCACAGCAACACCCTTGGTGCATATGGAAAACTCAACCCCAGGAACTAAGCATACATGAACGAACTGACATGTAGGCCTAGAGGGTCTGTGCTAATTAGCGAAAAATATGTATTAGGGATGGTCTGGACATCCTCAAATGGGGCCACTTTCCAATAGGTAACTTCTCAGTCAAAGAGGCTTATCAACTCCAGGAAAACTACCAAATGAAACCAAAAGAGCACATATGGGGTAAAATATGGAATCCAAAATTCTGGCCAAAAGTCTCACTATTTCTCTGGCTAATTGCTCAAAAGTGCATTCTCACTTGGGACAACCTAAGAAAATGAGGTTTCGTGGGCCCTTCAATCTGCCTCCTCTGTCGACAACAGGAAGAGACAATGGAACATATCTTAAATCAATGTGACTATGGTGAATCCATTTGGGATATGGCATCGTAACTAATGCACCGCTCTAACAGGAACCGAGCTAGCATTGTGAGCACCATTAGAAATTGAGATTCCATCACCTATCAAAACCTAATTCTAGACCGCATCTGGCAGCTGCTACCTGGATTCTTAGTCTGGAAAGTCTGGAAAGAAAGAAATAAAAGAATTTTCCATTCCACCTCCTCCCCTCCCCACTCTACTTGGACAAATATCCTCAACCTGGTTCGGGAAACAATCAGAGCTGAGCAATGGACTCAATAAGACTTGAAGTGCAATCCCTCGAAAAATCACATCCTCCAGGCCTGGAAGCTAAACCTCTCCGAGGGACTGAAACAGAACGTCATTCACCCAGTCAAAATAGCCTGCAGTCCGAACTCTTGGTCCCCTCCCCCTCCTGGCTTTGTCAAGTTAAATTTTGATGTTGCCTCAAAGGGAAATCCAGGGCTGACGGGTTTTGGCGCGGTACTATGAGACAATGAGGGGAGAATTTTACATATCACAACAGGATATCTGGGATTCAACACAAACAATGTGACAAAACTCTTGAGCCTTCTCAAGGGGATTAATCTGGAAATTAGTTACAACATCTTTCAGCTCATAGTGGAAGGGGACTCTCAGGTAATTATCCAACTCATCTCTAAAATCATCCATGGCTCACACCCCTCGGAAATTTCACCTAGCTGGAGATTACTAGGATTGTTTGAAGACTTCAGGTCCCTCCTTCAGCCCCATCTCACTCTCATCCACTCACATGTGAAAAGAGATGCCAACAAAATTGCAGACTGCCTAGCCAATGAGGGAGTAGAATCAAAAGAAGAGCAGATCCAATTGGATGCTTGAATCTACCCACCCCCAGGCTAATGACCAGATGTCTTGATATAGCCCGAAGAGAATATCCCCCCCGGATGGGGTGACACATAGCACATGGGAGGCCACGCAGACTCCATGCAAACCAAGCCATAAATATGGTCGACCGCCACCCCATGTCTCATTATTAGATGGAGGACGACCATAAATGCACACAAGGGACATAGGGACAAATCCCCCGCACAAGTTTAATGGCGCCCTCACTAAGTAATGTCAGGGGGATGACGACACATACAGGAGGAGGTTGTGTGGGCTTATAATCCCCTCAAATATTACTCTAGGTTGGCCATGACATTCTTTACTTAGTTTCTTTACTCCGTCGAGGCTCCGCTCTGCTCAACGATCCAACTTTGGGCTTCTCAGACTTCTCTGGTCTCATTCTCAGAGCTCTCTGGACTCTAGGCTCTGTCATGCCATGTGTGTCGGGTATGTGTTATATTCTTTACATGAGTAGTAGTGTCTGCATTGTGCCGTGCGCGCAGGGGGGTGAAGCCCCCCATGTGGGGGTTCGTGGGAAACGTGTCACATATTTAGGTTGTTTTTCGGTACATGGTTTTTTGCCGATGGTTTTCTATTTCCGGTTAAGGAATTAGGGTTGTTGACTAATCTAGGTCATTGGGTTAGGTTTTTGGATGCCACTGGCTCCTATATGTATATTGTATTGTAAACAATGTATCACTATGAATGAATACATAATATGTTGGTTTTCCCAGTTTGGGTTTCCAGGGGAAAAATCTCTATGTAATGTTTGTATTTGCCATTGTATCTTTTCTGTTCTTTTACTGAAAATTTGTTTGCAGTAAATATTGTACAAGGTTAAAATCTACAGCGTGACAGAGGGAAACCTAGGAGGGGACCCTCCTGGTACTGTTACGTTGCAAGGTAGAGGCGCCTGTGCAAATTGGAGAAGGCTTCCTCGATATCTCAGAAGCAACAAATCAAGACGTCGACGACGCCTCCAATGGCCTACGTGGAGGAGGAATACCCAGAGGAACCAATTCAGGTTCCACCAGAATTCCTCCTCTACACGGTCCCGGATTCCCAGGATAGACCCAGCACCAACATAGAAACAATGGATACATCGACAACCATGGAGGGTGCAACTTGCATAGTACATGAGGAAATCCCCCCAAAGGTCAGCCTAGTTGGGCCCCCATTGCCCAAACTAGAAACGGTATGCGGCCAGAGTCCACCAAGTCTCTTCACCCCGGAGCACTTGGAGCTCATCTTTGAGATGAGGAGCTATATGATGGAGTAGCTCCACTGGCATGCCCTTATTAAAAACAAACTCAACATGTTGTTTGATGCCTTCTCGAATGCGTCTGTCAAACAAAGGGGCCCGACCTATGCGCAACCCTTTGTACTTACAGTTAGATATGACACTCCTCATGACGACTCTTAGGATGGCAGGTTCCACTGGTCAAACAACCCTCCTAATGTTTAAGGTTTCTTAGTTCTTTGCGCCTCACTTGCATGGAAATCAAGTTTTTTTCTTGCCTTCCTACTTAGGATTTATGTTTAGTTTGAATTATCAGTTTTTGAATGCATGTCCAAACAAAACTGTTAGCACTATCAACTGCCACTTGCTCTGGTTTCCAACTGTATGGTGGAGCAAGTGGTAGTTTCTACTTTTAGCCATAAGTTTAACCAATTGCCACATGTTTCAGTTTCCACCAGTTTGGCAGAACAGGTGGCAAGCCTGTGAAACAATTATTTTTTGTACAGTGACAACGAATTAATCAGGCAATACAACTTTTTTATTTACAAAAAAAAAACAAGAGACTTTAATGAAAATATTTTGAATTAACATTGTTAATGTTAAATAAATATAATGTTAATTAAGTGACAACTCAATATTAATTATTATCATTAATGTCATTAATATATTATTAGGTGTGAGCTTATAAGATTATATGGGATCTTCCATCCCAACGTGTTATTAACTTATTCATATGGATATGTTTGAATATAATTTACATTTATGCGTGTATATATGTTGTGTGGAGTTTATTAATTTTGATTTTAATGTCTACTTAATATTTTTATCATGGTATCATATGTTGGGTAGGTGTTATATTCTTTGCGTGTGTGTGTGTGGGCGCGTCAGATATGACAACTGCGTTTGACGATCCCTCTAGTAGTGCTCTTTGTGTCGTGTGTGCCGGGGGCTTTCCTAGGGGGGTCCCAGGGGGGGCAGGTATGCTCCCCCCTGGTTACGCCCACCGTTCGGCAACGTGCGGTAGCCCGGGGCAGCGCCCCGAAATTCTTTTTGGGCGGTTTTTGCTATTTTTAACGGTTTACTAAATTAATCACGGATTAAGCGATTAGGGTTTTGGTATCTACAGAATACCTAAAAACATTGTATATATTGTATGGTGAATGGTGAAATTTGATATAATGAATATAAGAAAGGTTTTCCCAGTTGAGGGTTTCCGGTATAAATCTCTGTGTACTATATGAATGAGCCATTGATTAATTTATGTTTTGCTTAAGAATCTATATGCATTTCTTTACTTCACATGTTTAAAACTTACATCATAGTAGATTGTGTGAAATGTGTAAGTGAATTGTGATCAATGGTATGGTAAGATGAATCGTATGTTTAATCCATACTTAATTTATTATATCTTCAAATTATATGTATTCATACATATTAATACATATTAAGATCTCGGGCTCAAGAGGGCTAAATTTCAAAAGTAAATTTCAAAGCTTCATGTGTAGGTCTCCAATGGCGTCGGTTATCCCATAGTAGCTTGTTTAGCTTATGGAAGGTAAGTTATCGTTTATGCACTATGAAGCGGCTTGGAGGGTGGTATATGTTGGCATATTTATTACAGGTAGACAGAAAGTAGAGTATTTGTTTGTCATTGATGGCAAGCTCAGCCCGACGATGATGAACAAGAGAAAGTGGCAAGACCAACAGTGCAATGATGATCGCATGGCAAGATCAGAAGCGTAAACTCCAAAAGTCAAGGAAGCAACTCACGACAGAAAATATTGAAGCGAGCATGTCAAAGACTCCATTTTGGAGTTTCAGATACCGGGAGTTGGAGGAGTCAAGAGTCGAGACTCTTCATCACAAGAGTCCCGAAGTTGCGAAATGCAAAACGCCTAAATCCTGAAGCGAGCATGTCAAAGACTCCATTTCGGAGTTTCGGATACCGGGAGTTGGAGGAGTCAAGAGTCGAGACTCTTCATCACATGAGTCCCGAAGTTGCGAAATGCGAAACACTGAAATCTCAAAGTGAGCATGTCAAAGACTCCATTTCGGAGTTTCAGATACCGAGAGTTGGAGGAGTCAAGAGTCGAGACTCTTCATCACAGGAGTCTCGAAGTTGAAAAATGCAAAATGCCGAAATCCCGAAGCGAGCATGTCAAAGACTCCATTTCAGAGTTTCGGATACCGGGAGTTGGAGGAGTCAAGAGTCGAGACTCTTCATCACAGGAGTCCTGAAGTGGCGAAATGCGAAACGCCAAAATCCCGAAGCGAGCATGTCAAAGACTCCATTTCGGAGTTTCGGATACTGGGAGTTGGAGGAGTCAAGAGTCGAGACTCTTCATCATAGGAGTCCTGAAGTGGTGAAATGTGAAACGCCGAAATCCCGAAGCGAGCATGTCAAAGACTCCATTTCCAGGTTACGGATACTCGGAGTTGGAGTGTCGAAACACTTCACCACAGGAATGCCGAAATGTCGAAATAAACCCAAGACCCTGTGGATTTAATCCAACGGTGCAGGTGAATTTGAATATGATCGGAGGGCTATTGTTTCACCTCATAGTTAATTGATCAGTTACAATTTAGTTAGCAAAATTGATTCATAATTCTTAATCGGTTGGTGATTCAAATGCTGAGGCATTTTTTTTGCCCAAGGAGATTTGAGGTGTAACAGATGAGGCATGTGTGAATAAAAGGAGATATGAGACGACTGTGAAAAGTTGGCTGTTTTGACTGAAAAATGAGTTGAACTGTAGAAAGGTAAAACTATAGTATGCACAGTGTGAAGAAAGCTCATAGATAAGAAACAAAAGTTGAACATAAGAGAAAAGGTGAAGAGAGTAGAATGTGCACATATCAAAGATCATGAGAAGGACTAAGAAAGAACAGATAGATAGAGACAACAAGCCAAGCCAAATATGAACAGAGCAGAAGAATAGTGTAGCAGAGAAGAATTGCAGAACAATGAAGAAGTGGTAAGAATTGACTTATCTGTGTTGTTGGTTATTCAATCATTTATTTGTAATAAGGGTGGTAGGGAGGTGCTAGGGAGGACTGTTTTCCTCAGAGGTTCAAGTGGGTGCTTGAACATAGGGAGTTGTAGCTTCCATCTGGTTGCAGCCAGAGAAACCAGGGTGGCAGGGTGGTGCAAGGGAGAACAAGTGTTCTCTGTTATACAGGTTGGAGTGTGTAACTGGAAGTTGGTGCTTCCATCCAGTTAGTGCTGGAACACTCAGGGAGTTGGTGCTTCCTTCTAGTGGGTGCTAGAGAAGCTAGAGAGTTGGTGCTCTCAAACAAGTTGGAGCTTGTAAAACAGAGGTAGTAGCCTCACATCGAGTTGGTGCTCAATTATAGATGTTGTACAAAACTTAAAAGACTGCCTATCATTTCGAAGAAGAAGAGGTTTTCTCCCTTTATGGGTTTCCTCTTGAAAATATGTTTATGTGTATATCTTATGTGTGAGTGATGCTCATTATATATGTTGTTCATATATTGTATAATATTGATGGTCACTTGGAGAAAGATTAAAAATGGCTTAATTGACTTAAAATTGTTTAAGCACAATAACAACTGATTCACCCCACCCCCCCCTCTCAGTTGTCTTAGTAATTTCAAAAATTGGTATTAGAGTGGGTTCCTTTTATTTAAAGGTAGAACTGTAAGCTTAAACATGACAAGTCATGAAGGGACTTCAGCCAGTAAGCCTCCTCTGTTTGATGGAACAAATTTTGCCTTTTGGAAGGTTAGAATGAGAACATACCTAATGGACTTAGGTGCTGATGTTTGGGATGTAGTAGAGACTGTATACATAAAGCCTGTTGTGATAGATTCCAAGGATGATAAGTTAGAATTTATATTTAATGCTAAGGGAATGAATG
>ML779393.1:274778-289912 GCA_009831015.1 Picea engelmannii
TTTCTTAATGGAGATCTAGAGGAAGAAGTATATATGGAGCAACCTGAAGGATTCTCATTGACAGATAATCCTAATTATGTTTGCAAGCTGAAGAAGGCCTTATATGGACTGAAACAAGCACCATGAGCTTGGTATTATAGACTGGACAAATTTTTACAAAACAAAGGGTTCAAGAAATGTACTGTTGACAACAATCTCTACATTAAGTCTGAAGGTGATAATTTACTAGTTGTTTTGGTTTATGTAAATGATATTATTTTTGGCTGCACTAATGAATCATCTGTCCAATGTTTGCTAACTCTATGCAAACAGAATTTGAGATGTCCATGATAGGAGAACTATCATATTTTCTTGGCTTACAAGTAAAACAGAGTTCTGCAGGAATTTTTATATCTCAAGAAAAAAATTTGAAAGAGATGTTGAAGAAATTTCAAATGGAGGATTCCTCTCCTGTTAGTACACCTATGGTGGTTGGTTGCAAGCTCAGTAAAGATGATATTTCATCGGATGTTGATCAAAGGACATATCGCTCTATGATAGACAGTCTTTTGTACATCACTGCATCCCGTCCTGATATAATGCAAGCTGTTGGAATGGTAGTACGTTATCAGTTTGCTCCTAAACAAAGTCATTTGGTAGCTGTCACAAGGATATTCAAATACTTGAAGGGAACAATGACTTATGGTCTGTGGTATCCCAGAAATCAAAATTTTCAGTTAACTGCTTATTCAGATGCAGATTGAGCAAACTGTGTTGATGAGAGAAAAAGCACCAGTGGAGGAGTATTCTTCCTGGGTGACTCATTAGTAGCATGGCTTAGTAAAAAGAAAGGATCTATTTCCTTATCAACTACAGAAGCATAGTACATTACTGCTGCTACTTGCTGCACTCAGATTTTATGGATGATACAAACTCTTGCAGATTTGAAGGTAAACTATACTGATCCGATTACAATTCACTATGATAACACCAGTGCCATTAGTGTCTCCAAGAATCTTGTTCTTCATTCCAAGACTAAGCATATCCCAATAAAATACCATTTTCTCAGAGAACAAGTTACAAACAGAGTTGTTCAGCTGAATTATATCCCTTCCATAGAACATATAGCTGATATCTTTACTAAACCGTTAGCAACGACCCCTTTTGGATATCTTCGTCAAAAGTTGGGGGTTATAACTTCTTTCGTCTAATTTGTTCACCTGGTAAGGGGGAGTCCTTATTGAATATCTGTTGTATTTCTAAGCTGCTTATAGTTGACAGGGGGAGTATGTACTGCAACAACTCAGGGGGAGCGTGTTTCTTCTTTGACATTGATGTCAAAGGGGGAGAAAGTGTGGTAATTTCAAGGATGCTACAGTGGTATACTTGGATGTTCTTCAAGGTTGCCATCGAGATGCTACAATGGTATAGTTGGATGTTCTTCAAGGTTGCCATCAATGCCAAAGGGGGAGATTGTTGGCATATTTACTACGAGCAGACATAAGGCAGAGTATTTGTTTTTCATTGATGGCAAGCTCAACTCGACGATGATGAACAAGAGAAAGTGGCAAGACCAACAACACAACTATGATCACATGGCAAGATCAGAAGCGTAAACTCTAGGAGTCAAGGAAGCAACTCACGGTAGAAAATCCCGAAGCGAGCATGTCAAAGACTAAATTTCGGAGTTTCGGATATCGGGAGTTGGAGGAGTCAAGAGTCGAGGCTCTTCATCACAGGAGTCCCGAAGTTGCGAAATGCGAAACGCCGAAATCATGAAGCGAGCATGTCAAAGACTCCATTTCGGAGTTTCGGATACCGGGAGTTGGAGGAGTCAAGAGTAGAGACTCTTCATCACAGGAGTCCCGAAGTTGTGAAATGCTGAAATCTGGAAGCGATCATGTCAAAGACTCCATTTCGGAGTTTCGAATACCGGGAGTTGGAGGAGTCAAGAGTTGAGACTCTTCATCACAGGAGTCCCGAAGTTGCGAAATGAGAAACACCAAAATCCTGAAGCGAGCATGTCAAAGACTCCATTTCAGAGTTTTGGATACCGAGAGTTGGAGGAGTCAAGAGTCAAGATTCTTCATCACAAGAGTCCTGAAGTGGCGAAATGCGAAACGCCGAAATCCCGAAGAGAGCATGTCAAATACTCCATTTCGGAGTTTCAGATACCGAGAGTTGGAGGAGTCAAGAGTCGAGACTCTTCATCACAGGAGTCCCGAAGTGGCGAAATGTGAAACACCGAAATCCCGAAGCGAGCATGTCAAAGACTCCATTTCCAGGTTTTGGATACCGGGAGTTGGAGTGTCAAAACACTTCACCACAAGAATGTCGAAATGCCGAAATGCGAAATAAATGCAAGACCCTGTGGATTTAATCCAACGATGCATGTGAATTTGAATATGATCGGAGGGATACTGTTTCACCTCACAGTTAATTGATTAGTTACGATTCAGTTAGCAAAATTGATTCATAATTCTTGATCGGTTGGTGATTCAGTTGCTGAGGCATTTTTTTTGCCCAGGGAGATTCAAGGTGTAATGGATGAGGCATGTGTGAATAAAATGAGATATGAGACGATTGTGCAAAGTTGGCTGTTCTGACTGAAAAATGAGTTGAACTGTAGAAAGGTAAAACTACAGTATGCACAATGTGAAGAAAGCTTAGAGATAAGGAACATAAGCTGAATAGAAGAGAAAAGGTGAAGAGAGCAGAATGTGCACATATCAAAGAGCATGAGAAGGACAAAGAAAGAACAGATAGACATAGACAACAAGTCAAGCCAAATATGAACAGAGAAGAAGAATAGTGTAGCAGAGAAGAATTATAGAACAATGAAGAAGTGGTAAGAATTGATTTATCTGTGTTGTTGGTTATTCAATCATTTATTTGTAATAAGGGTGGTAGGGAGGTGCTAGGGAGGAATGTTGTCCTTAGAGGTTCAAGTGGGTGCTTGAACATAGGGAGTTGTAGCTTCCATCTGGTTGCAACCAGAGAAACCAGGGTGGCAGGGTGGTGCAAGGGAGAACAAGTGTTTTCTATTATACAGGTTAGAGCCTGTGTAGCTGGAAGTTGGTGCTTCCATCCAGTTGGTGCTGGAACACTCAGGGAGTTGGTGCTTCCTTCTAGTGGGTGCTAGAGAAACTAGAGAGTTGGTGCTCAATTATAGATGTTGTACATAACTTAAAAGACTGCCCATCATTTCGAAGAAGTAGAGGTTTTCTCCCTTTATGGGTTTCCTCGTGAAAATTTGTCTTTGTTATATCTTATGTGTGAGTGATGCTCATTATTTATGTTGTTCATATATTGTATAATATTGATGGTCACTTGGAGAAAGATTAAAAATGTCCTAATTGACTTAAAATTGTTTAAGCACAGTAACAACTGATTCACCCCCCCCTCTCTGTGGTCTTAGTAATTTCAACAGTATACGTTTGAGTTGGCGGGTTATCAGTGTCTTAGCACTGTGCCATGGAACCAGTTAAACTTATCATGGTTGGTCATTTCCCTTGTAGTGGTTCTGGTGACTTTTCTTTTTTAGGGAACTGGTTTAGCGGACTCCGCAAGTAGGAGGTCTTTATGATTCTTCTGCTACTCGACGTGCAAGTGTTTATTTCTTCCTAGACATTTTTTTACCTAGTTTCGGGTGATTTAGACGGTCATTAATCCTACTCTTAATTTTTCCTAGGGGTTTGGCCTCAGTGGAGCCCAGGTGGTAGTTTATGGCCACGAAAATCTCGCCCATTATCAAGGCTTCTGTCAGCAAATTGATGAGTGTAGATGACAAAGTGTCTTGGAAGGATATGGGTCTTTTCGACCAGGTGAATTTAGTTGGTCATAGTATTGACACCATTACTGCACACCTTGATCACATTAATCTACCTCTGCCCTCACACTCTATCTGATATTATGATCTTGTCCCCTCTTTCACAGACTATCTTCAACCACCCGAATGTTTCACTGTGGCACATTCCAAGGATGACAGGGTAGAGGCTAAGTCTGCAAATTTTTTCCCAAAAGCTGGTGCTCAAAATTCACAACTTACCGAGTCTAGACGCAAACCATGGAGGGTAAAAAAATCTGTTCACAAGACGGTTTTAGGCTCGGATGTGGGTCTTGCAGAGACCTGTAAATTGGCGCTCTATGGTCAGGTAGGGAGGTTGTCTTACATATTTCTCTACAAAGTATCAGTGGTGGAGTGGGTAGCTTTGAAGTGGAAACCTTTGTTAGGATATTCTCCAGAGATTATCTTTCTATCAAAGGGTTGGATAGGTTTTATTTGCAGCTCACCTGAAGATTTGGCTCAGTTGCTTTCTCAGTACTGGATGATTGATGGTTCTAGTATGTTGTTGAAGTGGTGGTGTGTATCCTTTAACCCAGAGACATAATATTTCCAATTTCGTCATCTGTGGGTGTTACTTCCAAGCTTACCCTTACAATTGTGGAATGGGGTGGCCTTGGAAGCTATCGGAAACTCATTAGGTACTTTCATTTCTCTGGGTGACTCTATTCTTATTGCTACAAATAGGAAAATGGGGAAGATAATGGTGGAAATGGATGTCCACGGAGGTTTGTCGGGGCTTCTTGAAGTATACTGGAGAGGCCGAAGAATATTTCAATGGATGGACTATCTAGGTATTCCGTTCCGTTGCAACAGTTGTCACAGAACTGGTCATTTGAGGCGTTCTTGCCTGGGGAGAATGGAAGATGAATTTTCAGAGGACACGGCTCTTCACAGAGATTTGGATGACTCCATGTTTGAAGTGGATTAAAAAAATATCAATTATCGAATTCCGCAGTCAGACTTTTTGTCTTCACCGGCTCGGGATGTCTCATTCACTGGTAAGTTACACTATTATTGCCCGACCCTTTTTAATTCTTTAACTCTTTTGGAGAGAGAAGCCCTCAAGTCTTCTCCAATCCTTCTACCGCTTCATACCTCTCCTGTCATAGTTTCAAATGTTCCTAGCCCGGTGCTTGTTTCCTCCTCTCCTGTTTCAGACAGTCAGTTGTCGGGGGGATGGGATGGCTCTAGACTTAATATGGGTCCGAGGAAGGATGTCTCGGTGCTGACTCCCACTATTTCCAGAATGGTACCTGTAGAGGAGTGCTTTCCTTCTCATTCCTCCTCGTCGATGAATACTCTTCTAGAGGACCCCCATTTACAAGATGATTCTGCCACGCTCCCTGGTTGTCGTGAATCGGAGGAGGGAGAGTCCTCTCTCTCTGCGGTGTTGGAATCCTTAATTCCATTTATCTACGATCAAAATCATCCTACTCCTTTACCTACCTTATTTGGAAAAGCCCTTATTGAGCCGCCCTCCCCTACAGGGGATATAAATCTTGACTCCATTCGTCGGGCCGAGCCTTCAAAAGAGTACTCATGGTCGCGGGGATTGGGCATTGAGTACTCTTCGATCAAAATGAGAAGCAATAGGAAGAAGTTTCAGTCACCAGTCTCTATTTCTGTAAGCAATGATCCTTCCACTTCTGATAGTGGGGCACTTAAAGCAGTGGAGGCCCTAGCAAGGGTGAAGTGATGATTTTATTGTCCCTAAATCTTAGAGGGACATGCGAATCCCTTAAAGCTGCCTGTTTCCGACGAATCTTGGATTCAACTCATCCTAATATTATATTCTTTCAGGAAACATTGGTTAATGAACATAAAATCCGTTTTTTCATTCAAAAGTTCTGCACTACCTGGTTAACCTGTGCTGTAAGTTCAGTAGGTACTTCGAGAGGCTTACTAGTATCGTGGGATCCACATATTTACAGTTTTGTTCCATACCTTACTTGTGGTGAGATGTTGTTGACAGGGTCTATTTTAAACACAAAAAGGAAGATCAATCTTCTAAATATATATGGTCCGTGTATGGAGCGAAATTCGTTCTGGTCAAAGCTGGCGAACAACGGTATTCTGTCCTTGAAAAATCTTGTGATCGCGGGAGATTTAAATCTTATTGTATCAGCGAGAGAAATCTGGGGTGGTTCGGCTTCATCGGGTCAGCTAGCTGCATATTTTACTTTTCTTTTTCAAGATCATAAGTTGATAGATCTCCAGCCTGATAAGATGGTTCCGATGTGGCGCAATGGTTGTATAGGTGAAGACAGGATAGCCAAGCGTTTGGATAGGTTTTTGATCTCGGAGGACTTGTTTCACACAGTTGGTTTGTACAAAACTTGGGTAGAATTCCCATTTGTTTCAGATCATGCCCCAATTATTTTGAAAATTGAGAATTCCACCGGTCCGAAAGCACACCCTTATAAATTTCATTCTCAGTGGCTTCAAGAAAAATATTTTAATGTTTTAGTTCACGAGTTATGGCAGGATCTGAAATTTTTACAGGAATCAGATAGGCAACGATGTTTTATTTGGAAACTAAAGGACTTAAAAGTTATCACAAAGATATGGGCAAAAGAAAAAAAGGATCGGGATGCAAAGGATTTGGAATACTTGGAAAGTAATATTATACTGTTTATTTAGAGACTTACGGAGGGTATTAATAATCCTGAGGTGGAGTCTTCCCTTATTGAGTTTGAAGCTAAAATAAACAAACTTCTTATTTCACAAGAGGAATTGTGGCACATACTAAGTCGTGCTATCTGGGTTCAGAGTGGTGATCTAAATACAAAGTTTTTCCACCAATATGCTAATCATAGTAGGAAGAGTAAACACATATGGGAGATCTGTGATAAGTCAGGATCTTGGCATAAAGGACATGAAGCTATTGAGAAAGAAGCAGTTAACTATGTAAAAAATTTCTTCAAGCCTTCAATTAAGGACATCACTACAGAACAAGTTGAAGTGGTCAGCCTGTAGAAAATATGATTAATGGGGATGAAGAGAGAGACCTTTGCAAACCTGTTACAACTGAGGAATTAAAATCGATTCTCTCCTTATTCAAAAAAGATAAAAGTCCCGGGTTGGATGGATGGACAGTGGAATTCTTTTTACACTTCTTCGACCTTGTTAGTGAGGACCTGTTGGCTTTGGTGGAGGTTGCTCGGACCAGTGGGCATATTGCTGGAAGCATAAACTCAACATTTCTAGCATTAATCCCAAAATCCAATAAACCTCAAAAGTTCGGGGATTATAGGCCTATTTCGCTATGTAACTTGGTATACAAGGTGATTTCTAAAGTTATAGCAAACAAAATTAAACCAATCCTTTCAAGAGCTTTATCGACTGAACAACTAGGCTTTCTCGAGGGGCGCCAGATTCATGATGCTATTGGGACGGCACATGAGTGCATTCATAGTATCAAGAAGAAAATCTTAAAGGCTCTCATTCTAAAACTTGACTTGCAGAAGGCATATGATTGTATTAGTTGGGATTTTCTTAGAATGGTCCTAATTCAAATCAGTTTTGGGATGCAACTCACTAATTGGATCATGGCATGTGTGAATACTGCTTCTTTTGCAGTGCTAGTAAATGGGGAGGCATCGTCCTTTTTTAAAAGCGGCAGAGGCTTGCGCCAAGGATGCCCGTTGTCTCCTCTCCTATTTATTTTGGTGATGGAAAGCTTAAGTATTTTATTAAAATCAAGACAACAGGGAGGATTCTTAAAAGGCATTAAAGTAACAAGAGTTATAAGGATTCTTCATATTTTGTTCATGGATTATATTTTAATGTTATCAAATGCTATTGTTCAGGAATGGAAAGAAATTCAAAGAATTATCCAGAGTTTCTGTTCTATCACGGGATTATCGATTAATCATTTAAAATCGATAGTCCACTTTTCTTGATTGTTGGATCAAGAAGTGCATACTTTCAAATAGTTTCTCCCATACAACTTCTTTGACTTATCGGTTGGGTTCAAATACTTGGGGTATTTTCTGAAAGCGGGTTTACAAAAAACTGAGGACTGGATGTGGCTTATATAAAAAATTGAAAAGAGGATAAAGCACTAGAGATTTAGATGGTTGTCTCTGGGGGGTAGGTATACTCTCTGTAAAGATGTATTGGAAAGCCAACCAGTATATTGGCTCTCCTTGGCTTCTATACCGCTTTTTATTTTACATAAGATTAGGAAGTTACTGTTCAACTTCTTGTGGAACAGGAGTGGTGATTCGAAAAACTATCATCTATGTGGATGGGAAGTACTAGCTCAACCAAAAGGCATCGAAGGGTGGGGGTTCCGTAATATATTCCATTTCAACAACGAGCTGGCAGCATCAACGTTATGTCATCTCTTATTTAAAAAAGGTATTTGGCATGATGTGATAAAGGGTAAGTATTTTCCTTTTTCCACTGTGGATAAATGGCTCAAAAAATAATCTTTTAATCAACCGGGGGTTCCCAAGATATGGAACAGTCTTCTTAAATCGGTCCACCTGATCAATAATTGGATTTGCTGGAAGCCTGGTATGGGACATAGTGTGGCTCTGGGTAAAGATAGAATTTTGGGTATGGGCAATGCTTCTAATTTATCATCTCAACTTCTCAATACTCCCAGGTGGAAGCACTTATCAGTTCTGGCTCAGGTTTGGAATCCTCATGAACAGGATGCTCTTCTTTCTACTTGAAAAATCAGTACGAATTTGGATCTTTCAGGAAGTTTGGTAGCTAAATGGGACCGATACAAGAGAGCACTCCAAGCAGCATGCATCACTCTTACAGTGAAGGAAGATGAACTTCATTGGATAGGGGGAGATTCCACAGGTACTCTAACGGTAAAGAATGTTTATGAGGCTATATTTTCGATCCAAAATCAACCAAGAATCTCGAGATGGAAAAAACAAATGTGGAAATAGAATATACAGTGTAAAATTAAACTATTTTTATGGCTCACTATGAGAGATAAGATCTTGACTTGGAAGAACCTCTAGCACAGTGGGTGGCATGGTCTGAGAAGGTGCCAATTGTGCAAAATTGACAGTGAAGACAATGCCCACCTCTTTATACATTGCCCCTTGACAAAAAAGATATAGGAAAAACTAAAGGCTCTAAATAAGAATCTACAGTTTTGGAGAGGTAATGATTTAGAGGATTGCTTAAAAATTGGACTATGGAAAATGGTGCTTCTCCATGCCTAGAAGCCAACACTTACTGGTATATATGGAAAGAGAGAAATTTAGCAATTTTTGAAGGGAAGGAACCATTGCTATACTCAGTGGTCTATAAGATTCAAGGAAATTATCATCCCCATGTTAACAAGTTGATCCTCCCTACCACCCGCACTTACAGGATATAATAAAATGTGAAGTATCCATTGATGTGTTTTGATGGAGCTGCACAGGTGGATGGGAACTGTTGTGGAGCGGGGGGTATCATCAAATGTTCAACTTCTATAATTTATAAATGGTTCATGAATTGTGGTGCTGGTACTAACACTAAAGCCGAACTAATGGGGGCTTGGGCGACTCTTTACATAGCAGAATACTTATCCATTCATCATATGCAGGTTCTCGAGGACTCAAAGGTCATAATAAATTGGTTAAACAAGAAGTGTGATCTGCGATTCTTCTCCCTAGTTGGGTGGAAACACATGATTGAGTTGCTAAGGGAAAAGTTTAGATCCTTAAACTTTTTTCATATTTATCGAGAATTTAATAAGGAAGTGGATGTCCAATCTAAAAAAACACTCTTAGCTCCTAAAGGCATTATCGAGCTACAAAAGTGGACAAGAGGATTGGCAGGACAACTCAGTATCATCAACATATATTAGCCGAACTAGCATCTTTTTGGGAGGCATTCCAAAGTCTTCAATTTCAGGAGGTCTTATTGTTCTTTTTGCTTTCTTCATTTTGGACTGTGATAGCAGGTTATCATTTTAGTATCCTCTTGATCGTATGTAGGGGTAGCCTTATGTGAAGCTGCCATAATGCTATCTGTTATCTTTGTTGGGAGCACAACTTTTTTGTAATTTTGTAGTCAAGTAGTTGCTTCAACTGGAAGTAGGACTCGTAATGTAATTTTTATGTTATAAATTAATATAAAGGTGATAATTTTCTTCTGGAAAAAAGATCTCAGGCTCAAATTTTTTTGGGAAATGTTAGCATAACAAGTGTGAATTAACAAGAAGTGTTAATATTTTGCATACATATAGTTGGGGTGAGTATAACAATTTTTGAACTGGTGATGGTAGTTTTTTCTAGTTGCATGTTCACTACCTCACCCTTTGTATGACCAACCTATCACACAATGATCTCCTTGTGAGAAAATATTGTCAAAGTTCCACTTGGCCACGTGGATCTCATCCTCATTGGTCAAAGTTCCCATGTTATATGCCTCTATGTGGAATTATATATGTTGCATGCATCAAATTTGAAAGCTTCTCCCTACATTTGATGTCATTTGTCCTTCTCCCTACATTCTATGACATTTATCCTTCTCTAGTTGTTTGATTTGGGAGAGGTTCTCGAACATTTCCCATACTACCACATTTGCAATTGGCATCCATTAGCGTACCAAGTGGAAATTTGAAGTATACAAGTTCATTGTAAGGGTTTTCATTTGGAAGTACTATAAGGAAACATTTTTTTCTATTTCTTACTTATTTTATGTTGGGTATACTACAAACCTTTAAATATACAATGTATATATTGTCTATATTCAAGCATCTAAGTCATATATAGTCCCCTTGCATTAAAAAACAACATGCACATTTTTTTGAACCTTGGCCTTCGTGTGTTACAACATTACTTGGACAATAAGCACTCTATTCAACCCTCTCCTCGTAACAATATTGCTCCCCTCTTCGCCAAGTACTCTATCTTGGCAAGGCAACCTATGCCATTCAACCCTTCCCCCTCCTCTTCCTATCTTCACAAACCATCGAGTTCATTATTTTATTGTTATTATTTGAGTTCAAGTGTTAAAACATAAATAATTAGGTATTGGATCCTCCTTTTGAGGTAGGACATGGTCATACAAACCAAAACAAGCCCTTGTATGCATATTATTTTGACAAATTTCCCTTAATAAAGGGATGAAGTGATTGCATGATTAATTCAATTCTAATTCAGAACATACACTACTCCAAAATAAGCCATTGGTGTTATCTTTAGCATAATTTTTAATTGTTTTTAATTTCTTCAAATTTTCAACTCCTCGTTGTTAAATTCGATGCTAAATGACATTTCGTAATTTGTGATGGATTTAGAATCAACTTGCGTAAAGATCGACAATGACTTTTGCACTAACTTTTATGTTGCAATGACTTCCATTAGCTTCAATGTTGATTACCTCTTACCATCCCATGTATCAACAACTTTAGCCTTGATATTAATGTCGAAGTCCATATGTTACTTTCATGCCAATGACACGATGTTTGGCTTCCTATATAATGTCATATTTAACCTCTTTATTAGCATCAAATTTAACCTCCTAAGTAGCATCAAATTAAGCTTCCCTAATAGCTTTAGTTTAGCCTCCTTATTAGCATTGGATTTAGCCTCTTTGTTATCATCAAATTTAGTGTCAAATTTAACATTCGTATTAGTGTTGGATTTAACCTCCTCATTAGCATCAGATTTAGATTAATTAATAATATTACTTTCAAAAAACATTTTCATATGAAAATGCGCTAATCTGTTGCTATTAATATTGCAAATTGAAGGAGTTTAAAGCCCATTTTGTATTCATATTTACAAAATATTTATAAATTACTTTTTGAGATAATTTTTTCTCCAATTTTAACTAATTGAAATTTTTATTTAATATTATATTTATTTTAATTATTTAACTAATTTTTTCATATTTAAATGTGGATGATATTAACTTATCTATTTTATAAAATCTCCAATTTTAACCAATTGAAATTTTTATTTAATATTATATTTATTTTAATTATTTAACTAATTTTTTCATGGATGATATTAACTTATATATTTTATAAAAATATTATATTATATTAATTAATTAATTATTAAATTAGTGGTATTAATTATTACAATTTCCAACTAATTTTAGAGTGTCTCCTATGTTGTTAAGCCTCGTCACAAAAGCTTCAACTACTTTGACAACCACGCCATCCTCGTCATGTTTCTTAATAAAGGTTGCTACCTCCAATATAAAGTGCACAATTTATATGGTATTACCACTAATTTGTTCTTCACATAATATTTAATAAAGGTATTAAAGATCCTGGATGTGAAGACCATTTGTGATTGATGTATAGAACAATTAATTCCATATTATTCAAACTTAGGTTTGCACATGGTATTCCTAATTCAACCATATTATTTGAACTTCAATCTGCAAATGGTAGTCCTAATTCAATTAGAGGGAGATTTGGAAATATTTTATTCAGATTATCATCTTTGAGTGTAGTAATTGTCCAAGCTCATTCTAAGGATCTATTTTCCTACATTGAAAGTCATTTATTTTTAAT
Organism: Picea engelmannii; assembly: GCA_009831015.1. NCBI lineage: Eukaryota > Viridiplantae > Streptophyta > Pinopsida > Pinales > Pinaceae > Picea > Picea engelmannii. The sequence goes on from ML779393.1 coordinate 287,096, forward strand.
TGGGAAAACTTACAAAACTTCCATATAAGTGAGCGTCCAACTATATAATAGTAACATATTAAAATAATTGTCTATTTGTCATCTTGATTGAGCATTCAAGGCATGCAAAGCCATTTAGAAATTAAACTAAAACGTTGATTTTAACATAGCCAAATATTATTTTCCTTTCGTGACATTATTCTCATTGTAGATTGGTTTACAAAGATTCAAAATTTGCATGTATTGACTACCTTAAAATTATATTTGCATTATAAATTATTCTTAAAAGGAATATTGCATTTCCTATCAAATAAATATCATTCTCTCTCTATATACCAAATAAATATCATCCACTCTCTATATACCAGCTAGTTACAATTCATTATAATTCTTAATTTTTTTTAATATGTAAACTTACAATATCAAATGAGAGTCACGTTGTCTCTCATATCCCTTAATTTGTTTTAGACTTCAAATAGTAATTTATTTACTAAGAATATTCATTATAATTTTTAATAATTTGTTTTAAACTTCAAATAGTGATTTATTTACTAAGAGTAATCATTATAAATCTTGATTTTTTAATATAGATAAACTTACAATATCAAATGAGAGTCACGTTGTCTCTCTTATTCCTTAATTTGTTTTAGACTTCAAATACTCACTTATTTACTAAGAGTTGTCCACTTATTAAGACTTCAAATAATAACTTATTTACTAAGAGTTGTACACTTGTTTTCAACATTGCTAGTAGACAATTTGATTTGAATATATTGGAGTTGATATAGAGAGAGCTCAAGTGCTAAGTGTTACACTAATCAAATTAAGACAACTTAATCCTAGATATAATTAGAAAAACATGTCATTGTTTTATTTCTCTAGAAGAAAACACCATAGGATTAAAGCAATATTATTTCGATTTCTTGCATGCTTCCCATTTTGCTTTGCATGACAAGGTTAGGGTGATTGTCAAGAGGTTTTGGCAGAGTTGAAAATGCATTGATCACCACAAATTAGCTTTTTTGTTGAGTAGTAAGGTGAATCCATCAACTTTAAGTGAATTCATAAGGTCTCGCCTTAACATTTCCTCAATGTTGTTGGAGGCAAAGGGAAAGATGACTAGCCCACAAACAAAATGGAGAGAGTGGCAAGGCCTCCATGTTAAATCATCTCATTGTGGTTTTCTTCATTCTCATCTGTCTTGGGTAAGTGTTATATTCTTTGCAAGATTGGTCCCATGTAAAAAAAAAGTATTTTTGGTAGTTTTTTGCATCCGTTTTTGGCAGTTTTTGCATTCATTTTTGGTGGTGTTTTAGCACATGGTTTTCTAATTATGGTTAAGGAATTAGGGTTGTTAACTAATCCTAGTCAATGGATTAGGGGTTTGGATGTCGCGGGATCACACACACACACACACAATTTTTATTTTTTTTCCTGAGAAAATAATCTTTTTATATTCGTAAGAGGTGAATATACATGTTCCTTCTGTTTAGTCGGCTGAAAGACTATTATCAGCCCAAAACAAAAAATACCATTTCTACTATGTCTAGGGACTATCCCAAAAAACAGTTACTAGTCCCCCATGCATGGGGTTGTTCAATTCTTCTTGTCATATACAAAAAGCATAATAAACTTCAAGTACATCTAAAAACTGTCACTATACAATTCCAAAATCACATAAACAACAATCATTCAAGTTGTATCATAAGCGAAACTCTATGGCCTTCGTTTCTACGCCATCATGGAACTCATAGTAGGCAAAAGTCCCTGGCTATAGTTCCAACGCCTCCTTGGATAACTCATCTGATTTTGTATTCAATTCTCTCAAGATGTGGTGGAAGGATAACCAACAGAAGGAATTCTAAGCTAGTTTGATCTCTCTCATGATGACCGAGAGTCTAGTATTCTGGATAGTGACATTCTTCAAGGCCCAATCGATGACCAACTTGGAGTCCCCAAATATTTGTAGTTTTTGGATGTCCTTTTCTTTGGTTGTTTCCAGTAGTGTCCAGAGGCCAATGAAATCAACCCTATTATTAGAACTAGGACCAGGTGCATAACGAATGTGGATGTAATGACTGTGGCTGAAATGAAGAACCACCCCCACACCACCCCTGGGAGGGTTCCCCTGGCTAGAGCCATCGAAATAACCCCAAGGTATCTCATAATCAATGGGAGGCAAAATGGGGTTCCTTGGATTTTTGGCCATCGGGTCCTCCTTGAAATTGGTAGCCTGAGATATAGCGATTGCATTCGTGACCTCGGGGGGAACATCCTTATCCTTGGAAATAGCTTGATTTCTGACCCATTAGATGTTGGAAATTAATATGGTGGGTAAGCTCGCATAGAGTTTTATAGCCCGATCCTGTACCCAGGTATTATAGCAATCTTCCAATGAAGGGCCATTCCAGACGGATTTTTCCTGCAATTTTGTATTGATCTCAACAGTCACCTGACTTGTATATGCATAAGTGATGAAAATGTGAGCTATGGATTCTGAAAAATCTCTGCACAATGGACATCTATCAGGCCCTATCCAACCCCTCTTTAGCAGGTTATCCCAAATCAACAATTTATTGTTTAGGGCTAGCCACATGGTGATTTTACAATGGGCAGGGGCTTTGAATTTCCAAAAGGGCTTCCACCACCATTTAATATCCCCCTCTAAGTCCCAGGCCTCTTGCCAAGATTTATTGCCTTGTTTGGCAGTGAAGGATCCGTCTGTTGGGTTTTGTGTCTAGCAAAGGGAGTCCTCTGATTCTCCTTCTAGAATCACATAGTTTTCACATAGTAATCCGAAATAGGAGTTCCATTCTTGAGATAGATCACTAGGAAAAT
>ML779393.1:300366-324372 GCA_009831015.1 Picea engelmannii
TTATGTGTGCATTTATGGGAAGCATGATAAGTTGTAGCAGTTTATCACAACTTGCATGATGCAAGTTGCATGTGAATGCAATTCATTTTGAAGGTATTTTTGTTGTTGCATAAATTCGCCAGGAGGATGTAAAAGATGGATATGATGTTCACTTGTTACAGCCATATATTTTTTTCATTTCAACTCTTATGTACCCACATGTTTTGGGTTTATGTTTGTACTGGAAGGAGAGTTGAAGAGTCATGCACATGCATTTGTTTTTATGTATGTGTAAGCAGTGAACCTCGTGATGGTTTATCATGAATGATTTATGATTGTAACATGATTGTGTATCATGTTTGTCGACTTGTCATTTTGGGAAGGTTGATATGTTTCAACTGAGTCTCAACTGGTGTCGATGATTGTCTGACGACTATGTGTGTCGATCATGTTTTTCGACTTGTGTTTAGTCGATGGTGTTTGTTGACTTGTAAGTTGATTTTGAGTACACCATGATGCAAGAAAACGCCATGTGCTTTGATGAAGTACAAGATGCGACAGTTTGTTTGAAGAGCAAAAGACTTTGTTGGCATCATTTTTCAGTCTTGTATAATTTGTTTTCAAGATTGATGGTTTTCTTGGCTTGTGACAAGATGCTGCAGGAAAGTTTTTGCAGCCATTGGAGAGCTGATTTTGTTGACGTTAAAGAGTTCGAAAGAGGGACTTGATTCTCAGTGGGAAGGTTGGCAGTCTTCCAAGCACAGAGAGAACAGTGGGTCAGCAACAGCCAGAGAACAATGGTTGAGGGACATAGCCAGTTGCAGTGCAAGGCATGTCAAGGTATCCAGGTGATTGTCGAAAAGACTTTTCAAGTAGAATCAGATGATAGAACTTGAAAGAAGGCAGATGATCATAAGCTTTTGTGGGTCCAAAATCCTTTCAGTGGGAAGGTGTGATCAAAATTTGGACCAGGGGTCAATTTTTAGCTAAAAAATCAACGTTCTCGGAATTGCCTCAAAACGAACGTGAGCGTAGTCCTCGTCGTTGCGAACCCAACGCAACTCGTTTCGTCTCGAATCGTCAAACAGGAAAAAAAAAGGACGCTAACTGGGCAGTCCGTACAGGCTGACGTGGCAGAGGCCGTACAGGTGACGTGGCATGAAGTACGCTGATAGGGCAGCTGGTGACGTGGAAGTCATCTATTGGCAGATGTGGTCTAATCGCAATGCGACACGTGGCATGGTTTTGGCAAATTATGAGGTGCCACGTGGCCCAGTCGTGGACTGCCACGTGGCACCCCTTTATTGGCTATGGTTTGTTAATCAAAATTATATGGAGTCCATGGGATTCGAACCCCGAACCTCCTCCAACAATCAACGCCTTTGCAAAGTCCGCCCTGCAAACGGGCCACACATTGTTGCTTATTTGATATATGTGTTTTAATGTATTTAAAGTTGAATATTGTATTAAACGGCGGGGGGTCGTGCCGGGGCTTAGCCCTGACCCGCGGTTTTATTGTATTAACATGTGACCACAACATGGAGTTTGGCGCAGGAGTATGGTATGTTCAGCCCCCGGTCACGCTCTTTTTACATATGCCCTCCGTTGTTTGCGCGTGGGGTTTATGTATTAAAACCTCGGGTCAAATAGTCCGTGACATGTGACCTTGTCACGGAGCGCGTGTTTTGGGTCTTAAATTGTGGTTTAAAATGGTTGAACGACCCGCCACATGTCTCCTTTCTATTTGGCTTTGGAAACAGTTAGCCCTGTTGCTATTGCACGAGGTCGTATGGAGGACCTTGTGACCGTGAGCTTGACGGTTAGGGGCTGGCGCGCCCTTAACTGTTTGACGGTTTGCACCGTTTTTCGGTTACACGCGTGTGCTAGGTTTTAGCATGAATTTGGAGCGTGTTCTTGGTTCAAGCACACAAAGGTGCATTTTGGCGAACTAGAGACAATAAGCTTGAAGGAGAAAAAATGGAGGAGGCCTAACTTTTTCATCTTTTGGCCGATTGAGGTGCCGTAAAAGCCCAGCTAGGGGTTTTTGGACGTCCTGAATCCATTGGCACTGTTATCAAGGCCATTTGAAGACTTATTTTGCAGGTTTTTAGCCATTGAAGTTTCAGCAAGCTCTAGGGAGCTTGAAGCTTTCATTGATTGAGGACATGTTTTGGTGAGCCTATGTTTGTCTTCTGTGATTGAATAATCATTTTTGGCTAATTGTTATGCTCTGAACACATTGGGACAGGTTTCAGAGGATTTTGAGGACTTTTACAAGTGTTTTTTCCCAAGAGAAGCTCAGGGAAGCTTATGGCCACATGTAGAAGAGGTCATGCTCGGATGAGCCATGATCCATTTTCAGAGTTCTATTAGTCATTTTTGGGGTTTTTATGTGTTCTGATCCCAATGGTACAGTCTATTTTTCCATTGGAGTTGAGTAGCATATTTTAAAAGAACTTTTGACAAATTAATCCCAGAGAGACAAGTCCATTAATGGAGGCTCAAGGAGATGTAGCCCGGAGGGGGGTGAACTCCTTTATCATCTTGTTCTTGTTGTGAGTTTGATGGTTTATTTGCTGCAAGTTATGTTGCTGTGTATTTATTGAAAGTACATATTTAACCATTTAAAAGAGCATATCCTCACACATAAGCATTTACAAGAAGATACATAAATTTGGCATATAAACTATCTTGCATATTTTAACACATGAAGCAAGGTCCTGTAAAGTTTTATTTTAATGAAGTAGAGGGTGCTTGCATAGCATAACAAGTCAGCCTTTTATTTTCAGATCAATCATAATGCTCCTCGAAGCAATACGTGCCATCCTGTAGTTCAAGGGATTCTTTTGATAATTTATCTGCTTCCACATTTAGCTCACGAAAGACATGACTGCAAGAAAACCATTCCATCTCTACCACAAATTCTTTCACTTGCACTTTTCTTGCAACTAAGCATGCCACTTGTCTATCACATTTCCCATTGACCCAGTCAACTACTATTTTGAAGTCCCCAAAGATTTGAATTTTTCTTAAATCAAGGGAGTTCACCATAAATAATAAATCCCATAGGGCTGCCAACTCCTCCTTAGTATTAGTTTCCCTTCCTGGAGTGTATAGAGTTTTATAGAAGTGAACTTCAAAGATATGTAGAATTGCTCTAGCTCCACATCACACATGATGACCTTGACTTGCCCCATAGAACAGAGGCAAAGATCTAAACTTACGCTCATGGAATCTTGATAACCAATCTATTAATAAGACTTTTAACTCACCTTCTAATATCCCAGATCCAATTTTCATCTCGGCGCAAACTATCTGCCATACCTTTTGAGTATAAGAGCAACTGACAAACATGTGTTGAACCAAATCCTCGCAACCTTGACATAAGGCGCACCAGCTAGGTCCAACCCAACCTCTCTTCAGGTCATTATCTCATGTTAGGACCTTGTTTTCAATATCCAATGAATATAGCATTTTCACTTTTAGAGGGGAGTTGGCTTTCCAAAGGGGCTTTCACCAGTTCTGCAAAGAGCCTTCAAATTCATTCAAAACCAGTATTTGGTACCCGAGCTTAGCTAGATAAATATTGTATCTCTCATTCTTACCCGAATCTAGGATGTCCTCTTCGTCTTCCTTCAACTTAGTGAAACTGGCAGAGAGAAGACTACAAAAGGCTCACCATTCTTCTATAAGGTTTTCTGACAATTCCAACATCTCAACATCCTTCCACATGCTTCGACCAAACCCATCCATGTCGACTAGCTTGGCGTCCCATTACGAAATTGATCCTTTTAAATGAAGTTCTTCTACAAACTTGTTAGATAATGTAAAAGCCTCCCCTTCGTCAATCCACAGATCATATCCAATCCTTACCTTACGCTCATTACCTATCTGTCAGCACAACCAATCACCTATAAGTGGGTACACATCCATCATTACAAACTAACCAATTGACCCGGAGGTCCTTTGTTTCCTTGGATTCCTAATCCAATCTAACATATTTTGACCTGCGAAGTATTTAGAAGAGATTAATTTCCCCCATAGAGGCCTGTTGTGGATCAATCTCCAAAGAATATTAACAGCCAAGCTTTTGGTAAACAAAAGGATATTTTTGATCCCCCATCCCCCTAGCTCTTTTGGTTGCGCGTTCCTTTTCCATTTCACTAGATATGAGCCACCATTATCTTTGATGCCTCTCCATAGAAACTAGAAACAAACTTTACGTACCTTGTTTAATATCCCTTTTGGAAATTTTGTGATTGTTGCCCAATAAACCGGTATAATGCTGAGTACTTAATTGATTAGCATTAATCTGCCCCCAGATAGCCACTAATGTGACCATCAAGATATACATCTCTTAACATTTTTAACGATCCACGCCCAATCTTCATATGAATAGGAATTTTCCTTCAAGCAGAACCCCTGATATTTGATGCGAGAATCAAAACTTTTCACTTCAATATGCATATAGAAAACTAGTTGTTATGTCACTCTCTCTTCCATAGCACTAGTTAAGATCACAGACTTGGGGGCACTTATTTGCATTCCTATGGTAGAACAAAAACCACCAATTATGACCTTCCATGCTTTGACTTCCTACACTAGACCTGCACCAATTAAAATGACGTCATCTACAAATAACAATTGAGAAATTGAGACCTCCCGAGACAACTTTAATCCTTTTATTAAGTTTCTTTCAATGGTGTGTGTAATAAGTCAATTCAATCCATCTGCTACTAGTTGGAAGATAAAAGGGGACAGAGGGCATCCTTTCCATATTCCCCTGGTAGAGAAGATGAAGGAGGAAGGGGACCCGTTTATCAAAACTACCATAGACAAGGACTCAATACAACCCATGATCCAAATGACAGTTTGAAGATTCAACCCCATTTGAATTAGGGAAATCCTCACATAAATCCATCTGACCTTGTCAAATGATTTTTCCAATTCTAGCTTCAATAGGAATCCAAGAGTTTTCTTAGTTTTGAAGGTATGGAGGGCTTCCTGCGTAATGGACACAACTTCATGTATTTGTCAACCGTCTAGAAACTTGAATTGTTCCGTTGAAATGAAACCATTGAAGACAGGTTTTAGACGGGAGGCTAAAAGCTTGGCTATAAATAACATTGCAGCAAGAGATCGGACAAAATTCCTCGAAGGAGGAAGATATTTTCTTTTTTGGGATAAAGGCTAATAACGTTTTATTAAAGGAGGGCCAGATTTTACCCAGAGACTGGGATTCATTAACAACCTTCTTAAGGTCCTCCTTCATGAGTTCAAAAAAATCTAGATAGAATTCTACTGAGATTTCATCAAGACCTAAACTCTTTCCCTTCTACATATCCTCCAGGGTGGCTAGAATTTATTTAACATAAATTTCTTCTTTAGTGAAACATTATCTTCATTAGAAATGACCACAGGGTAGAGAGAAACTACTTTAAGTATATCATCAATTGGTCATCCCGAAGAGCCCTAAAAAGTAGTTCATTCCTTCAAAATCAATGTCATCGAAGGTAGAGAGAATATCCCCCCTAGATTTTTTTATTTCCATAATGGAGTTTGCCTACTTTCTCCGACGAGACAAATTGTGAAAGAACTTTGTATTTCCATCCCCCTCTTCGAGCCAAATGGATCTACTTTTAAGTTTCCACTTGGCCTCTTCATACACCGGTAGATCTTTATTTTTTATTGAAAGGGCCTTCAACTCTTCATTGATAGAAGCAGAACCAAGATCTAGATTTTCTCTTATAAGAATTTCCCCCAAACGAGCTTCAATTTTACTTAGATCCTCAAATATTTTCTTATTATACTCCTTGGCCCAATCCTTAGTGGCTTTCAATACAACAAAAATATTTCGGATGAATTGACTCAGGAATGAGTCGACATAAGAGTCAAACAGAGGAGACCAAATATCTTCAACTAGTTCTTTGTATTATTGAACATTCAACCATGAATGATTGAATTTCATCGGCACAGGAGGGGTCCTAGAAGTAACTCCAACTTATAAAATGATAGGCATATGGTCATAAAGGCCTCCTACTACCACTCTAGACTTGAACCTACAGTCTTTTGACATTAAAATTTTCGACACCAGGAAACGGTCCAACCTCTTCGCTACCGCTTCCTACCCTTTCCTTCCGTTTCTCCACGTTTGGGTAATTTTACCTAGATCAATATCCACCAATGTATGTTTCTTGATCCAATTCAAGAAGAAGCCCTCCTGGGGGCCCTGTCTAGATCTGTCCCCCTAGACCTCCCCCAAAGAACAAGTAAAGTTCAAATCTCCCCTGAGGATCAGATTGGTCCCTTGAAGAATCTCAAAATTGCCCAATGCCTCCTAGAAAGGCAGTCTATCAACGTAAGGCCCATATACATTAAGCACTCTCAAATGACATTTTAGAGCTCTGTCAAATACTACAACAAGAATCCCCGACTATAACAATGCCAAACTAAGAACATAACAGGTTGGATTAACTGTCGTTATAAGACCCCCAGACAGTCCCATCGCATCAGAGGCGATAAAGGACCATCCTTTCAGAAAACTTCTATCGCTTTCTCTGCTTGACACGTTATTTTTTGTACCATCACTAAATTCAGATTTGAGGCTTAAATCAACCTCTTAAGAGATTGAATTTTGGGAGCACACCCTACTCCTATGACGTTAAAGGAAAAAATTATCGTCGTTTCACTCCTTCCTGGGTTGCTCCTACTCTAAGGGCCCGAACAATTGTTGATTTCCTTCCACATCTAATTTCCTTTAGGGATTTTGACTGGGCCAGGGAGATGAATGATTTCATCCTTGCTTGACCTCCCATCCCTTTATCCATTGCCAACCCTCCACCTCGAGAGGATTCCTCCATTCTCTTTAATTTAGACCTCAATAAGTAATCAGACTTGACAATTTGACGAGATTGGGAAGAGTTGGAAGAAGAGTTCTTCCCAGGAGAAAGGGGAACATCCTTAGAAGTACTAGGGAAAGCTACTAGGTCAACGGGGGGCATGCTGATAAAATTATGATGACAATCCCCTTCCTTCTTGTCACCATTCAAAGACAACTCTTCCTTCTTGAGAAAAGAGGGTCCTCCTACTTTCTTGAGGACATGAATATCATTCTCGTCAACCAACAACTTACTGATACAAATATCTAGAGTATTAGATTGAATAGAGCCTGTAGGAGAAATGAACTTAGATTTTTTCAAAGAAGAATTCAAATGGATATTATCCTGAGCCATGAATTCTCCAGGGTCTTCACCAAAAATCACCCTTCGACTATTTTCATGCTCTCCCAAAGGCTATTTGTGCTTCCAAACGTTTTTTAAAGGAGGGTAAAATGAGTTGACTTTGTTGCATTTTGCCTGGACATGCCCAACTCAGTGACAACTGAAGCACTGGAAAGGGATCCTCCAATAACTGATTTTTTGAACCCATCGGTATTGTCGCCATATTATTTCAATTTCCTCAAACAATCCTTCCTTAAGGTCAACTGCTATCTGCACTCAAGCCCATCTACGATCCTATTTCTCCTCCCAACCAGGCTCACTTCTGATAAATGATCCAATTTTGTCTCCTATGGAATGGAAAACCTGCACATTCTAGAAGACAAGTGACAAGTTAGGTAAAATTGTCCAAATTTTGGAGGAATTTCCTGACTCTCACAAAGGATCAAACAATATGGTCCATTCTTGCAAAACCAACTCCGACGGGCCCCAACCCCATTCTTTACTCATAATCATCTCCAAGTCCTTGCGATTTGTAAACTGGAAAATGTAGATTTTAACCTTTTACAATATTTTATAGCAAACATATTTTCAATAAAAGAACATAAAAGATACAATGGCAAATACACACATTACATAGAGATTTTTCCCCTATAAACCCAAACCGGGAAAGCCAACATATTTTATATTCATTCACATCATACATTGTTTACAATACAATATACATATCGGAGGCAACGACATCCAAAACCCTAATCCAATGACATGGATCAATAAACAAACCTAATTCCTTAACCAAAAATAGAAAACCATTGACGAAAAACCATGTGCCAAAAAACCGAGCAAAAGCGGGCACAGAAACCGATAACAAGTTTTTTTTTTTTTTTTTGGGAGGGGGGTGCTTTCCCCAAACCCCCGTGCAAGGGGGCTCCTGACCCCCTACAAACCTCTGTGACCCCCCAGGAAAGGGGGGGCTCCACCCCCCTCTTACCCCCCTATATGCCCGATGCAACGTAGACACTAGTTCTAGTCATGCAAAGAATTAACACACACACAACATTCTCCCACTTGTTGTTTTCTTTGCATACAAGGGGTTACAAGGTTACATAGTCAACAATCTAGGGAAACATTTACCATAGATCCTCTACACCAAGATAACTTCTCAATGCTCACAGATCTTGTTAATGAATCTGTAACATTCTTCAAAGTGTCCACCTTCATCAACAACACCTTCTTTTCTTCAACCATATCTCTCACAAAGTGATATTAAACATCAATATGCTTAGTCTTTGAAAGATAAGCTGTGTTCTTCGCTAGAAAAATCGCACTATGACTGTCACAATTTATCCTTACAACTTGTTGTACCAACCCAATACCTGAACACAACCTTTGTAACTATACTACTTCCTTGCTTGCATGAGTGGCTACCATGTATTCAACTTCTGTAGTTGAAAGTGCCACTACAGACTGTATTTTGCTCATCCAACTGATTGCTCCTCCGTACAGGTTAAACACATACCCTCTTGTAGATCTTCTACGATTTAGATCTCCAGCCCAGTCTGCATCCACAAAGACATGTATGTCCAACACTTTGTCCAAACCTGGTCTTCCTTGGTAGCACAATCCATAATTAGTAGTGCCACGCAAATACCTGAAAAATAGCTTCACTGTTGTCCAATGCTCCTTCCTCGGTTTTGACATATACCTGCTCAAAACTCCCACTGCATGTGAAATGTCCAGTCTAGTACAAACCATTGCATACATCAAACTTCCAACCACACTCTCATATGGAACACGAGACATGTCATCCTCCTCTTCCCGTGTCTTGGAACACTGATCTATAGATAACTTTACACCTACAGGAATAGGGACCTTGACCGGTTTACATTCCTGCATATTAAACCTCGACAATGTTGTCTCAATGTATTTTCTCTGATTTAACCAAAGTTTCCTATTTTCCCGATCTCTCTTAATTTCCATGGCCAAAATGAAATTTTCAACACCAAGATCCTTCATGTCAAATTTAGAGGACAACAGAGTTTTCACATCCTGGATGCTCTCCTTGTTGTTTCCTATCAACAACATGTCATCCACATACAAGACCAAATAAATCAAATTTTCACAAATTAATTTAAAATACACACAATGATCCTCTTTGCTTCTTGTGAAACCAAGTCCCAACATATAAGTATCAAATTTTTGATACCACATTCTTGGTGATTGTTTTAAATCATACAAGGACTTTCTCAGCTTGCATACCCGCTCCTTCTTTCCCTTCACAACAAAGCCTTTTGGCTGCTTCATGCAAATTTCTTCTTCCAGATCGCCATGTAGGAATGTTGTCTACACATCGATATGTTCTACTTCAAAATCAAACGCAACAACAACATATAACATAAATCTAATAGAAGATAACTTGGCAACAAGATTTTTTTTTTCACCAAAATCAATTTCCTCAACATGGCAATAACCCTTTGCTACTAATCGAGCTTTGTATTTCTCCACTTTTCCTTCTGCATTCAACTTCCTTTTAAATACCCATTTGCTACCAATGGGATTTCTTCCAGTCGACAACTTCACTAGATCCCAAGCCTCATTCTTATCCAAGGCTGCCATTTCTTCAACCATGGCCTTTTTCCAGAGTTTTCCATCCTTTGAATCCACTGCCTCCCTAATAGTTATAGGATCATCATCACTAATAGACAAAACAAAATTTGAACGAAAATAAGGTGGATTATACCTTTTCGATAGCCTTTTTCCCCACACCGATCTCCTCAATACTGGAGTATGAGGATATTCTTGTTCTTCTTCTTGTTCTTCTGTAGAGTCTGATTCATCATCCTTTGTCTCAAACTCTATTTTCTCTGGTTGTTCCTTACTTGGTAGGAATTCCTATTGGACAACTTCCTTCATTTCTCTAAATACCACATCTCGACTATACACAACCTTCTTAGTTTCTAGGTTCCAAAGCTTATAACCTTTGATACCATCTTTATACCCAATAAAGATACACTTTTCAACCTTCTTATCTAGCTTACTCATGTTTTCCTTTGGATCATGAAAATAGGCCTCACAGCCAAATACCTTGAAATGTGTGAGAGAAGGTTTCTTACCAGTCGATACCTCTTGTGGAGTCTTGTGTGTTGATGAGGGTGATCTTTTGACTAGGTAACATGTAGTACCCATTGCCTCTGCCCATAATTCTTTCCCTAACCCGACACCATTGAGCATGCACCTTGCTTTTTCCATCAACATCATGTTCGTCCTTTTTGTAACTCCATTCTACTGAGGTGCATATGGAGTAGTCTTCTACCTTGATATGCCACACTTCTTACATAATTCTTCAAATTCGTTCCCACAGAACTCTCCACCATTATCTGTCCTTAACACCTTAATTGTTTTCTCTGTTTGATTCTCAACAACAACCTTAATCTCTTTAAACATGTCAAAGACTTCATATTTATTCTTGAGGAAATATATCCAAGTATTCCTCGAGAAGTCATCTATAAATGAAACATAGTACACAAGTTTTCCCAATGATGGAATTGACACAGGTCCAAACACATCATTGTGCACTAGTTGTAAAATTCCTTCTGCCCTCGTTGCACCAGTTGGGAATCTTACCCAATTCTGCTTCCCATATGCACGATGTTCACAGAAATCAAAATACAGAGAGCAGTTAGACATACCTTCAACCATACCTTTACCGTGTAGTAGTTGAAGACCCTGCTCTCCGATATGCCCCAATCTTTGACGCCACAACATAACCTTTTCTTGAGAGACTGTAGGCATTTTTTCTTCTTCTGCTCCAATATCAGGAACAATGGAACTATTACACCCATCATTAATAGTGCTTCCTTGCAGCTTATACAAAGTTCTGATCCAAACTCCCTTCAACAACACCATTGCTCCTCGAACCATCCGACATGTTTCTTTTTCAAATACTGTTTTTACGCCTGCATTGTCCATTTTTCTTACATAAATCAAATTTATGGCCAATCCTTGGATGTGCAAAACACTGGGCAATTTTCTAATCCTTCCATCTATGAGCCTCAACTTGAATTTTCATCGTCCTATGATTCTGGTTTTCGAGTCATCACTTAGGAAAACATTACCTCCATCATACCTTTCATATTCACAGAACCACTACCTCTGGGGAGTCATATGAAAGGATGCACCTGAGTCAACCAACCATGCCTCATGATCTGCATGTGTGCTTGAAGAAGCCAAGTACACATCCCCTCCTTATTTCTTGGATGTATTTTCTTTTGTATAGGGAGCACCTTCAAATCCCTTCACTTTCTCAACACTTTTGGATCTACATTGCTTCTTGAAGTGCCCTTCTTTTCCACATCTCCAACATACCTTTACAAAATTTCTGGGAGATTTAGATATACCCTTAGACTTAGATCTCCCACTTGAGGACTTACATGTATTTCTATCCTGGGAGCGTCCTCTTGCAAATAATGCATATGTGCTCTGTCATTTCATTTTCTTCCATCTCATCTCCTCTGACAACAAGGATGAGACCACATCATTGAAACTCAAGGTAGTTGTATTACTATCTATGGCCACAACTAGACTATCCCACGAGTCTGGTAAAGAGCACAATAAACTGATACACTTATATTCATCTGAAATTTTAATCTCAACAGATAAGAACCGACTTACAACAGTATTGAAAGCGTTCATATGCTCTATCACAGAGTCTCCATCTCTCATCCTCAGTTTATACAACTTCTTCCGCAGGAACAATTTATTTATTAGGGACTTAGACTAATACAAGTTCCCCAACTTTACCCATAACTCCTTGGTTATAGCTTCTTCTGACACATTCTGTAATATTGAATCTGAGAGACACAATTAGATTGTTCTCTTCGCCTTCCGATCCAACCTTTTCTAGTCATCTGCTGACATTATTGTAGGTGCAGTACCTGGATCCACCATGATCCACTGATCTCTTTCTACCAACAGATCTTCCATCTTGAGCTTCCACAACTCAAAAATTTTCCCATTAAATTTCTCGATTTCTATTTTCAAACTATTGGCCATTTCTTTTCACTTGAAGAATCAATACCGCAGATTTCCCACTATAACAAGTCTTATCACAGTCCCGAGCCAAACCCCTGACCACAAAGGCATCCCCTTGAAGCCAATAATTGCTCTGATACCAAATGTATATTTTACCCTTGTACAATATTTTACTGCAAACATATTTTCAATAAAAGAACATAAAAGATACAATGGTGAATACACACATTACACAAAGATTTTTCCCCTGGAACCCAAACCAGGAAAACCAACATATTCTATATTCATTCACATCATAGATTGTTTACAATACAATATACATATAGGGGCCAAAGACATCCAAAACCCTAATCCAATTACCTGGATTAGTCAACAACCCTAATTCCTTAACTAGAAATAGAAAACCATTGGTAAAAAACCATGTGTCGAAAAACCGCCCAAAAACGGGCACAAAAAATGACACACACACACACACACACACACACACACACACACACACACACACACACACACACACATATATATATATATATATTTTTTAATTTTTTCGGGGGCGTTGCCCCTGAACCCCCATTTGGATAGGAGGGCTCTGCCCCCTGTGACCCCCCGGTAAAGGGGGTGCTCTGCCCCCCTCTTACCCCTTTGCGTGCCTGGTGCAACGTAGACACTAGTTCTAGTCGTGAAAAGAATATAACACATACCCAACAGAAACTAAGCCAACCATGGGATAGTGCATGGAAAACTCGGTAGTACCCAATCTTTGGCATCCAATTCTTGCTTAGCCACCCTTTGAGAGCGATCGAACTTACTAACTTCTGTATGAATCTTCCAACCACCTTTTTTCCAAGAAAGTCTAGAGTCCAATTGATTTCAATGTCATCTCCCACGACCATCCTTATGCGTTCAAATTTCGCCTTCCAACACCTTTTCTTTTTTGGTCTCTCAGATCAAGCTAAGCTGCTTTGATCGACTTTCGACGACTCTAGACCCTTGCATGCACCTCTTTCCTGTATTTTTGTTGCATGCAATAGGTTTTGAGGAAATTAGGGGGAGTTATGTGAAACCGTACCTTCAACAAACACCGATAAATCTCTATAAACATCATTAAATTATTTACCTGCCTTTTGATCCCCCTTTTGATCTGAAATCTACTTGCAAGTCTTGAAAGATGAGTTAGCTGGATCCAATGGTTCCAATAGTGACATGTCTGAGGTTTTTTTAAGTCTCTCCATGCATATGAACTCATCAATTGATAAAAATGTCGAGTCTCGATCCTCCTCAGGATCAGAATAATCCACAAGACCATGCATCATAGAGCATGCAATGATCCTAATGGTTCATCATAAGCCTATTACAGGAGAAAATGAGATGTGGCGATCCATAATGAAAATGAGTCCTCTAACCATTAAAAAGACTAGGTATCTTACCACTTCACTTCCATGCCTCAGATTTACCATTTCCACCTAACTATGTACGCTTACTATGAAGAACCTGTCACTTCTGCTTCAATCCCAAGAGACTCCATTGCTAGGGTTTCGAGCTCCTCAAACACACCATATATATATATATATATATATATATATTGTAAACAATGAAGAAGATGACGAATAAAGAATATTAGAGGTGCGGCTCTAAATAGGTTGTTGGTTTTCTTGGTTTGGGTTTCTAGGGTAAAAACTCTGTGTAATGTGTGTGTGTGCCATCGTATCTTTTCTATTTTTATGAGGAATCTATTTTGCAGTAATTTATTGTACAAAGGTTAAAATCTACATTTTGTATCAAAGTTGTTATTAGCTTCATGGGGATGCCTTTATGGCTAAGGGTTTGGCTTGGGTCTGTGGTAAACCTTGTTATAGTGGGAGATCTGTGGTATCGATTCTTCAGATGAAAAGAAATGGTGAGTAGTTTGAAAATAAAGATTGATAAATTTAATGGGCAAAGTTTTGAGTCATTGAAGCTTAAGATGGAAGATCTGTTGGTGGACAAAGATCAATGGATCATTGTGGATTCAGGTACTGTACCTACAGGAACGTAAACAAAAGGCTGAAAAATTTGGATCGAAAGGCAAAGATCACAATACAGTTATGTCGCTCAGATTCAATATTACCAAATGTGTTAGGGGAAGCTACAACCAAGGCATTATGGGATAAGTTAGGGGATTTGTATCAATCAAAGTCCCTGGTAAACAAATTGTTCCTGCAGAATAAGCTATACAACTTGAGGATGAAAGATGGAGACTCGGTGACTGAGCATCTGAACGACTTCAATATTGTGGTAAGTCAACTATTATCTGTTGATATTAAGATTTTTGATGAAGATAAGTGTATCAATTTATTGTGCTCTTTATCAGACTCGTGGGATAGTCTGGTTGTGGCCATAGATAGTAATACAACTGCTTTAAGTTTCAATGACATGGTCTCATACTTGTTGTCGGAGGAGATGAGACAAAAAAACATGGAGAACAAAGCACAAATGTGAGCACATATGCCTTATTTGCAAGAGGACACTCCGAAGAAAGAAATAGATCTAAGTTCTTAAGTAGGAGATCAAAATCTAAGGGAAGATCTAAATCTCCTGGAAAATTTGTAAAGGTATGGTGGAGATGTGGAAAAGAAGGGCACTACAAGAAGCAATGTAGATCCAAAAATTTTGAGAGAGGGAAGGGATTTGAAGGTGCTCCTTCTAGAGAAATGAAAACCTATGCAGAAGGAGGATGATATGTGTACTTGGCTTCTTCAAGCACACATGCAGATCATGAGGCATGATTGGCTGACTCAAGTGCATCCTTTCATATGACTCCTTAGAGGGAGTGGTTTTGTGAATATGAAAGGTATGATGGAGGTGATGTTTCCCTAAGCGAAGACTCAACAACCAAAATCATAGGACGAGGAAAATTCAAGTTGCAGCTCATGGATGGAAGGATTAGAACACTCCATGGTGTTCTGCACATCCCATGATTGGCTAGAAATTTGATTTCTATAAGAAAAATGGATGATGCAGGAGTAAAAACAATGTTTGAGAAAGAAACCTTATGGATAGTTCGAGTAGCAATGGTGTAACGTCCCCAGGATGGCCACATCACACAACCTCAACTTCTGTATCTCCAAGCAAACAAATTGTAAAATTCCCAACATACTACAGAGAAATGTTACTTTGAAGTTCTTACCATGCAGAGTCTACTCTAACGCAAGTCTGCACAGATTCACTTGAAGAAACACACTCAGCCCAAGCTTGAGTCGCGCTACACAATTTGTAACAACAAAAGAAACAATTTCTTTTAATACAACCTTAAGCAATAGAGTAACTCATAAAATACGTGCACTAGCTTTACTGATCACACATCATAACTGCATGCACATTCATTTAGGCATCATGTGCCACTTCAGTTTTCACGATGCACGAAGTATATTTCCCTGAATGCACACACCAGTTCCATCCTCTTGAAGCACACATGATACAATCCTGTGCACCTGATGACTCATTCCTCTTCTTTACGATTCAAAACCAAAATCAAAAGGATAACCTAACTGGCAAGACTATCCACATTTGTCATATCCATGCACAATTACAATACATGCTATAAGAACCATACTTACATGAACAAGCAACATTAAACTGAATAACAACAAATACTTATATGCAACATAGAAGAATTAACTCGTGTTAAACATAGTCAAATATGCACACAATAAACAAGACACACGCATAGAGAACACTTATATTTTTATGAAAGTCACCAACTATGACCTTGACTTAGACATTCCTCCTAGCCATAGATGCTATGGCTCATAAGATTTCAGCAATAGATCACCCCTGAGATGAGGCTCAACTCCACCAGGGAAAAAAGGGTTCCTAGCAACAAGCTATAGTCTGAAACTCAATAGAATTGCTTAATCCTAGGTGCCCACTGCTGCAACTAGCCCACAATCAATCATTCAACATGCACATGTCACACCCAAGGAAGTGTGCCCCTTCTCCGCGCCACAGTCCTTTGGCATTCCGACTTCCCCTCCCAGGGTTACCAACAATAGGACGGACATGAAGTCTTCGAGACTTGTGACTAATGCTCAGCACACTAGGGAACAACTCTCAACAAAAATCTCACCTGGAGAGTATGCTCTCGGGTCTGAAAACCACTCCATAACAACCAATCTCTCACCCAAATATACTGCTCATGGTTTTTCAACCCGACTCCTTGATATTAGAATTCTGGTTATAACCCCACAACTCCCTGCAAGCTTCTTTGGGCAGATAAGGTAATAATCAGATTTTCCATACAATTTGACCCCCTTCTACTCACGAGAGCCTGCTACATCAATTTTTCTCCCCCGGGCATGTGTCATCCAAAATGTATCCATCTTCATTAGCACACCTAGATCCCCCAACTGCCCAGCCCGCACAACCGACCTTAACCTTCGTACAAGCAAAAAACACATATTCCATCATGATTTATTTTATTTTCTTCTTAATTTTATATTTGAATTAAATGATGGCGATTTTTAAATATATCGTCTTTTCATCTTCCACCCCAAATTATAAAATGTATTTACACCCATCAATTTAAAAACCCAAATTATAAAACGTATTTACACCTGTCAATTTAAAAAGCATTTAAAATACAAAATGAAAAGCACTCACCTTGAGGGGAATTTGATAACAAAACTCGACTGTCCATATCCTTGGAGAACTCCTAGGAAATATTCCATTTCAGAGAGCAATGTATGCAGAAATCAAATTTAAGATATATTCTTTTTTGGTTGTTTCAACTGACCATTTTGAGATGTCGATATATTAATGCCTAGAATAGCCAACGACGAACATAAAATGTTTGGGGTTCTGAAAATCCTTGGCTCAAATCAAACCATGGATTTGGAAACCAGTTAAACAAAAACCCCTTCAAGACCCTTGATGAATACTAGGACATGGGAAACTTTTGGATGCTCTAGCAGATAAAACCACATGTGCAATGAAGATAAATCCATAACTCCAACGACAATAATAACCAATCATGGTTGAATCCCTTGCTGAAGGTGGCACTTGTTGATAATCGAATAGGTGCATAGATATGAATTGTGTTTTTCTTTAAGGATTACCATGTGGAAACGCCTTACAGCGTAAAAAATGCTAGAAAATCACTATGGGCAATTCTGGAGTGATAAAAATATTTGATTTCTTAACGATGGTTGTACATCCTCGTGGTCTGTATTTACAGTTCTTTTGGGTAATTAATGGATACTAACGAACATTTGATTTCATCGTTACAAATCCAAATATGTTCCAGCGGAAATAATTGATCATCAATAGAATAAAGAGATAAGGCAAAGCTAGAGCACATGTAGGAGAGATGATTGAAATATACGAGTCACTCAGGACTCTCAGTTCGAGACATAACTATCTTTGGTATGCTGATTTTTTCGATAAAGTCCAATAGGCATTTCACTTAATACATTCTTACAGGATTTTTAAATTGTACTTAGACATACACCCTACACGGGATAACATAGTAGAAACAGACTAAGTATTTTGAGTGCATTCTCAAATGACATTCTATTTTCCTTTGAATGCTAATCAAACCAAATTAGATGATACAGACGTGAGACCACTTGGTCCTGAACGTTTACCACCTTGGAAAATGAAATAGCAACATTCTACAGAATTGCAAGAAAAGGCTCACTGTCAAGTGCATTAGAACAATGGTGGAATCTAAACCAGAAAATTGTATATATACACATATCGACCTGTTATATGTTGTATTCATTGACAAAAAAGCGTATGAGGTCTTGAATCTCTTTCTTGTGTTCGACAATAATGAAGTCCAAATACATGGTGATGAAATACAAAGTGTTTCCAACAAAATAAATCTATTGGTCCATAATTAAGTGCCAGCCTTAGGAACAAGTATAATTTAAAAATAAAACCCCTAAAGTCGGGTAGAGTAGAAATCAAAATTCTTGGGTGTAATTTGCACAATCCAAAAAAATCTTCGTCTCAACATTGCTCACAAATACCAATTCAGACATACTACAAAGATTTAACACAACATCCAAAAACAAAATATTGTGATCTTTAAACAATGGTGTATATGAGGATGATGATGGAGGGTGATATTATGTAAAACATATTATATGGTGTATATGAGGGTGAGGGTGGAGAATGATATTATGTAAAAGATATTATAAGATGGTGGGGATGGAGGGTGATATTATGCAAAACATAACATATTATATGAGGGTGGGAGTGATATTATGCAAAACATATTATGTTTTGCATAATATCATCCCCACCTATGAGGTTGGGGTGTTATTATGCAAAACATATTATATGGTGGCATGGTATATAAATGTGGGAAGATGTTATACAAAACATAGTAGTTTTGCATAGTATCACCAACCACCCTCACCTGTATATAACCCCACCCCCAATTCACTAAGGTGTTTCATTTCCCATACTTCATATATGCTAGTTAATATATTTTTTTAAATGATATAAATCAATTCTATGTAAAACCAAAAAAGAATTACACATCAAAGCTATAAAAAAGAATGCTTCTCTACACACTAATTTGATCTTTAATTAACGTCCTTATGTTAAAAGGGTTAAACACAAATATCTATATGCATTTCTTGAAAAAATTATCTTTTCGTTATTATTATTTTTATTTCACAAATATCTATATGCATTTCTTGAAAAAATTATCTTTTCGTTATTATTATTTTTATTTCACCGTGCAAAATGAGAAACACTTTCTTTCAATTAAGTCACGATAATATGTACATGAATATGAACGGAATATTTGTTCATAGTCGAAAGGACTTGATGGCCCGATCACATGCCTGGAAACCGCCGGCGGATTCATCCCCCTCTGTATCTTCAAATGTTGCAGTAATATCGCTCCAAATTTGCCGTTTCCTGGCTAAGAATTTAAACAAATTATTATGGATTAATAATAGTTACAGATTTAGATATCCAGATCCAGGCTTAAATTTAAGGAATTTGTGAGTAATACCGATGATTTCTGTGCAATTCATGGCTTGGATTTGTTCTGTCGGCCATTCGAAGGACGGAATTCTTCTCTTTCCCTGATTTTTTCTCCCCGTACTATATTTTGATGTCGCCAACGACAGTAGAACAGGGTCCAAGTAGTCTTCCAGTCGTGCTATTCTGTTGTCTTCAGATTTAGTATATTCTGCCTCAATTCTCGCCAACTCCGGACTCCTCGCTGACATTTTCAAGCCGCTGCACCAAAAACAAAGAAAATCCGGATAGAAAATTGAAAAAAGAAGTCATCAGATTCAAACAGCCTGTGACATAACAGGATATGCATCAAATTCTGAATCCTTAGACACTCTTGAGTCTTAAAGCAATCCATTTTTGAAACCATAACCTTCAAAATTATCGCGTCGAATTCTTATGGAGGAAAATAGTCCGAAATGTTTACGATTTTCAGTCTAGAATGGATGATTCTTGACGTCGACTTTCATGGCAAAATTAGGTTAAAGAGTCAAATTTAATAGATTTTCAGGTTTATTCTCTATCAAAGATCTACTGTAAAAAGTGTGCATTTTCGACCTGCCGCAGAATAAACGAAAAAAGAAAACCATCAAAGATCTAATGTAAAAAGTGTGCATTTTCGACCTGCCGCAGAATAAACGAAAAACGAAAACCGAAAAACAAGAATTCATCTCATTGAGAGCCAATTCAAATTCGCAAGATAACAGCAGATGTTTTAAGCTCTGAATTCTTAAACAATTCAGGATAATATTGTTCTGAAATCTTAATCTCCGAAAAATAGCGTCATGCCAATAATTGTCACAAGATTTAATATCGATCATAAACATTAAGTTATTTGAAAAAATATCTCAAAGACGTGTGATGTGTGCTGATCGAAGAAACGCTTACGACTTAGATCACTGTTGACTGTTGACGCCGAATTCGTGACGAAATTCGCGTTAAAGTTTCAAACTTCACGAAATTTCAGGGTTCTTTGCTCTTAAACGTTCAATTTAAAGTTTACGTTTTCAAGCTGACGCACAAAAGAAAAAAACAACAACAATTCATGTCACCGAAAGCCAATTCAAATTCGTTACATCAATTCCTGGACTCTCTTACGGCAATATTATTGCTTGAAAACCGTAATCTGCCTTAAGAAAAACCCGTCGAATTCACTCATAATCTCCACAAAGATTTAATATCTATCTCGGGTTATAAACGTCACTAATTTTGAAGAAATAATTTAAACTTTCCCAGGCGTGTGCTCTTGGAAGGAATAGCTAGAAATGCTTACGACTTGGAAAGTAGAATTCATTCAAGGCGAAAATTTCTGTAGAGCTTAAGAATTAATGAAATTTAAGACTCAATCTCCATTTGAGTTAAAGATTTTAGTTTGGGAGGGTGAACCTGTGCTGCTGCGAAGAAGAAATTGGCGGGATGAGGCGTCTTTGGATGTCTTCAATGGAGGACAGAGGACTCCTTCCCTGGCATTTCCTTTCATCTCTGCTCTCTAACGACGACAACATTTCATTTCTGTGCGAAATGACCTCTGCCACGTAATTTATATGTGCTAGATTATTAGTCAAAAGTTAACAATTTGGGGAAGCGGGCACCTGGATTTTAAGTAAAAATTATTTCAAGTTAGTGTCTCCCAAAGGCTGTTAATTTGGGAATCTTCAATCCATTGTGGGTTTGTGTCTTTGGTCATCTTCAATTCATTGTGGGTTTGTGTGTTTGGATTTAATATATTTAAGTTGAATATAGATTTATGATGGTTTAGTTAATAATATTTGTCTTATACAATTTGTTAAGTATTTTACTAATGTAATGAAACATAAAATTAATAAATAAAATTGATAATTAATTTTATTATTTGTATATTCAATTGTTTTTTTGGTTTGTTTGTTTGTGACATGTGGGATTAACTTTAATCATTTGTATTCAGCGCGAGCCACACCAATCCTTAACATTGCTAGATTTTTTGTCTCTACAGGTTTCGAACCGGTGACTTTAACATCATGGAGTGCCTTAACAACACACTCCGTCACCGAGTGTCCTACACCTCGGGGACTCAATTGTTAAAATGTATAATTTATTTATATTAAAAATGAAAGGTTCTACTTTTTACTTATTATTAATGGATTATATTTTAAATATATTTGGTCATCATTTTAAAAATACTCCGGATGAAAAATAATCTTAAACTTTTATTGGAATCTCGGGAAAGATACCAATAACAAAGCAGAGGCTTACACCTTACTCAAAGGCCTCCAACTAGCAAAGACCTGCCAAATTCTCAATCTGAATGTCCTAGGCGACTCCAAGACTGTTATAAGGATGATGGTTCAGGGGGCATACCCAAAAAATTTAAGCCTAAAACAAATAATTGACCGAATACGAGTCGACTCTCAGACCATCAAGCCAACATTCTTACACATACTGAGAGAACATAACAAGGCAACAAATAATCTGGCGAATGAAGCCATTGGGAAATCGCCTGGAACCTTAGGCGTGGAAGGTGTGGAAGCCTTAGCCCCCTTAACCTAATGTGTCACATGACCAAGAGCCGACACACAAAGTTTGGTGGTGGGGCTTATTGAAGCTCCAACACACACAAGGACAGGTGGACCAGGCATGCGGACACCATAGCAACAGAGGATAAGTGGATCAGGCACGTGGAGCAGACGGGTGGCAAGCCTCATCGGTCATCACGCAGCTGATCCAGATGGATATTGGTGGCCACCCGCCTATTCCACTTGGACCCCCACCATTGTTTCTTTGAGTTTTTCAGTTTCCTTAATTGTAGCACAATTTACTAATTTTGACAATTTTTTTGGGTCCTGAACTTCCAGAGCCGTTTTGAGGCCCTAAACGACGTTTTTTGGGCATCAAACCTTCGACGAATATGAGCCCTTTCCGTACTTGATATTTACTATTAGCAGTTGTAGTCCTTGAATAGATATTTCTAACGATGTATCATGTGCGTCAAACGAAGATAGTATGCCAAAGTTACGACCCCGAGAAGTTGATGTACTAACTTACCCAAACGGGGCCCACATGACTGTTGGCGCTTCATCTCCTAGGCTTAGGGTTAGGGTTTCTGGCATTCCTGTTTATTGTAAAAAGGCCTTCAGAGCCTCATTGTAATCATCTTCTTGCGAATGCGAGTAGCCGTCACATCTATTCTCACAGATAAGTTGCCACCATTCTAGCGAGTCTTCCACTCTGTATTTTTACAGTCTCTGTACATTTCTTTCATTAGTATAAATCATGTATTACTGTATCTCTATGTTTATGGTTGCATCTCTGATACATTTATGTTATATTATTGCATATCTGCGATATCTCTATGCAATTCTTTATTATATCTCTGCTCCCATTTCGTGCCGAAAATAATCCGGATCAACAACTGCGACTAACAGTTTAGGTGATGGCTCCATCATGGTTCTGGGTGGCCAGACATTCTGTCCTTTCACGCTCGTGGGAAATCATGGTATGAAGGCTTTGACGCAGATGGATAGTGCGTGTGACAACCCAGATACGCAGGTAGTGTGTCAAGGTGATGCCAGGTTCATATCCAATCCTGGGGACATGGAGGTCTCAGGTACACCGCACAAGGTAGATTCTGTGACTTTTTTGTTTGGCACGAACTCAACATTAATCGTAACATGGGAGAATTTCGGTCAGTACTCGTCCTTGCAAGGGAAAAGCCTTTTTGTGGTTTTGGTAAGCCTATTTGGACGCTCCTTAATGTTTATTTTTCAGTTTTTCTCCCCCTAGAGCTTTTGGGGTCCCCCTCGCTTTTCCCTGAATTTCTCTTGTCCATGTCGTCCACCTTGTTTACACTCCGCTCAGAACCTAACCCAGTGGCCTCAACTGACTCTGTTGATCCCCTTCCAGTGCTTTGGGGCTCCTCCCCCTTTGGTTTTGAAACACCTTACAATACGCACTCAGTCTCGTCTATGCTCCGCTCATAACTTTTTCTAGTGGCTTCTGTTGATTCTGGACCCACCTATTCTCTCTCCCTTGCACAAAATTCCCAATTCGTTGCAGCCTTGTGACCCCAGATTGGACAACTCTTGGAGGATTCAAAGTGCTTCAACACTTGTATATATGCAGGGTAGCAAGGGCCTTTTTGCTGATTCTGGTCAGCCGGATCCCGAGGAAGAATGTATGGGCTGCCAAAGGAAGAGAATACAGATGGGAGCTCTCAGCTCCACCCTGACGTTTGAACTCAAAACCCTTTCTCAACATAGGCACCTGATCGAAAGGCTTCAAGATGAAAGCTATGCCTAGAGGAGCTAGATCTAGGAGTAGCGTAACATTATGGAGATAATGCAACGCAGTTTGGATAAGCTTGAACGAGTACAACAACAACCAAGCAATCTAGAAAGAAACTAGGGAGCATCCAAAAAAGTAAACTTAGTCACGGTAAACCAAATTCCAGACCTCAACAAGCCCCACCCAAATGCAATTTGGGAGCAACATTGTCATTCACATATCAAAATGGAACCGGGTAGTTGAGTCCTTTTAAAATTCAGTTACCATGTTTTGTTTTTCGATGTATATCAACGGAGTCTATTATAGATTGTAATATGCGAAATACAATCATTGTCGTATAGCTAGGGAAGGAGGACACTCTATGAACATCAATTTTATTCCAATACCTCCAGATCTCAAAGTCTTTACTTTTCGAAGGCCTCTAATAACTTTTTTTTTGTAAATCAATGGATCTATCCACACTTTTAATATATATTTCCCAATTTTTTTATAATAATAATAATAATAA
>ML779393.1:330520-342012 GCA_009831015.1 Picea engelmannii
GAAATCAAATTTAAGATATATTCTTTTTTGGTTGTTTCAACTGACCATTTTGAGATGTCGATATATTAATGCCTAGAATAGCCAACGACGAACATAAAATGTTTGGGGTTCTGAAAATCCTTGGCTCAAATCAAACCATGGATTTGGAAACCAGTTAAACAAAAACCCCTTCAAGACCCTTGATGAATACTAGGACATGGGAAACTTTTGGATGCTCTAGCAGATAAAACCACATGTGCAATGAAGATAAATCCATAACTCCAACGACAATAATAACCAATCATGGTTGAATCCCTTGCTGAAGGTGGCACTTGTTGATAATCGAATAGGTGCATAGATATGAATTGTGTTTTTCTTTAAGGATTACCATGTGGAAACGCCTTACAGCGTAAAAAATGCTAGAAAATCACTATGGGCAATTCTGGAGTGATAAAAATATTTGATTTCTTAACGATGGTTGTACATCCTCGTGGTCTGTATTTACAGTTCTTTTGGGTAATTAATGGATACTAACGAACATTTGATTTCATCGTTACAAATCCAAATATGTTCCAGCGGAAATAATTGATCATCAATAGAATAAAGAGATAAGGCAAAGCTAGAGCACATGTAGGAGAGATGATTGAAATATACGAGTCACTCAGGACTCTCAGTTCGAGACATAACTATCTTTGGTATGCTGATTTTTTCGATAAAGTCCAATAGGCATTTCACTTAATACATTCTTACAGGATTTTTAAATTGTACTTAGACATACACCCTACACGGGATAACATAGTAGAAACAGACTAAGTATTTTGAGTGCATTCTCAAATGACATTCTATTTTCCTTTGAATGCTAATCAAACCAAATTAGATGATACAGACGTGAGACCACTTGGTCCTGAACGTTTACCACCTTGGAAAATGAAATAGCAACATTCTACAGAATTGCAAGAAAAGGCTCACTGTCAAGTGCATTAGAACAATGGTGGAATCTAAACCAGAAAATTGTATATATACACATATCGACCTGTTATATGTTGTATTCATTGACAAAAAAGCGTATGAGGTCTTGAATCTCTTTCTTGTGTTCGACAATAATGAAGTCCAAATACATGGTGATGAAATACAAAGTGTTTCCAACAAAATAAATCTATTGGTCCATAATTAAGTGCCAGCCTTAGGAACAAGTATAATTTAAAAATAAAACCCCTAAAGTCGGGTAGAGTAGAAATCAAAATTCTTGGGTGTAATTTGCACAATCCAAAAAAATCTTCGTCTCAACATTGCTCACAAATACCAATTCAGACATACTACAAAGATTTAACACAACATCCAAAAACAAAATATTGTGATCTTTAAACAATGGTGTATATGAGGATGATGATGGAGGGTGATATTATGTAAAACATATTATATGGTGTATATGAGGGTGAGGGTGGAGAATGATATTATGTAAAAGATATTATAAGATGGTGGGGATGGAGGGTGATATTATGCAAAACATAACATATTATATGAGGGTGGGAGTGATATTATGCAAAACATATTATGTTTTGCATAATATCATCCCCACCTATGAGGTTGGGGTGTTATTATGCAAAACATATTATATGGTGGCATGGTATATAAATGTGGGAAGATGTTATACAAAACATAGTAGTTTTGCATAGTATCACCAACCACCCTCACCTGTATATAACCCCACCCCCAATTCACTAAGGTGTTTCATTTCCCATACTTCATATATGCTAGTTAATATATTTTTTTAAATGATAT
This sequence comes from Picea engelmannii, assembly GCA_009831015.1. Classification (NCBI taxonomy): domain Eukaryota; kingdom Viridiplantae; phylum Streptophyta; class Pinopsida; order Pinales; family Pinaceae; genus Picea; species Picea engelmannii. Next base: position 332,282 of record ML779393.1, read on the forward strand.
AAATCAATTCTATGTAAAACCAAAAAAGAATTACACATCAAAGCTATAAAAAAGAATGCTTCTCTACACACTAATTTGATCTTTAATTAACGTCCTTATGTTAAAAGGGTTAAACACAAATATCTATATGCATTTCTTGAAAAAATTATCTTTTCGTTATTATTATTTTTATTTCACAAATATCTATATGCATTTCTTGAAAAAATTATCTTTTCGTTATTATTATTTTTATTTCACCGTGCAAAATGAGAAACACTTTCTTTCAATTAAGTCACGATAATATGTACATGAATATGAACGGAATATTTGTTCATAGTCGAAAGGACTTGATGGCCCGATCACATGCCTGGAAACCGCCGGCGGATTCATCCCCCTCTGTATCTTCAAATGTTGCAGTAATATCGCTCCAAATTTGCCGTTTCCTGGCTAAGAATTTAAACAAATTATTATGGATTAATAATAGTTACAGATTTAGATATCCAGATCCAGGCTTAAATTTAAGGAATTTGTGAGTAATACCGATGATTTCTGTGCAATTCATGGCTTGGATTTGTTCTGTCGGCCATTCGAAGGACGGAATTCTTCTCTTTCCCTGATTTTTTCTCCCCGTACTATATTTTGATGTCGCCAACGACAGTAGAACAGGGTCCAAGTAGTCTTCCAGTCGTGCTATTCTGTTGTCTTCAGATTTAGTATATTCTGCCTCAATTCTCGCCAACTCCGGACTCCTCGCTGACATTTTCAAGCCGCTGCACCAAAAACAAAGAAAATCCGGATAGAAAATTGAAAAAAGAAGTCATCAGATTCAAACAGCCTGTGACATAACAGGATATGCATCAAATTCTGAATCCTTAGACACTCTTGAGTCTTAAAGCAATCCATTTTTGAAACCATAACCTTCAAAATTATCGCGTCGAATTCTTATGGAGGAAAATAGTCCGAAATGTTTACGATTTTCAGTCTAGAATGGATGATTCTTGACGTCGACTTTCATGGCAAAATTAGGTTAAAGAGTCAAATTTAATAGATTTTCAGGTTTATTCTCTATCAAAGATCTACTGTAAAAAGTGTGCATTTTCGACCTGCCGCAGAATAAACGAAAAAAGAAAACCATCAAAGATCTAATGTAAAAAGTGTGCATTTTCGACCTGCCGCAGAATAAACGAAAAACGAAAACCGAAAAACAAGAATTCATCTCATTGAGAGCCAATTCAAATTCGCAAGATAACAGCAGATGTTTTAAGCTCTGAATTCTTAAACAATTCAGGATAATATTGTTCTGAAATCTTAATCTCCGAAAAATAGCGTCATGCCAATAATTGTCACAAGATTTAATATCGATCATAAACATTAAGTTATTTGAAAAAATATCTCAAAGACGTGTGATGTGTGCTGATCGAAGAAACGCTTACGACTTAGATCACTGTTGACTGTTGACGCCGAATTCGTGACGAAATTCGCGTTAAAGTTTCAAACTTCACGAAATTTCAGGGTTCTTTGCTCTTAAACGTTCAATTTAAAGTTTACGTTTTCAAGCTGACGCACAAAAGAAAAAAACAACAACAATTCATGTCACCGAAAGCCAATTCAAATTCGTTACATCAATTCCTGGACTCTCTTACGGCAATATTATTGCTTGAAAACCGTAATCTGCCTTAAGAAAAACCCGTCGAATTCACTCATAATCTCCACAAAGATTTAATATCTATCTCGGGTTATAAACGTCACTAATTTTGAAGAAATAATTTAAACTTTCCCAGGCGTGTGCTCTTGGAAGGAATAGCTAGAAATGCTTACGACTTGGAAAGTAGAATTCATTCAAGGCGAAAATTTCTGTAGAGCTTAAGAATTAATGAAATTTAAGACTCAATCTCCATTTGAGTTAAAGATTTTAGTTTGGGAGGGTGAACCTGTGCTGCTGCGAAGAAGAAATTGGCGGGATGAGGCGTCTTTGGATGTCTTCAATGGAGGACAGAGGACTCCTTCCCTGGCATTTCCTTTCATCTCTGCTCTCTAACGACGACAACATTTCATTTCTGTGCGAAATGACCTCTGCCACGTAATTTATATGTGCTAGATTATTAGTCAAAAGTTAACAATTTGGGGAAGCGGGCACCTGGATTTTAAGTAAAAATTATTTCAAGTTAGTGTCTCCCAAAGGCTGTTAATTTGGGAATCTTCAATCCATTGTGGGTTTGTGTCTTTGGTCATCTTCAATTCATTGTGGGTTTGTGTGTTTGGATTTAATATATTTAAGTTGAATATAGATTTATGATGGTTTAGTTAATAATATTTGTCTTATACAATTTGTTAAGTATTTTACTAATGTAATGAAACATAAAATTAATAAATAAAATTGATAATTAATTTTATTATTTGTATATTCAATTGTTTTTTTGGTTTGTTTGTTTGTGACATGTGGGATTAACTTTAATCATTTGTATTCAGCGCGAGCCACACCAATCCTTAACATTGCTAGATTTTTTGTCTCTACAGGTTTCGAACCGGTGACTTTAACATCATGGAGTGCCTTAACAACACACTCCGTCACCGAGTGTCCTACACCTCGGGGACTCAATTGTTAAAATGTATAATTTATTTATATTAAAAATGAAAGGTTCTACTTTTTACTTATTATTAATGGATTATATTTTAAATATATTTGGTCATCATTTTAAAAATACTCCGGATGAAAAATAATCTTAAACTTTTATTGGAATCTCGGGAAAGATACCAATAACAAAGCAGAGGCTTACACCTTACTCAAAGGCCTCCAACTAGCAAAGACCTGCCAAATTCTCAATCTGAATGTCCTAGGCGACTCCAAGACTGTTATAAGGATGATGGTTCAGGGGGCATACCCAAAAAATTTAAGCCTAAAACAAATAATTGACCGAATACGAGTCGACTCTCAGACCATCAAGCCAACATTCTTACACATACTGAGAGAACATAACAAGGCAACAAATAATCTGGCGAATGAAGCCATTGGGAAATCGCCTGGAACCTTAGGCGTGGAAGGTGTGGAAGCCTTAGCCCCCTTAACCTAATGTGTCACATGACCAAGAGCCGACACACAAAGTTTGGTGGTGGGGCTTATTGAAGCTCCAACACACACAAGGACAGGTGGACCAGGCATGCGGACACCATAGCAACAGAGGATAAGTGGATCAGGCACGTGGAGCAGACGGGTGGCAAGCCTCATCGGTCATCACGCAGCTGATCCAGATGGATATTGGTGGCCACCCGCCTATTCCACTTGGACCCCCACCATTGTTTCTTTGAGTTTTTCAGTTTCCTTAATTGTAGCACAATTTACTAATTTTGACAATTTTTTTGGGTCCTGAACTTCCAGAGCCGTTTTGAGGCCCTAAACGACGTTTTTTGGGCATCAAACCTTCGACGAATATGAGCCCTTTCCGTACTTGATATTTACTATTAGCAGTTGTAGTCCTTGAATAGATATTTCTAACGATGTATCATGTGCGTCAAACGAAGATAGTATGCCAAAGTTACGACCCCGAGAAGTTGATGTACTAACTTACCCAAACGGGGCCCACATGACTGTTGGCGCTTCATCTCCTAGGCTTAGGGTTAGGGTTTCTGGCATTCCTGTTTATTGTAAAAAGGCCTTCAGAGCCTCATTGTAATCATCTTCTTGCGAATGCGAGTAGCCGTCACATCTATTCTCACAGATAAGTTGCCACCATTCTAGCGAGTCTTCCACTCTGTATTTTTACAGTCTCTGTACATTTCTTTCATTAGTATAAATCATGTATTACTGTATCTCTATGTTTATGGTTGCATCTCTGATACATTTATGTTATATTATTGCATATCTGCGATATCTCTATGCAATTCTTTATTATATCTCTGCTCCCATTTCGTGCCGAAAATAATCCGGATCAACAACTGCGACTAACAGTTTAGGTGATGGCTCCATCATGGTTCTGGGTGGCCAGACATTCTGTCCTTTCACGCTCGTGGGAAATCATGGTATGAAGGCTTTGACGCAGATGGATAGTGCGTGTGACAACCCAGATACGCAGGTAGTGTGTCAAGGTGATGCCAGGTTCATATCCAATCCTGGGGACATGGAGGTCTCAGGTACACCGCACAAGGTAGATTCTGTGACTTTTTTGTTTGGCACGAACTCAACATTAATCGTAACATGGGAGAATTTCGGTCAGTACTCGTCCTTGCAAGGGAAAAGCCTTTTTGTGGTTTTGGTAAGCCTATTTGGACGCTCCTTAATGTTTATTTTTCAGTTTTTCTCCCCCTAGAGCTTTTGGGGTCCCCCTCGCTTTTCCCTGAATTTCTCTTGTCCATGTCGTCCACCTTGTTTACACTCCGCTCAGAACCTAACCCAGTGGCCTCAACTGACTCTGTTGATCCCCTTCCAGTGCTTTGGGGCTCCTCCCCCTTTGGTTTTGAAACACCTTACAATACGCACTCAGTCTCGTCTATGCTCCGCTCATAACTTTTTCTAGTGGCTTCTGTTGATTCTGGACCCACCTATTCTCTCTCCCTTGCACAAAATTCCCAATTCGTTGCAGCCTTGTGACCCCAGATTGGACAACTCTTGGAGGATTCAAAGTGCTTCAACACTTGTATATATGCAGGGTAGCAAGGGCCTTTTTGCTGATTCTGGTCAGCCGGATCCCGAGGAAGAATGTATGGGCTGCCAAAGGAAGAGAATACAGATGGGAGCTCTCAGCTCCACCCTGACGTTTGAACTCAAAACCCTTTCTCAACATAGGCACCTGATCGAAAGGCTTCAAGATGAAAGCTATGCCTAGAGGAGCTAGATCTAGGAGTAGCGTAACATTATGGAGATAATGCAACGCAGTTTGGATAAGCTTGAACGAGTACAACAACAACCAAGCAATCTAGAAAGAAACTAGGGAGCATCCAAAAAAGTAAACTTAGTCACGGTAAACCAAATTCCAGACCTCAACAAGCCCCACCCAAATGCAATTTGGGAGCAACATTGTCATTCACATATCAAAATGGAACCGGGTAGTTGAGTCCTTTTAAAATTCAGTTACCATGTTTTGTTTTTCGATGTATATCAACGGAGTCTATTATAGATTGTAATATGCGAAATACAATCATTGTCGTATAGCTAGGGAAGGAGGACACTCTATGAACATCAATTTTATTCCAATACCTCCAGATCTCAAAGTCTTTACTTTTCGAAGGCCTCTAATAACTTTTTTTTTGTAAATCAATGGATCTATCCACACTTTTAATATATATTTCCCAATTTTTTTATAATAATAATAATAATAATAAGAACAACAACAACAACAATAACAATAACAAAAACAATAACAATAACAACAACTAAAATTATAATATTTAAATTTTTTTACTTATTATTAATAGATTATATTTAAAATGATTTTATTTTAAATATATTGTAACAACATATTACTTATTATTATTACATGGATTATATTTAAAATGATTTTATTTTAAATATATTTGACCATTATTTTAAAAATACATTATATACTAATTACAAAGTATTTTTTTATTTAATAATATTAATTAAAATTATAATATTTTAATTTTTTTATTAATAATTTTTTTTAAAAATACATTATATACTAATTACAAAGTATTTTTTTATTTAATAATATTAATTAAAATTATAATATTTTAATTTTTTTATTAATAATTTTACTTTTAAAAAATTGAGGAGAAATAATTAAAGATATTTTGGAAGACCATTAAATTAAAGAAGATATTAAAAGGAATTAATCCTTTAATAATATTAACTAAAATTATAATCTTTTAATTTTTTTGTTAATAATTTTACTTTACCTATGGAAGATCATTAAATTAAAGAGAGTATTAAAAGGAATTAATCGAAAGAGAAATTTTGGTCCATTATGAGAGGTATCATAATTTCATTTTCTTTGTAATAGAATCTCATTTCTTTCTCCATATTTAATATTTAAGTTTTGTTTTGATGTGATGTTGTTTATTTTTTTTGGTTCATTGAATCACCCAGAAAGTTTCTATCTTGTTTAGATGAATTAAATTCAAGATAGATGTTTCTTGAAAGTTTTTATCTTGTTTAGATGAATTAAATTCAAGATAGATTTGTATTGCATAGTAGGGAAAGATTTTGTTTAGAATATTTTATGTAGGGTGTTTGAGAATAATTAGTCATTATTCCAACATAACAATGGTTTGTAAATCTCTTTAACAAGAGTGCATCACAACTTCTTCTATTTCTCCCTTCTCAAAACACCATCACTTTGGAATAACAATGGTTTGTAAATCTCTTCAACAAGAGTGCATCACAACTTCTTCTATTTCTCCCTTCCCAAAACACCATCACTAATATACCAAAAGTATAGCCATACCAAAACTCTTCTCAATAAAGCCTTTTCTCAAGACCTCTTTTCTCAAGACCCATGACCCATGGGGATGTATAATGCCTTTACTCAAGACCCATGACCCATGGGGATGTATAATTGGTTTAAGTTGAATTCTATTTTGTTGAGACTCTCATTTACTTAAACCAACGTTATCAATCTTGACATAAAGATTATGATGTATTATGATTTATATGTATATATATTTTAAATTTCATAATTAATATAAGAAAAGGTAGAAAATTTTAAAATCATAAAAATATCAATAAAAAAATCATAAGTTAACATTAATATATATGTTGTTTTCAAGAAAAGATAAAAAAAATTAAAATCATAAAAATAATCAATAAAAAAAACCATAAATTAACATTAATATATATTGTTTCCATTATGTAAATCAATTAGCAATAGAGTACACTATTAAAACACCCCTTCAATTTATATAATTATAAATATATTATTTTTTAATAATTTCAATAATAATTTTGTATATTCTACCTTTAACCTCTAGTGTACTTTATTTTTACCATATTAATTACTAAGAAGGTTGATCAATTTTTAACATATTTTAAGTCATTATATATTTGACTTTTATCTACATGCTTCTTTATAGATGAACTTGATGTCTATATAAAACTAAAAATAAACTCTTATGTCTCAATAATTTACACTTAAAACTAATAATATAAAAGAACTATTCATGATTATAATCATAAAAAACACATCTATTCCGCATTAAAATGTAATCATTTAAGTAATAATATGAAAGAACCATGTTCACATCTAAAACTAAGGGTAAGTTGCATAGCAACTAGTGGGTGACTTAGCTTTTAGTTTTTAATTATTTAAATTTAACCACATGTTTTCTTATACACTGAAAGTAGCGAGGGTATCAGTATTAATAGTATTCTAAGAAATTTTTTTAGATTGAACCTGCATGCTTTTTAAGTAAAAATAAATGCAAGTAGGTATGTATCTATCACTAGAACTTAATTTGATTATAGATGGAGCAAAGTTAATTGTTGACTTTAATCTATGTTTGTTGGATGGACAAAATATGCAATCGAGATAAGTATATATTTATCGATTTATTTTCCACTCAACAGAGAAGAACCCGAACTTAACTTGATTGCAGATTTTGTCCATCTAAAGGACATGGAGCTAAACTAACCATTGAATTTTGTTGACTTTGATCCATGCCCATTGGATGAATGGAATATGCAATCGAGATAAGGATTTCTCGTAAAAGAGCTATTGAAACCCTATGGTGTATTTATGTATGTTTAGTCGCAAGGTTTTCTTTTAAATTCTACAAGCATCTAAAATGAGGCAGTAACAAACAAGCTTTGCAATAGAGTGAGACAAGACCAAGTGTTTGAAACATGGAGCAAGTGAAAAGTAGTCGAGCTGAAGTACGTCCCGAATCAACTTACAAAGGCTAAATTTGTATAAAATCAGAATACAAGATATTCACTCTTTTCATTTTGCAGCTCTCAAATGAGATGAGTTTAAGACACTAATTAGTAGTTTCGTTGCAGTGCCCACCTAGGTGTGTATATTGAATTTCAGCCTGTCCTGTCAAATGTTCCAAATGATAGGCACGAAACATATTTCGAAGCAACTAGCAATAAGGAATTCATAGTGAAACTCTAAGGGTGTTGCCAATCTAGATCTATTGAAACTGTGTCTATTAGTTGTAACAATGTGAAGCGATGCTCACCTATAAATTTAATGTTGATGTTCATATTTTGAAAGATCTTCAAAACAATCCTCAAAGCTAACATCACCTTGAATAAATGAATAAAGAATCTTGGAGCTAAGAGACAAACCTCAAATGATTCAATATCTAGGTAAACCTTTTGGGCCCATTTCTAGATGACTGTTGATCCACGCTCGTGGTCATTTTTTTTGTTCATTTTACCACCCCTAAGGTTCTTCTCTTGTCTTTTATATTTTCCCCTCCTTAGTTGAAGTTTTTCTTTTTCTTTCCCAACACTTAGCCAAATTCAAAGAAATGGAGCGAACCTCTTCACTTGTCTTCATATTTACATCCATAGGCTCGTAGGTCCGCAATCATGTGTCATCCAAAATGCGTTTTCAATTTTCTAACCTGCAAAACGGTAATTTTCCATACTTAGTCATATTTTGAGTCTTAGGGAAGACCTCTTTGTTAATCATCATGATCATGATATGGGTCTGCGAATCCGCAGGTCCGTGGGTTCACAGATCTGCATTCTACAATTTGCACTCCACATCATTCATATCATGCCTCCACATCATCCATCACATAACTAAACACGAAGCAATTATTAAGTTCACGAGTTCTCCGTAAAACCTGAAATAAATTCAAATTTATTCTTTCAACAGTTAAAAAATTAAATCAAAGATTTGCAATGATGGAATTAGGAGAGAAATATGTGGTGGAAATAAATTAAATGTCAAGCTGTAAAAAAAACAATAACACCACCTATTTCCAAAGCCATAAAACATAGAAGAGCATGTCTAGAAAGAAAATGGAGTCATATTGTGGAGACACACTAAACACCCTCGGGCATGAGAATCAATATTTCCAGTGGTCAAGAGCATATACTTACTAAAAATATCTGTCTTCGTCTAAGAAGGACACAAATTTAATTTGGACCTCAGGCATAACATTAGTAGGTTGCGTTCCAGAGGTGACTGAACTCAAGGAGGTAGTTCTATGGTGTGCAGACAAATTCAATTCTGAAAGAAGGATAGTCTAGGTTCAAGGACGTCAAGCTATTTCTTTGTCTCCATCAACATTCTCTAGAATGTTGCGACTACCATCACCTACCATGCACTTCAAGAATGAAGAAGCTGATAAATTTCTCAAACAACATCAAGGAGGTCAAAGGTTCCTAAGTAACTATTTGGACGACCCAGGCAACAATCCCGACATTTCTGAAATTAAGGTAACTTTGTTGAACTACCCATACAAAGAGTTTGCATGGTTGTTTGCTTGCATCATTGGTCTTGAATCTACTACATCAATTCCCATTATAGACTGGGTTATCTGATTTCAAGTGAAGTGGCCTTTCAACTAAATAACCTAAATAAGACACAAAAGTTTTATATGATTTCTTATCTTGTATGTGCCATTACTTATGGCCATGTGTTTGAATATCTGCCAAGGGAAAGGAATGTGGAATTTAAAACTAAACCAATTTCTGCATGGTATTCATTCCTTTATCGACACAAGGCTCAATACAATTTTTATCTAGTTCATAATAATTTTGTTTCATAAACCAAAAACATGATTTTTGGCCCTCATACAACAAGAGTAACTCTTGATGTTTCCACCTTTCTCTCCAGGAAAGGAAT
>ML779393.1:360192-389482 GCA_009831015.1 Picea engelmannii
TCATTAAGCTATTCTGATAAGTAATCTCTCCATTGTGCTATCTTAGTATCCCATTGATCCACCTACTGAAAAGTATTCAATTCTTAAGTTACCAGGCATACTTAGCTTACAACCCTAAGTAGTTTCCTGGAGTGATAACATAAGGATGAAGACATATATACATGCAAAAGGATTTGAAATTTGACAACAATTGTGGATGGATACACAGCACCAACAGTTCCACTGACAAATGACAAAGCAATGAAACTCGATGACAATAATTCCAAAGCCACAAATGCACTTCTGAATGGTCTTGGAGAATCAGTATTCACCAAATTTGCACATTGTAAATCCGCTAAAGAGATTTGGGACAAACTTCGAAATATTTATGAAGGAGATTCAAAAGTCAAAGCAACAAAACTTCAAACTTACAGAGGTCAGTTAGAACAACTAAAGATGAAGGAAGATGAGAATATTGCATCTTACTTTTTACGAGTCGATGAAATAGTAAATGCAATCTTGGGATTGAGAGAAGAAATCAAAGAATATGTAATTGTTCAAAAGGTACTAAGATCTCATCCTATGAGATTTTACCCTAAGATATCAACACTAGAAGAAAGAGCAGATTTAAACTCAATAAGCATGGACGAACTAAATGGAATCTTCACATCATATGAAATGAGAACTGAACAGGAAAATCCAGATACAAAAGAAGCAGCCTTCAAAGCATCCAAAAGTTCAATGCAAAAGGGAAATCAAAAAGAAAAAGAACATAACAACAACAATGATGTCTCAGAAGATGATGAAGAAGCGACCAAATTTGTCAGAAGATTGAACAAGGGAACCAACGATAGGTATAAATGTAAGCTTCCTTTGATTTGTTTTAATTGTGATGGTATTGGTCATTTTGCTAACAAATGTCCTCATAAGAAAAAGATAAATGATGAAGGTTACTCAAATAGAAAACAAACATATAAAGGCAAAAGAACCACAAAGAAAGTTTTCAAGAAAAGCTTATGCACCAAAGAAGACATCTGATCATCAAATGAAGATGAAGTCAATGATAGTGAGATAAAAAGAGTTCTATTCATGGCAGTAGAAGACTCTGATAAAGAAGACTCCGAAAAAGAATACGAAGAGGCCGAAGAAGAATATGAAGAGGCAGAAGTTGACTACCGAGAAGAATTGTTGTGTACCATAGAAGTTATCAGAAGAGAAAAGAAGAAAAACAAGAAACTACAAGCGGAACTAGACAAGAAAGAAGACACTCGATAACTAGAACAAATTATCACAAACTTGAAGGTTCAAATTGAAGAAGATAAAAGAATTGAAGAAGCACTCAAAGAACAACTAGAAGGAAGAGACAAGATCATTGGAAATTTGGAAGCATAAATTGTCACATTAAGAAAGGATATTCAAAAGAAAAATATGTAGAACAACTCAAAAGTTTTGAATGACATTATCAACAGTCAAAAACCTCATCATGACAAGTCCGAAATTGGATACAATCAGACAGAAAATGGATCAAGCTCCAAAACAACAGAACAAGAAAAATATCCAAAAAGCTATGCATAAACAATCAAAGGGGATAGGAAGGTCTACAAAGAAAATTACAGGGACACTCCTCCACCGAGAAGATTCAGATTTCAAAATCAATGACTGACAGAAACAGATAGGCCTCAGGAAGAAGAAGGATTCATAAGAGTACCTCCTTTCAGAAGATATTCAACTCCCAGGTATCGAACTATCTTTTTTGGTTTATGTTATGCATGTAATAATTTTGGAGATAAAACTGTGAATTGCAGAGCTAACAACAGGAACATAAACAACTTTGAAAGTCATACACAAAAGGGTTATCCAATAAGGCCTGGTGAAACACAAAGAATAAGTTACAATAGGTTTGAATCTTTGAGCACTAAAGTGGAATGCTACAAATGTAATAACTTTGGACACATGGCCAAAGATTGCAGAATGACAGTCCCTCCTACAGAACCACAACAGAAGAAAAACAATCACATACATGAACCTCAGAAAAGGACATGGATAAGAAAACATAATCAATATAGCAATGAAGAATGCACACTTGCTCTACAAGCTAGGCAGAAGAAACGTGGTTGGTATGTTGACAATGGCTGTTCAAAACACATGAAAGGTGATAGAGACAAGTTTCTTACATTAAGAAAGGAAATAGATGGATCAGTCTCCTTCGGAAATGATGATTCAGTTAAAATCATTGGAAAATGCACAATCAAAATTGGGAACAAGAATACCAAGGAAGAAAATGTTCTACTAGTAGAAGATATGAAACATAATCTTCTAAGTGTGATTCAAATGTGTGACCAAGGTCATAAAGTTACTTTCGAATCACAAAAGTGAAAGATAAGAAAATAAGGTTCAGTAAAATTGATTGCAACAACTGGGAGAACTTTAAGCAACATATATGTATTAAGTAAAATTGGAAATGAAAAGTGTTTCCTAGGAAAGAAAGATGAAAGTTGGCTATAGCACAAAAGAATGGGTCACATACATTTTGATAACCTTGTCAAAGTCATCAAAAGGGAAGCAGTTAGAGAAATGCCCCAGATCACGAAACCAACCAACACTTTATGCAAGCATTGTCAACAATGAAAGCAAACAAAGATTGGGTTTAAATCAAAAGAATATTCAATAACGAGACCACTAGAAATTGTGCATATTGATCTAGTTGGACCAACTGCAACAAAGGGTTTAAAAATGTGAGAAATACTTTATGTTATTAGTTGATGATTATACAAGAATGACTGTAGTTTTCTTTCTTAGGAATAAGTCAAAAGATTTTGAAAACTTCAAGGTCTACAAGAAAATGGTTGAAAATTAAATGGATTCAAAAAAGAAATGCTTGGGATCTGATATTGGAGGATAGTTCACTTCAAAGGAATTTATGGACTACTACAAAAAACATGGAATAAAAAGACAATTCTATGTTGCTAGGACACTTCAACAGAATGAAGTTGTTGAAAGAAAGAACACGACAATACATGAAATGGATCGAACAATGTTAATGGATTCCAAATTGACATATATCTTTTGGACACAGGAAGTGCATACAACAGTTCACATTCAAAACAGAGTAATACTTAGAAACAACACTGACAAAACTCCCTACGAGTTATGGAAAGGAAGACCAACAAATGTGAAGCACTTCATAGTTTTTGGAAGCAAATGCTACATCAAAAGAGAAGATGGAAGAATGAGAAAGTTTGACTCTCTTGTGGAAACATGAGTACTTGTTGGTTACTCAAGTACAAGGAAAGCATACAAATGTTACAACCTAAGATTGAACAAATTTGTGGAAATCATCAACGTAAAAAATGATGAAAGAGATAGACAAGAATTAAAGGAAGAAGAAAATGAATCAATGGAACAACTTTACGAAGAAGAAGGAGAAGATGAAAAAGAAGTAGAAGGGGAAGATGAAGAGGATTCGACAAAAGCAAAAGAGCAAGTTCAAAAACTGCCTCCAAAGACACCTAGCAGATGAGTACAGAAAAATCATCCTTTAGATCAGATTATCGGAAACAAAGATGCAGGAGTTGAGACTAGAAGAAGAATCCATTCACCAGAACAAACACACCTAACACTCTCATCTACGATTAAACCAACCTGTTTTGAAGAGGTCAGCAAGGACGAATTTTGGAATAAGGCCATGGATGAAGAATTGGATCAAATAGAGAAAAATGACATTTGGGAATTGGTTCCAAGACCAAATGATAAGAATGTGATCGGCACAAAGTGGGTATACAAGAATAAATTGAATGAAGATGGACATGTTACAAGGAAAAAAGATAGATTGGTATGTAAAGGATATGCACATGTTGAAGGAATCGACTTTGAAGAGACATTTTCCCCAGTTGCCAGAATGGAAGCAATCCGATTGCTTTTAGCTTATGCATGCTCCAAAAATATTAAAGTGTATCAGATGGACGTAAAATCAGCTTTTCTTAATGGGGAACTTGAAGAAGAAGTCTACATTGAACAACTAGAAGGATTTCAGTTGTCAGAGAACGCAAATTATGTGTGTAAATTAAAGAAGGTCTTGTATGGTCTAAAACAAGTTCCTAGAGCATGGTAATATAAACTAGATAAATATCTACAACATGCAGGGTTCAGAAAAGGAAGTGCAGATAACAACCTCTACATCAAAGTAACTCAAGATAATATTTTATTAATTGAAGTTTATGTTGATGATATTATTTTTGGAAGTACTGATGACAGGTTAAGCCAAAAATTTGCAAAGGACATGCAGAATGAATTTGAAATGTCATTACTTGGAGAACTATCCTTCTTTCTGGGTCTTCAAATATGTTAAAGAAACCAAAGAATTTTTAATTCTCAAACCAATTATATCAGAGAAATGCTAAAGAGGTTTGGAATGGAAGATTGCAAACCAGTTATCACTCCCATGCAAACCGGTTGCAAGTTGAGCAAAGATGATGATTCAAAGTCTACAAATCAGAGGCATAACAAGTCAATGATTGGTAGCCTGCTATATGTGACAACATCCAGACCAGATGTAATGCAGGCAGTTGGACAAGTGGAACGATTTCAAGTAGCACCAAAGGAATCACATGTATTAGTAGTGAAGATGATTTTCAGATATCTCAAAGGAACATAAGAGTTTGGATTATGGTATCCAAAAGGAAATGATCTATCACTTATTGCCTACATATATGCAGATTGGGTAGGTTGCATTGATAACCAACGAAGCACCAGTGGAACAACGTTCTACTTGGGTGAGTGTTTAGTATCATGGCTAAGCAAGAAACAATCATCAATATCTTTATCTACAGCCAAGGTAGAGTATATTGCAGCAACAACATGTTGTACACATGTTCTATGGATGAAACAAACTCTGATAGATATACAGGTTGAGTATGATGAGCCCATTCCAATCTATTGTGATAATACAAGCGCCATCAATATCTCAAAGAACCCGGTGATGCACTCCAAGACGAAGCATATTCCAATAAAGTATCACTTTCTACGAGAACAGGTTGCAAAAAAGAACATCAGAGTTGAATATGTGGGCACAAAAGAACAAGTGGCAGACATCTTTACAAAATCGCTTCCACGGGAAGCCTTTGAGTATCTTCGCCAAAGACTCAAAGTTATTTCTACTCCAAAATGAATGCTTTTGAATGCTTATCTTATATGTCTTAGATGTACACGAGGAAGCACCATAAAGAGGACAATTGAGGTTGGGAGATCAGACGAGTCAGTTAGGGGGAGCAGACCCAAATGGAAAGATACATTTTCCATTGATGACAAAGGGGGAGAGATTTATCGGACGCAGAGGACAAAGACATGGTTCCAGGGGGAGCGTTGGTCACAAAGATGTAGGCATGGTTCCAGGGGGAGCATGAGTGATATGATTTCAGTATTGCATCAGAGTGTTTTCATAAATGCCAAAGGGGGAGTTTCTTGATTAATTTTGTTGGTTGTCATTGATGTCAACCCTTGAAGAAATTTCGGTAACGAATTCTGGTAGCACAAAGGTTTGGGTAATGGACCCAAGTTTGTTTGATGTATAATGGTATGAGTTTTGATATATTTGCAGGTAAGACTATTCTATATGGATAGTACATGTCATGTCATTTTTGGTGGTATGTGGAACATCACATAACTCCTCACGGTTTGAGAGTTATGTCTTTACAAAGTTGAAGGACCCTCATATGATTGGCTTGAAACCCCAAAAGGTCAAAGAAATCAAAGTGCTTGCAAAGAAGAAATTATTTAAATAATAAAGTGAAGTGACAAAGTCAAAGAGGCGTATTTAAATAATAAAGTGAAGTGACAAAATCAAAGAGGCTTATTTAAATAATAAAGTGAAGTGACAAAGTCAAGGAGGATTATTTAAATAATAAAGTAAATAGAGAACTTTATAATTATGGAAAGTGGTTATAAGAAGGTTAACCCTAAAATGAGGAAAATGGGTTAAGTGGTCAAGTGGCTATTTGATACATGGACAAGTGGCAAATTGGGCAAAGTTGGACATAGGTGACTATGTGGACAAAATGGCCTAGAAGATGCTTCTAAGGAAGCTACTTGGAGAGTATAAATAAGAGGCAATGATCTCTCATTTTAATCACACTTGAGAATATTGAATATCTACAGGTTTCTGAGGTAACCAAAGGATATCTAAGCCAAATTTCAGAGGGAAGGTGAAGTAAAGAAGGCCGAAATTCAAGGGAGGATAAATTCTTTTGATGATGCTTTCTAAGGTATGTTATTTACAGGTCATCTCACCATTTTCACAATAACTTTTTTTCTACAATGATTCAGACCGTGAAATTGGGAGGCCATTGAGGAAACATATCCAAGTAGCTTTGGTACGAATTTCAGCTTGTGGGTCGTTGTATTTTTGGAGTTACACTCCATGGAAAACAAAGTTTGTGGCTAGTCCTGAAACTAGTCTAAAACAAGTGTTTCGGGTAAAAACGTCATAACTTCTTCATAACATATCCAAATTTAGTAAGACCAAATGTGTTGGTTAGAGTACAATCTTTAGTATTATGTGTAAAATTTTTAGATCCATACAACAAATATTCTGTGTGGGGCACACTTTACAAGTTCTCTCTCTAGAATAAGCCAACATTCAACAAGGTATGTCATTTTTGCTATAACTCCTTTTCTAAGAGGTTCCAAGTAGTGACACCTAGAGGAATTGCATAAAACACATTGAAGAACATTGTGTACTATTTTCAGATCTTTATTCATTAAAGGTACATAGTTACGATTATTTCAAGTTAGGGTTGTTGACTAATCCAAAACTAGTCATGTGAGACTAAAGTAAAGTTTGATGAAAATGCTAGTCTCTTGTTGTTAAAGTTAAGGAAGGTTTGTAGGTTGAGGTACAAGTTGGTGCATGGCTGATGCACTTGTTTATGGTATAAGTTGATTACAGGTTGTTTGGTACAGGTTGGTGCATGGTTGATGCACTTGTTTATGGTACAGGTTGAGGTATAGGTTGATGCATGGTTGATGCATGGTTCAGGTTATTGGTACAGGTTGTTTGGTGCAGGTTGATTGGTACAGATTTACAGCAGTATATCTCACAGTGATAGTGTGACAGTGGTTCCATATTTCTACTTATACGTCAGGGCAGTTGGATGGGGCAAGGACAGGTGGTTGTAGCCTCCTTCCGATTGTAGCCGGAGAACATAGGGGGTATAGCCTCCTTCTGGTTGTAGCTAGAGAATTAGGGAGTTGGAACTTCCGTCATGTTGTAGCCTGAGAAACTAGGGGGTTGGAGTCTCCTTCCAGTTGCAGCTGGAAAACAAAGGAAGTTGGTGCTTCCAATGAATGTAATTCTTCAAGACATATAAGAAAAAATATTCTGTGGTTTTCTCCCGCTTTGGGTTTCCACATAAAAACACTGGTGTACTGTGTATGTGTATGATTGTTCATTTGTTCATTGTTTATTTACTCTGCAAATATTGAATGATACTGCTACATTGATATAACACTTACATTATATGGTTAAAAAAGATTAGATTTCTATATTACTGATTCACCCCCCCCCTCTCAGTAATTCAACACATGTGTTATATTGTTAATGCGAAATAATGCATATGCATTTTTCTTTTAGAAAAAAATAAGGATTTTTTTTTATAGAACAATAACACATGTTATGTTTGAACACAAAACCCACTCAATTCTTCAATCAATTATTTCTTATCTCATCCTATCTTTACCACTATGAAGACTAGGCCTATTCAATTTAAAACACATAAAAAAATATTACTCGTGACCAAACATGCTTCCTTGTAATGTGAAAGTGTTGGAACCTATATTGTCTTAACTTAAGCCATTGTGACTATTATTAATAAACCTAAAGAGGAGGGGGGCATTAATAGGAAAATATATAATATATTTTCCTATTAATGCCCCCCTCCCACCCTCTAGGAATATATGATTATTGCAAATTAGACAAAAACTTTGTTGATACTAATATATGACTTAGGCCACCGTAGATTTCTGAAATGTGTCCTCATTACCAATATTCATAACACATTTGTGTTTTTGTTGTTCAATCTTGGGGATGTTAAGCCTAACATCGAGACTATGTTTAGGATTACAAGATGCAAGTGTGAAATAACACATATAAATTAATTAACGTGAAATAACATGTATGTGTTTTTCTTTCCAAAAAAAATTTATAAAACAATAATGCATATACATTATATTTTTGGCTACAAATCCCATTCAATTCTTCAATCAAT
The DNA here is from genome assembly GCA_009831015.1 of Picea engelmannii. Lineage (NCBI taxonomy): Eukaryota > Viridiplantae > Streptophyta > Pinopsida > Pinales > Pinaceae > Picea > Picea engelmannii. Next base: position 368,433 of record ML779393.1, read on the forward strand.
TCTTTCTATTTTACCTCGTCCTATCTAACCTATTATGGAGACTAGGCCTATTCATAATTTAAAACACATAAAAAAATATCAAGTACGATCAAACACATAACATATATTGTAATATGAAAGCATTAGAACATATATTGTCTTAACGTAAACCATAACAAGGAAAGGGAGACAACAAAAAAGAAATAAACACATGTGGGTTCCCTAGAGTTGTTGGTGTCTCATTGGACAGGTTGGGTGGAAGGAAGGCATAGTTGTATTTCCATTCTATGAGTTACCCACTCTATAGCCTTGCCTTAACGTTGTAGTGCTCTCCTCGCCACTTTATTAATCAACCAATCAATTTTTCAAATAAATAGGTTGTTGTGACTATCATTAAAAATCTTAAAGAGGAATATATGAGTATTGATATTTGGACCATGAATTTAGTTGATACTATGACTTAGGGTAATATATGATTTAGGGTATAAATCACTATCATTAATAAATATATGAGTATTTACATTTGTACCATGAATTTTATTTATATTAATATATGACTTAAACTAACATAAATCTATGAAACACATCCTCATTACCAATATCCATAATGCATATCCTTGGGATGTCAAGCTTAATATTGGGGCTATGCTTATGATTACAAAGTGCAAGTGTGAAATAATGCATATGCATTATATCGTTAATGCAAAATAACACATGTGCATTTTTCTCTTCATAGAAAATATAAAGATTTTTTCAAGAATAATAGCACATATGTGTTATAATGCATATGCATTATGTTTAGCTACAAAACCTAACTTAATTCTTTCCTACCTCACCCTATCCTTATCCATTATGGAGATTATGGATACTAGGTCTATCCAAATTTAAAACACATAAAATATTATTCGTGACCAAACATGCTTCCTTGTAATATGAAAGGACTGGAATCTATGTTATCTTAATTTAATACATTGTGATTATCATTAATAAACTTAAAGAGAAATATATGAGTATTATTATTTGGACCATGCATATTTTTTATACTAATATATGACTTGGGATCTAGGTGTGTCCTCTCATGCTTGACGCACATGAATAAGGCATCCAACCATCACTCGTAACCTTTGTAGGGGATATTTCCTCTTTGTGGTGGAATATGAATGTTGTTAATAGGTATTATGCACCACAAACATGTATCAGGGCCATGCCATTGGTTAAGGGATAAAATCAAGGGCCTAAGGCCCTGAATAATTCTCCTTGTGATATAGGGCCATGGAAAAGGCATCAAACTACCACACATGACCTTTGTAGAGGATACTTGGCCTCCCATTGAGAATATGAGCACTGCTAGGACGTATTGTGCACCATAGACACGAATAAGGGACCTAATAATGGTTAGGGAATGAAATCTAGGACCTTAGGCCTTGAATAAGGCTCCATGGGGTTGATGTCCTTCAATGAGGCCTAAAACCACCACACATGACCACAATAAGGAATATTTGGCCTCCAACGGAAATTATATGTACATTGGTGGTATTGCATACCAAGGACATGTATCAATTCCATGACAGGTATTAGGGCCATGACAATGGTCAAGGGATGAAATCAAGGGTCTTAAAGGCCTCGAATGAGGCTTCTCAGACTCGACGTCCATGAACAAGGCCTCAAACCAACACACATGGCCACTATAGGGGATCTTTGGTCTCCCACTGGGAATATGATCGTTGTTATGAGGTATTGCTACTGATCTCTATGACATGACATTGGCTAGGGAATGAAAAAAAGTGACTTAGTATCGAAATGAGGGTTCTCTAACTCAATGATCATGAGAAAGGCCTCAAACCACCACACAATGACCTCTATAGGGGATATTTGGCCTCTAATTAAAAATGCATGAGTACCATTAGGAGCTATTTCACACCACAAATAGGTATTGATGCCTTTATAATGTTAGATGATGAAATCAAGGACCTTGGGCCCTAAATGATGATTTTTTGTCTTAGTGGTCATGGAAGAGGTATAAAACCACCACACATAATCTATGTAGAGGAGATTTTGTCTCTGACTAGGATTGTGGTCATCATCAGGACGAATTACCCATCTTGGAATGATCTTCGGGCCTTATCATTGGTGGGGGAATGAAATCAAGGGTCCGAGGCCTTGAACACTGCTCATGAGGATAAAGGGTCATGGACGAGGCCTCAAACCACCACACATAACTCTAGGTGCATTGCCTAGTTTGTATATGCATTATATACTTATAATAGGAATTACCCACCACGAACAATTTTTTGGGCCTTGACATTGGTAGAGGGATGAAATCAAGGGTCTAAATCCCTAAATAATGATCCTTGGGATTGAAGGCCATGGACGAGGTGGAAAACTACAACAAATTATCTATCTAGGGGATATATTGCCTCCCGTTGAGAATATGAACATTTTTAGGATATATTGTGCACCACATACATGTATCAGGACCATGGAAATGGTTGGGAAATGAAATCAAGGGACTTAGGCATTTAATAAGGCTTCATGGGCTCCACATCCATGAACAAGTCTTCAAACTTATAACACTCATATTAATGTTAACCTATAAAAATAAATAGTTGTGCAAACTATCTAAATATCTGGTTTTTAAAATTAAAAAGTTTAGGGAACAAATTCATTTAAATTGTAAAAATAATTGATGTTATAGAAAGATTGAAAAGTTTTTGACAGTATAGTAAATTGAAAAAATACTATTAAAATATAATTTCAAATTATCTCAAATTTATCATCTTACCACTAAACTTATCAAATACAAAGAAAATAAGTTCATTTAAATTGTAAACAAAATTGATATTATAAAAACTTAATATTTTGACATTGTAAAAGTTTCGTGAAAATAATTACACTAAAATAAAAATATTCCATATTTGCTTCTATCTCTATGCATGTATATGTGAGAGGAGAGGATTTTATTTTTTATTTTTTATTTATTAATTTATAAAAAAATAATAAACATATTTTTATTTTTTGTTTTTTTTTAATATTTTATATATATATATTTTTAATTAAAATAATCTCTCTTAAAAATAAAATTTGTCATATGCCTAAATATATATGCCTTAAAATCAAAGTATATATATATTTTTAAAATAAACCCATTTAATGATCATCATTTTAAACTCAATTAAAATTTTAAGTTTTTTCATCATAATATTAATCAATAAATTACATTGTTTGTATATAAATATTCTCAAATAAAAATGTCTAGTCTGTTTCAATAGTTAAATCAAAATGGGACACTATAAAACCACCACATATGACCAGTGTAAGGGATCTTTGATCGCTAACTAAAAGACATGACCACTAATAGGAGGTATTGCACATCATCGACAAGTATCAAGGCCTTCATAATATCGAGGTCTGAAATCAAGGACCTTGGGTTCTGAATGATGTTTCTTGGGGTCAATATCCATGGAAGAGGTATCAAACCACCACACCACCACACATGACCTATGTAAAGAAACGTTGGACTCTGATTCAAAATGTGATCATTATTATGAGGAATTTCCCACCATGGATTGATCTTTGGGCCTTGAAATTGGTCAAGGCATGAAATCAAGGGCCGAAGGCCTTAAATAATGCTCATTGGTCTTAAGGACCATGGACGAAGTCTCAAACACCACACATAACCTTAGGTGCATCACTTAGTTTAAATCGAAGAATTTTATTGAGATACCTTTGATAGGAAATTACCCACCATGTATGCTTCTTTATAGAAGGCGTATGTGATACTCCACACACCTACCTATTTGTATGTTTCTTTATAGAAGGCGTATGTGATACTCCACACACCTACCTATTTGTATGCTTCTTTATAGAAGGCGTATGTGATACTCCACACACCTACCTATTTGTATGTTTCTTTATAGAAAGCGTATGTGATACTCCACCCACCTACCTATTACATAATCTTCTCTCTCTAGAGAGAAGGGGAAGGGAATATATATATATATCCTTCACACCCTCTTTATGTACCACTTTGACCTCCTACATACTATTATCATTAATCCTCTATTTCTACATCCATTCTACACAACCCTGCTTAGCATTCCTTGTATGATAACACATATTCTCTTGTACTCACACACATTATCACTTGTGTTGTATCTTATCTTATTGTACTATATTTAATATATTACTTGCTTTTATTATTGATTTCCCTTTTGTTATTAATTTACATCTAACATCATGATTTACACGTGTTATGTGGATTTTGAATTTTAGGTGGAATAAGGGCTCGAGGTGAATATATCGTAGGCTTTGTAGCCAATGTGGTGTGTTCATAATTGAGTTTGGCCTAACAAGCCTCATGGCTAGGACTAAAAATAACATAGCTATGGGTTTTCCTCTTAAGCTCTATGAAAGTACTTAATTTTGATGATATTTTTAGCTATGTAGAACACAATAACTTTTTGTGAAACTAAAAAGTTTGTAGAAGGGATTGTATAGATTCTAATTATATAAAAAGTTTCCAAAAATGATTGTTGTTTATAAAAAAAATTAGTTTCATACTAAGAGATATCATTTCACAATACAACATTCTATTGTTTTTGCTATAACTTTCAATGGGCCTAACCATTTCCAAAATATTTATATGTTGCAATAGTATAAAGAAAATTCTACAAATAATATCATTATGTATTAAAAAGTTATTTTATATATATTTAAAAAATCATGTTGTCAATAATATGTTTAATTTATCTTATTAGGTAAGAGGTTAAATTGCAATAGAGTAGTAGTATTTGGTGTTATGTGTGGGGTTAAAGTTAGATACTACTTGAATGGACATGACTCCACTTCTGTAACTTCAACAATTACAATACAAGATATTGACCTTCTTGCATATACTATTTAGGTTAAAACAATGTTTTTGGTCGTGGAGAATGAATTATCTAAAACAAGCTCCGATTAGACGTAAGGAAACATATTAATGTCACAATATTCTACTATAAAAATTAAAGATTAATTACCTAACCATTACCATTAAATCTTATAAGAATAATATATATGGATTTTCATATATATTTAATTAGTCACGGGATTAGGATTTTTCAAGATTATTATAAACTTAGTAGTAGTTTTCACTTAAAATAGGAAAATAATAGACTTGTTGCATGAGAATATTTCAATACTTAGGATTAATCACTAATTAGCTTTGCATATAAAAAAACTTGTTTTTCACAATGATTGTCACTAGACAGGTAAAGCGAATTGGCACATTGAGTGTATTTCAATAATATTACAAAATCAATTTTATCATATAATTTGCAAAAAAAAAATTAGTGTATCCCTTCACTTATTTACCAAGAGGAAAAATTGTGTGCTTCAGGGTTTGGATCCTCACCCCAAATGTAAAGATCCTTTATAGTGCCAAGAGCATTAAGGTAAATAGCATTAATTTATGCCAACTCAAGACATCCTTGAGATTAGAGTCTTTCCACTTATCTTTAATATTTTTTTTAATGAAAATGCTAACACAATTTTGAAATCTATGGATGTAGAAATATTCTTATGGATTCATTGGATTCAAATTGTAAAATAGTTTATATTCATTTTAATTTTTATTTACCAAGAAGAAAAATTGTGTGCTTCAAGGTTTGGATTCTCACCCCAAATCTTAGACTTGTAATGATTTCATCTTTGAAATGTAAAGCTCCTTTGTAGTGCGAAGAGCATTAAGGTAAAGAAAAATTGTGTGCTTCAAGGTTTGGATTCTCACCCCAAATCTTAGACTTGTAATGATTTCATCTTTGAAATGTAAAGCTCCTTTGTAGTGCGAAGAGCATTAAGGTAAATAGCATTAATTTATGCCAACTCAAAACATCCTTAGGATTAGAGTCTTCCCGCTTATCCTTAATCTTTTTTTTTAAATGAAAATGCTAACACAATTTTGAAATCTATGAATGTAGAAATATCCTTATGGATTCATTGGATTCAAATTGTAAAGTAGTTTATATTCATTTTAATTTTTAAGGTAAGAAAATTTAAATATTTAAAAATGTAAATTTTATTTTTATTTTAAATATATTTATATTTGAAAAATTTTAAGCTATTTTAATATTAATTAAATTTAAAGTTAAAATGTATTTAATATTAATTAAATTTAAAGTTAAAATGTATTTATGTTAATTTATTTTTAAATTTAATTTAAATTAAATACTTTACAATATTGTTGAGTTAATTTAATATATAAAACTAATTTTGCAACACATGTTACACATCTTCATTCAATTAAATTAAATTGAAAATAGTTTTTAAAATTTAGAAAAAAAAACATAAACAAATATTTATAATATTATGAATTAGAATTTAGAAAATATACTTTATATGAAAAATAGTTATTATTGCATCATATTTATTATTGTAAAAAATAATAAAAAAAATTAAATTATTATTATTATTATTCTGAAGGAAATCAAGAAATAAGCTTCACTTGGGGGTTAGAAGAATCCACTAACAATCAAGTAGAGACATTGGTTTTGTATCAAAGATTAAAGATTATCGAGTTAAGAAGGTTCAAAAGACTTTTCGTAGTAGGGGACTCATCCATCATAATAAATCAATCAAACTCTCGGAATACTTGTCTAGCGAGACACATATATAGAGTTCAAGGGATGGTGAATAGTTTTGAAACCATAGAATTTTATCAGGTTCATAGGACCCTTAATAGTCTGAAAAATATTAAGGAAAACAAGGTTGTATTGTTAGAAGTTGGAATGCTAAGTATAAATAGGGGGCTCCATTCTCTCACTTCCAATGAATTTTAGAAGAATAAATTATTGTTTTCCCAGGATAAACACAATAGAAAACAAGTGGCAAATAAACATTAAGGTGAAAAGATGTGCATTAAAGCCATCACAACATACAATACATTGTCCTTAATTTCATATGCATGAAGTAAAATTGATAATCTCGCAGTGGAGTGTGCTTGATCTTGTATCTTGTATCTTGTATACTTTGTCATTAAGAGGTTGCCTCTTCGAAGTGGCTAAGAGAGTACAGCCTCTCTAGAACCTGGTGGATAATCACTCGCTAATATAAAATTTTGATGTTCCATTGCAGTGAATCGTGGAGTTTCATTATCTAATTGGTTATTTATGGTTAAAGGTGGATGTAGGAACATAACAAGTGGTATCAAAACGCTTTTGGGGGCATCATGTTGAAGTATCGATTGGTCATTTCATTTTATTGTAGATTAATTCATGAGTTAAGTGGTGGTATTTCCATTTTGTTGTTTCCATTTTTTCTCTATCCCATTAATCCATGTGAGCATATCATTCTTATCACTCACAGATTGTTGTTCAATATCTAATTCTTCTTCCATGTTATTAAAAAAAACATATCTATTGTTCCATGTTTTTATTATTGTTATTCAGTGTCATCATTATCTTAGTCAAATGGGTGGAAGTGTAATTTCATATTCCATACTTGTGTTCTATCAAGTCTAGTGGCCCTCTTAAAAACATAATTATTGATTGCTTGCAGGATGTGTACTTCCCCTTCCTCCTCTTTGGAAGGTGTTATGTGTGTGTGTATGATAATGAACACTGCATAATAAAGAGTCAGATGTATCATATTTGGCATTTTTGAATAGTTTCTATAAATTTTATATCGCTTCTTCTCTTGTGCATTATCTTGCATTGGTTACGAGATTTATTTTTGCAACATATAAATCCCAACATATCGTATCCTTATGCCAATGGAGTTCTCCACATCATGATGGACTGGCTACATGAGTGTCCTACCATAATCTATTCAAGCAAAGAAAAATGGGAACATTTTCTTTGTAAGAGCCATAGTTGGAGCTTGTTAACTACTGTAGTGCTCCACCAATGATCCAATGTGAAATAGTGTTTCTTCCTTGCAAATTATTTAATAATAGCTTGTTGGTTGATATTGTATACCAATACCTACTTAACACATTTCACCTCCACGTATGGATCGTTCCTCTCTTCTACATGACTTGATTGTTGTTCTAGTGGACGATCATGATATAATATGGGGATATTCTTGACCATGCTTCAATAAGTGGAGAAATATACTAGTACTTTCATGATTCATCTACCATATTCATTCACTTAATTTGGCATGTGTTGCAACAACAAAGCTACCCATCTTCCTGGAATTTGATCATGTTGAATTCCAACATGGTGTAGGATGCGTAGTGGCCAAAGAGACACCCACATATATGTTCTATAGACATAAAGGTACCACCTATATACTAGGTTCTCCATTAGGAAAATTATGGGCCGAGACAAACATAACCCCTTTGGAAAGATTCATGTACTTTCATTAACTCCCTTGCACTATGTTGCGGCCAAGACCAATCTAGGATCTCATCTTGGAACCATCTCACATTGTTGTAGTGCATTGCCTTTAGGTCTTCACATGTAAGTATGTGTATTTGGTACTTCTCTGCGTAGACCTTTGAGGGGAATTTTTTTAAACATGGGGTTATGTACCTTCATGACTATGGTTATGATGATGATGATGATGATGATGATGATTAACATCCACTAAGACCGAATTGGTCTATCAGACCTTAAGAGGGTAAGTGATTACTTGTGATTCTTTAGAATTTTGTTTTTGTGCTCGAAAATCATTAAGAGAAGCTTTCCAAGATCACCATACTTTTGTTGAGTTAAGAGGTTAGGAAGGTTGGTATTATGATAAATATTCTGAAAATGAGATCTAATATGGGTATAGGCTAGACAATCTAAGAGAAAGTGCTTTTCATCTTCAACCTTCAGTGTGTCACAAAGGTGACACACTCTTTCATCCCATGGCATTTTAGGAATTGACCAATGCCCAATTTCACTATGGAGCTCGTGAGAATTTGTTCTTATCTTAGCAATGCTTATTTTTTTCTTTACACTTGGCAAAACAAATAGATAATTTTGATATAAGTGTGTGGTGGATATCTAATGTAATAAATACTACTATGTTATTCATTAAATAAGGGCCACTAGTGGTTATCATTAAGTTCGGTTCATATGTCTATAAATAAGGAGGGAAGCTCATAGTGGAGGTCGTTCAATCTTGTATCTAGTATGCCTTGGAATTAGTAGGTTTCCCCCTCAAAGTGGTTATAACTTATCTTGAATAGAGTGTTTAATATAATTTTGATATTCCATTGCAGTGAATCAACATCATTTCCATGGTATAAGATTATGTATGGTTAAGCGCAGATGTAGGAACATAACTATTTGATTTGAACACTCTTGCAAAAGCATAAATTACTTTTCCTTGAAGTTCGAAGAAAAGATAAAACATAAGAAATAAAACGCCGTTGCAATGTAGCAAAATAATGACTCTAAGATATTAGACAATTTGACATTTGACCAACATAAGAGAACTTCAACTTTTATCAGAATGATAACACTAGGAAATGATGAAACCACAACAAACTATCTTGGAATGACTAGAAAATTGTTGGCCACATGAAACCTTCCTTGAAACACACATGCCTTCACATGGAGATTCACATGAAGATGTGACAACCTCAAACTCACTGGGTATAAATGTCTATGAATGTGATATAGCCATTCAAAACACACTTATCTCCTTTATGCATTTTGAAAATCAATCTGCAATGATGCAAGACTTAGAATATGAGAAACTTTTTCATACATAACTTTGGCTCGAAGGCCAACTCTACAAACCATAATAAGAAAATGGTATCCAAATGTTCACCTAATTTTTATCACAACCATAAAACAACTTTAATTGGATACAACACCTTGACCACAACCTACAACCTAGAGTGGACGAATGATAGACAACAATTGTGCATGTACCAATGTCGATGACAATATTTGAGCAAGCCTATTCACAATGAAGTCCTTTATGGCGTAACAAAATTTTGAAATCACCAATAAAATATTTTTCCAACCATATCTTTGGGAGAGACATGGGTGGTATTACTTAGGACTATGTAGCATAAATATGTTTGGGTCCAAATCTAACAATGCCAAATCTGTAAATTGATACATGATGGATAAATCAAGAATTGTTAATGCGAAAAGATTTCACTCGACCATGTTATCACTTAGACACGACTTAAGCCCAATATTTAGACCAATGGGTTTCAATTTTATTTAAGTGGGTAGGTGTGATATGAGTGCAGATATGGGTATTCAATTCATACATCATGCATCCTAGAAAGTATCCATCTCTCACATCAACCACCTCAAATCAAGCCACTCATGGTCATTAATTTCGCTTACGATTCATACATTATTTCCCCTTACAAGGTATATGGGTAAACACCCTTAGATTCCCCATCGCCACAGACATGCATGGTCAAGGGTAGTGCCCTCACAGGGTTTAGAGTAGTTCCCCAAAACCTTAGTAACCTTTGTTGCAAATGTAGATTCCATGCATGCCAAGTTCTAAAGCATGCACATGCACTTCAATATATTTCATGTGTCCTAGCACATTGCATGCACACCACAACATTTTGTGATTGACAACATATGTGCACCACCAACAACACATAGTGCACCAAGAAGACAAACAATCAACCCATCAAGGGTTACAATACTAATCTTCATTTAACAACTAAATGCCAAAATTCTTATCATTGGATGGTATTATTATGTATGATACCATTAATACATTAGGGCCTTTTAGTGACCTTTTTTGCATCCTCTTATTTACAAAATAGAAAAAAATAAATGCACAATGGTATTTATAGCGTCTTTAATTGGCATACTTTCTTGTATTATTTTATTTAATTTAGGATCTTATTTGCACCCTTATTTTTGTCTATATGCATCTCCTTTTGCATTCATTTCTTAGTCTTAGTGTCCTTATAGTGCCCTTTCAATGTCATCCCACATGTCTTAATGTGCCCTTAGTTGTTTGTTTTTTCATTGGGAACATTTATCAAGGATTAAAGTTCAAGGGTGAGTATTAGGATTTGATAGGTTAGGTAAGTTAGGTGGGTAAGTAGGGTAGGTTAAATTTGTATGGTTAGTGGGTTAGGTTGGGTAGATTAGGTTGGTTGGTTTAGTGGGTTATGTTTGTGGGCTAGTGGGTTAGGTAGATTAGGAGTTAGTAGTGGGGTAGGTTAGATAGGTGTAACAACCCTAAATGAATATATGCTTAGGGATTATTAAGTAAAATTTATTAGATAATTAATTGTCCTAATATGGTTTTAATTAAACAATGATTAGTATTAATAATATTAATTGATTATTTATTTATTAATTAATTTTTTTAACTATTAATTAATTAATTAATTAATTATTACATATCACACTCAATGATATTGGTAATAATTTAAGGGGGGCTTAATAATTTTAAATTGTTTAATTAAAATGTTTTACGTATGCGGAAGGGGATAAGACATTAAAGAATGGGATAAGACATTAAAGAAAGGGATAAAATATTAATGAAGGGGGGATAAGACATTAAAGAATGGGATAAGATATTAAAGGGGGAGATAAGGAAATTAATGAGGGGGGAGGAAAGTCGGTGAAGGAGGGATAAGGAAGGGAAGGAGTTGGAGGAGAGGGGTATTCTACGGAGGTTGGGGATGGATTTTGGGAGCTCGGGGATTTGCAGAGAGGGAGGTGAAATTTTGTGAGTGGGATTGATATAGTGCACCAGAGTTGCTGGGGGTTTTGGGCACGGGGGCCAGGATATCCGTTGATATCCTGGAGCTAGGGAGCTACCTAGTTGGCAGGGAGGAACGGATTTGGGCAGTGTTCATAAGAGATCAAGGAGGCAAGCTGCAGACAAAAGGAGGGATAATAGCATCATGTTCAAGTATTTATTCAAATTTATGCATTGTTTTAATTAGATATTAAATTTATTATTCATTGATAAATTTACATGCGTAAGTGTTAAAATATTTTGGAATTATTGAAGTTTCATAAACCTAGTAGAAATTATTGTATTGTTGGTAGAATTACTAGATGTTAAATTAAAACCGGCCATTACAATAGGTTAGGTATGTTAGTGGGATAAGGTTTAAATGGGTTAGTGGAGTAGGTTAGGTGGGTTAAGTTGATTATATGTAGGTATCTATTGGCATAGTATGTTATGTGGGTCATGTAGCTTGGGTAGGTTATGTAGGATATGTTTAGAGTCTTATGTGGGTTACATGTGTTAGGTAAAATTGTGGATTAGGATAACCTATGTGGGTTAGTGGGGTGATAGGTTAGGTGGGTTAGTGGATTATAAGGTTAGGTGGGTTAGTGGATTATAAGGTTAAGTAGGTTAGTGGGGTGTGTTAGGGATTAGGTAAGTTAGTGAATTATTTGGGTTAGGTAAGTCAAGGTTTAGGTGGATAATGTAGGTTAGTCTGTTAGGTATGTTAGGTGAGTTAGTGGGGTAGGTTATGTAGGTAAGATAGGTCAATGGGGTAGGATAGGTGGGTTAGAGGGGTAGGTTATGTAGATTATATGGTGTTAGGTAGATTAGGAGGGTTAAGATTTTGTGATTTGTTGTGTAGTAAGTTAGTGGGGTGGGAAGGTTAGGTGTGATAGATGGGGTAGGTTAGCAATTTCATTAAGTTAGGTTTATGGATTAAGTTATAGTTTACGTGGGTTAGTAGGTTAAGTTAAGTATATTATACAAGTTAGAAGGGTGGGTGCGTTAGGTCAATGGGTTAGGTGGGTAGGTTAGGTATGATAGGTTATGAGTGTGTTACCAACCTTGCCCATATCCTACTAACACATATTGAGCATATCCCTTAGCCACTAACATGTTAACACCCTAAATAGTATCCAAAGACTAGCTCCTCCAACCCTTATCCTACTAATCCTTGTTAGTTTTTACCACTTCCATAAATCTTAAACAAAATGAAATCAACCACAAATCCACTTCATTAATACAAGATAAAAAAATATAACAAGGAAAATTATTTTAGTTTTATATGAATTAGCAATGTATGCATTCATAGAAAATGAAACAATCATTAAAAATGTACATAGTAAGAAACAAAATTATGTGTGAAAACTGGATTTCCACAAGAAAATGTATTTCATTAAGAGAAAATATGAACATATTACAATCATTTTTCATGGCAATGTCCTTCGATCATATTACAAATATCTTCTTCACCACCTGCATATACATCATCCTCTTCTTGGCTCAATGCAACAATTGTGACATGTAGCTTCTCACAACCCCTTTTTCCTCTAGGTGGGCAAGGAAGAACAAACCATTGATTTTCATCCAAGACATTAGGATGCAAGAAAACCTGCTAGAAATGTTCTGTAAAAATATATGGTTCAACAATTTTTGTTGACAATTCTCTACATATGTCAAAATCATATAAGTTATTATCGAAATCACATCTAACATGTCTCTTATCAAAAATGATAAACCATTCATATTTGGAAATCACACATTTGAAGGATGTATAGTCCAATTCAATAATATTCTAAAGGTTTCCTACATATTTAGGATGGCCTTAAAATTGGTTTCTATCTCTTGAACCTACACAACTTGTTTAAGCAAATGCCTCAAACTCTCCACTACTGCATGTTTGTTTTCCATTATCTACCACACTGCCCGCTTGGAATCTTGACCATATGCCCACATTACAATATTCTTCGTACCTTCAAGTATAGACAAGTATATATTAAATGTGTATCAGATCCAATAAATGTGCCACTAAAAGTTATTTCCAATATGGGAGATAGTAAAATTTGGAATCCCCATTCACACATATTGGCATGAGATCCCTAAGAATCTTGATGTCATTTTAATGCTTGAGAGTTTCAACTTCACAATTCAACATTTCCTCCCAAATCTCATACTTTCATTCTCAAATCATTTTTCCATAATTAATGGGTGTCATGCAACTAGGAAGGGGTCTTTCCTAAACCCGACCATTAAAATTTCTATTAATTTGACAAAAACATTGGATATCCTTCATAGACACACTTATGCAAATATGTCTAGTATCTTGAACAAACATCCTTACCACAATGTGGATAAGCAAATAATCATTTTCTCACCCTAAACCATACCATAATGAGTGTAACATATATATTTTATACACAAAAATGTTTGATTAATTTATCAAAATGATTTGAATTATTCCATAAGATTTGAATGGTTGATATTCCTAAGCATTCTCCAAAACCTAGAAAGTCATGATTGATCCAACAAATTACACCATGCATCACAAATTTCCTTTCAAATATAAGGCATGAAATATCAAGCATTTGAATTCCATCCAGAGCCTCAACATCTCCTCTATCAATTGTTCCAAATAAACATATATATCATTGAAATGATGTTTTACAAGAAAAATAAGATTCAACATCAAATCAAACGCTATTTCCACAGAGGAATATTATACATAATTAATAAAGTGGGCCAAATTGAATAAGCTCTACTTTGGAAAGAGAATGGATTCAATTCGTCCATCACTAAGTCAAGCCTTACACTCACTTATTAAAAGTTGATGCCATATATTATATATGTCATTAATTGGTTTGGAATTGATGAGAACGCAAAACACTCTAAGTTGACTACTATTCTTTACACGCCAATCCATATATTCATCTAAATAGTTGCAACGAAACATTTGTTGCAAACTTTGAAAAATGGGAAAGTGCATAATACTTTATGTAACATGTGAGCCCCTTTACATCATCATGGAAACATTTTGTTTTTCAATTTGGACATACATAAACTTTGAAAAATGGGAAAGTGCATAAAACTTTATGTGGAACATGTGAGCCCCTTTACATCATCATGGAAACATTTTGTTTTTCAATTTGGACATACATATGTATCTTCATATCTTCTTTTATATAGAATATAATCATCACTATGTGCATGTTACACCTTGTATTATGATTGATTGAAGTCTAATACTAACTTGCAACATCCCTATAATAGAAATGGAAAATGAACAATAACAACATATAATAAACAAGAAATTGGTGGGGGACTTGCACACATATGGGTGGATTGCACCTATAAATCCAAGTAATAGAGGAATACATCTTTGAGAATACCAGAAATTAGATGATTTATATTGATAAAATGACAAAGATACATAAGAGATGAGAAAACTCATATTTTTATACATAGAAAGGTAAAAACCTTAATATATCCCTAACTAAAGACTTGAGTCACTATATAATCCATTAGGCCTTTATAATAAATACTTGTAGTGGATGTTGCACTAGCATGACGAAGAGGTTGATCGTGTTGAGAGATAAGACAAGAAGTGGTATATGTCTAATGAAATCACACTATATAATCCATTAGGCCTTTATAATAAATACTTGTAGTAGATGTTGCACTAGCATGACGAAAAGGTTGATCGTGTTGAGAGATAAGACAAGAAGTGGTATATGTCTAATGAAATCGCTGAGACAAATCCTACAATTGAATTCGCGGAAACTAAATTGTTTTTGTGATGTACATCAACATAATGGAACCCAAATCCATATAAGATAATAGAAATGCTCAAAACCAACTAAAACAAGCCACTAAAAGGCTATAAAGTGGTGTGATCAAAATGATGAAGTTGTTGAAGCAAAAGATATTGCAACAAAAATCTGGCATGGAGACATCGAGTCCATGAGTAACTACCAAAAGAAGACATGTAAACTCCCAGAGTCATGGATACCATAGCATACTTGTGAGAATACATAATGAAATGGGAAAAATCACCACTCAATGTTACAAAGAATCCCAAAATGTTAATGGATGATGCCAAATATGGACATCTCCAAATATCAAAAACAAATTGTAGGTTCTTAGAATCAAATTTTGATGCTCCTCCCTTCACTTGTAAGATTGTGATCTAAAACAATATACCAGTTGGGAACCAACCACACCTTTTTGTCGAACATTGGTACCACACAGATTGACTAGGAACCTCTTCAAGGCCTAGCATCAACCTGATTGTAAAGACTGAACAATTGGCCATCCTATGAACATATTTCCATCTACTGAGACACCTAGGTACCCAACCACAGTGCTTTCTAGTTCTCTAGGAAAATAGTCTAGATATAGGATGTATCCAAGTCAATCCTACATTCTTTATGCACCTGCCAATAAGGACTTATAGCACAACAATGTTTCACCAAAAAAATTAAAGGAAATGAAACATGCAGTTATATTTTTCTATCAACTGCCACACACCTTATAAAGTTAACTCTAAAATGATTTTTACATCGCAAAACATTACCATGCAAGGCTTACAATCAACAAGAATGCATGACACACATGACCAAATGCATATACCTTTGTGTTCCTCTCTGCATATGATTATACTGTAACACTAAAAAAATCTCAATGAATTCAAAATTGATTCAATAGGTTGCACTATGTCAGTTTTCCGAGATGATTGGAGTACAATCCCCAACACATTCGTAAGTACACTCTTGATGAAGGAATAGTAAGTAGAACGTAAATCAGAATTCGATGAAATAGAACTTCCAGCATATGCAATTGCCCAGACCAAACAAACTAGATAGAATAGATGCACAAGACAAATAAATGGTTCAACTCATGAACAAGCACAATATCTATTGTATGCTTCCAAAACTGAATATCCAGAAAATCCTTCATATTAATAATTGATGGAACTCTTAAGCAATTCGAAGAACATTGAAAAAGGCCCACAAAACAAGAATTGTGTGAAGAACAGGTCGTTTGGTCACAAAGGAGATACGAACTATAGGGAGACCATGAAATAATTTTGACACAATCAATATCAGAGGCCATAAATCAATGATCCAATCTCCCAAGTGAAAAATCATCACAGGATTAAGGGTGTTGTTTTCCTCTGGTTCAAGGACCACATTCTAAAATGAGAGATGTTGAGATCGCATCGGAGTGGTGTTGCGTTTAGGTAGAAATCTATGGCCATATGCAAGAGACATCAATATCCAGAAAGAAAAGGATCTCACGCAAAAGACTATTAAGATCTGCAATTTGCTTGTTCTCTCCAATAAACAGTGTTGAGATTGTCCACAGATCACTTTGAAGAATGTTATTAAGATCTGCAATTTGCTTGTTCTCTCCAATAAACAGTGTTGAGATTGTCCACATATCACTTTGAATAATGCTTGAACAGGTTGATATCTATATTGGCACCATGATTTTAAAAAGGCCCACGGTTCTATGATGAAGAGGATCGAGCCACTAAAATATGAGGTGCATGATCCAATTTTCAAGCAACTAAACTCCATAAAATTTAGAGATAAAGAAGAATATAAATAAACCATGAGAGGTGTATCGATGTTGGATCAACAACTAACTTTTGTAGATCCATATCCGAAAACCTATCACAACAGTTGTAACTACGTTATGAGGTAAGAGAAAGGAAACCGTATTGATTTTTTTGTCTATGTGGTTTCTTTACTTAATAAAATGTGGCAAAAACCACCCATAATGAACAATATGCATGTTTGTATTATGAAGCAGTGCCCTCAATTATTCTTGCAACTAAGTGGAAGAACCAAGAACTCTCATTTTTTGAAAATTTAATAGAGTCAAAACCAACCCAAAAGAAAAAAATATTAAATCAAAGGACTAAATTCAACTAAACAAGGAGCAATTACCCAAACCCATAACGGATCATAAACTGGTCTAATACCAATGACATGGGATTTCCCAATGAAGTGGGAAATCCCACTCATGAGTTGAGTTCATACACACAAGAAATTATACAAAATCCATATCCGACCAATCCCTTTCGAGAACAACTCCATAAGCTGGAGGAAGTCAACAATTGTAATTGTGAAAACAATTGTGATATGTGGAGCAACAGTTATCCAAGCATAGAAATATTTGATTTCTCCATATGCAGAAACTTTTCTCGACTCTATGGAATAAATGCTTTCATCGATTTCATAATATTTCATGCATCCCCTCCCCAGTGCTTTGCTTTCATGACTGATAATGGCATGATATTATTTGTGGCTCATGTATCAACCATGCAATTATGAAGAATAACATCATGATTTTCTATTGTGAGATAAAAAGGTGGGACTTTACCTTTCGTTCTATTTAAATTACTATGGTGTTTCCTTGAACCATATGCAACAACTTCCATTCGATGAACTAGTTCATCTAAAAATTTAAGAATATTTTGCCTTTGTTGGGGGATTTTCACAACTTTTGTGAATGGCAAAGTAATTATTTATTTTGAGAGATCATCTATTATATTATATTTCATCTGTGGAGAACTCTTTGATTGATTCACAATCAATTGTTGCTTACTGTTTTCTGTTCCACTTGGCCTCACTTTTTCTCTTTCTTTGTCCATGTTTTCTTTTTCTTTTTCCAAATTATCTTTTCTTTTTGTTTTATTTGCTTGTGCTCTTATCTGCACAACATTATCTTGCGAGATATTGTTTTCTTCATTTTCTTCAAATATATACACATATGACTTGCATTCATCCGTATGTACATATTCAAGAATTCCTTCTTGAATATAATGAGCCTTTTGATTAAAATATTGATCTTTAAAAACATCTTCTAGTATTACATCATTTGGATTCATTGCTCTTGGCGTTCTCTGTCTATATTCATCGGTGGTACCATCACCTTTGATCCTTTGTTCTTGAATTGGATTTCTTCTTTGCTAAGACATTTTTGGATTAGGAATAAAATTTTCATTTCTCCTCATTCTTGTTATTTTGTTTTGCATTTTCTGGATGGTTGGATTCATCTAAGCTATCTCCATTCTCCTTCTAGTTTATTGTGTTGCAGTAGGATCATTCTTTATATTTGGGATAGTTCCTTTAAAAAAACCTCCTCCAACTCCTTGATTTTCAGTATGACGTATTTTTTTATCTTCATTTCTCCTTGAACTTGAAGCTTCTTGATTTGAAATGGTCAAATTGTCCATTTGTCTTGGACTCTTCCAAGGATGATGTCGGGGTCAACGACTCTTTCCAACATAATCTCTTCCATTTCTGTAGCCTTTTCCATTGCTTTGCGTAAATTTTCAATTTGGGAAGCTCTAATAGAAAATTTTACATTAGAAGGCATCACATTCTTATAACACCCAAGTATCATAGGAGCATTAGGCTTTTGTTCCTCTGAAATTTTATTCAATGCCTTATAAAATCTTAGATTGAAATCTTGAATTTTTTCATTCTTTTTCAGACATATTTGAGTAAATTGTGTGAGAAGAGTATGATATGCCACTGGGGGAGCATACATATTCAAAAACATAGTTTCGAGATCATCAAATGATCCAATTGATCTTGTAGGTAAGGATGTATACCATTCGTATGCTTGACTAGTTAATGTTTGAAGAAACAATCTCACCATTACATCATCATATTCTATTAGGTGAAAGTCACACATGTCCAAGAATAAATCCATATGTATTTTGGGATCTATTGCTCCATCCCCTGAGAATACTGGCAATGTTCCTTGCGGGAGAGTTGGAAGCTGATGTTGTTCTCCTTGAAGGTTAAGAGGGAAATCTCTAACCCTTCTTCTTGGATTTCTTCTTTCACGCCTTTCTTCACATCTTTATCAACGTCTTTCTTCATGTATTTCTTCATAGTTTTAATTTCTATCACCCATGACTGGACCTTTTTCTTTTTCTTCAAAGGAAACTTCTTTAATTTCTGGAGTATGAAATTGTTTACTTCTGCTTCTAGTTATCAGTCCCTTATATCCTTCTAGTTTCAATTTCTAGTTTGCGCTTGGACTCCTTGAATCTGTCTTTCTTCTCTTCTTTGTCTTCAAGGAATTTCTCTTTCTTCTTCTTGGAAAAGAGTTTTCTAGGATCTTTCCAATTCTTCTTGATTTTGGGTTGGTGTCCACACAAGATTATACAATTGATGTAAAATGCTTCTTTGATTTCCCAATCCAATTTTTAACTAGGGTTGATCAGGTTGAGCTGAGCCATAACGAAATTTGGCCTAAAACCAACTTTTTATGTTCGATGTCCCCATTATGGTCGCTAAAAATGTTGAAGTTTGAATATGTTAAGACCGAAACAACAACCTCACGAGGATATAAATCTCCCTATGTTTTTATAGAGGTGGTACCCCTCTTTAAATTCTTCAAATGTTTTCTTTTAAATGTCAAATGAAATAATTTAAGATGTTTCTTTAGAGAAAAACCCAAAACTTTATCGCTCAACAAAATTTAAAATGGCATAGAATATAGGAGTTCCTCAGAAATGGACCAGGAACCTTAAGCATCACATTTGCTGGAAATAAATAAATTGCAGGAAATAACAGAAATTCTCACATCCACCACAATTTCAATTTTTTTTTATCACATTTAAAATAAAAAGGGAAAATGGTCCAACGCACAAGAGAACTTTGAAAGAGTAATGTTTGTAAGATAAAAAAAAAGAATTTGATAGGTTGATTTCAAATATATTATACTCAAAACTCAGAGTTATAAAATACAGTCAAAATCAACTGCGAAATAGCTCTCTGGTATTTCTCAAAATGAGAAAGTCTTTTACAATCTTAGAAATTTAAAAACGTTTGTCCATAAATGGACTGGGATTGAGGCTCTTGTAAACCATAAAATATATACGAGAAATATGAAGAATGTTAGAAAAACAGGATCACGGAGCAATAAAATAAAACAAATGCGGAAATAAAACACAGAAGATACACAATACAATAGAGACACAGATATACGTGGTTCAGCCAGTGTGAGCTACGTCCACCAGAGAAATTGTCAGGTCCTTCATTTTTATTATCCAACAAAATGAAGGGATACAACCTACAACACGCCCGTTGTAACTTCCTCTTCTTTCTATCACAATCTCCTCTCTCAGAATACAATATTCGCGATAATACACAGTCGCAATACAATTCCCTCATAAAAGAGGGTTTCCTTCAAGGGAAACAAACCCTAAAATAACTTCTACCGTCAAATATGTGACCTTATAATGAATGGTCCATATTGACTACGAAATTACAATATTTTACAAGGCAATATTTCCCAATATTTCACTTTGGGGGTGCTACCCCCGAATCCCCCGCCGAGGGGGGGCTACAAAAATTGTTATCACCCCCCCCCCTTGGACCCCCCTGGCAACAGTTTTAGGGGGG
>ML779393.1:389509-409947 GCA_009831015.1 Picea engelmannii
TAGGTAATGGGGTCCAAGTATGGTTGAAACAAACCTCTGAATTAGGAAGATAATTAGGCTGCACAACCAATAATCTCCCACTTGGAGACTGATCACAATAACTCCACTGTTGTTGTACCTGCTAGACTATACTCCACCTTGGACCTGGAAAATTTCTCATCTTCACCTTCATTCTTGAAGACCAACTGAAACTGAGCAGGAACTCAATTTCTCCCTGGTTAATCCCTTTATTTACATGTCTACAAGATTCTGGCTAGTATGTATATTTTCCAACTTCAAATGTCAAAGACGGATCATATGAAATGGTACCTGAGTTGTATACGTTTAGTCTTTGAATGTAAGGTTGAGTTATTTGCAAGATAAATGACACTCTCGATGTCACAGTACAACCTGCTATTCTCCTGCTTCTTTCCCAATTCCTCCATAAACCTCTGTAACCAAATCATCTATTTACTAGCCTCTATAGCAGCAACATACTTTGCTTTCGTTGTTGAAAGTGCAACAACATTTTGCAATTTCGAAATCCAAATTATTGTTGTTCCACCTACAGTAAAAACATACCCTGTGGTGCTCCTCCTTCTATCTTTATCACCTGCCATATGTGAATCAACATATCCATGTAGAACAATGTTTGAACCTTCAAAACATAATACATGAGTAGAAGTACCTCTCAAATACCTCATAATCCACTTTACTTCTTGCCAATGTTCTTTACCTGGATTGTTCATATACATGCTCACAACTCTCATCGCATGTGCAATATTTGGTCTTGTGCAAACGATCGCATACATCAAGCTGCCAACTGTTGATGAATAAGGGAGCCTGGACATGTATTTTATCTCCTCCTATGTCTTGGGACACATTTCCTTAGTTAATTTGAAATGATTGGCCAAAGGTGTACTAATTGGTTTTGCATTCTGCATTCTAAACCTCTCCAACACCTTCTCCATGTACTCACCCTGAGACAATGTCAATTTGTGATTTTTCCTGTCTCTTGTTATTCTCATACCAAGGATTTTCTTTGCAACACCCAAATCCTTCATCGCAAATGAATTAGATAATTTCTTCTTGAGCACATTTATATCATGCATATTAGACCTTGCAACAAACATGCCATCTACATACAATAGCAAGATAATATAGCTTCCATTTTCTAGCCTTTTAAAATAAACACAGTGATCAGAATGACATCTACTATAACCTTGTTCTGTCATAAACCTGTCAAAGTTCAAATACCACTGCCTTGGATCTTGCTTTAGACCATACAAGATCTTCTTCAACCTGCATACCAAATGTTCCTTCCCTTTGACCTCATACCCCTATGGTTGTTGCATATAAATCTCTTCATTCAAATCCCCATGGAGAAAAGTTGATTTTACATCTAATTGTTCAAGATGCAAATCTTCTACTACCACAAGACTTAAAATAGTCCTAATTGAAGTCATTTTAACAACGAGAGAAAATATTTCATCAAAATATATACCTTTCTTTTGTGCAAACCCCTTTACAACAAGTCTAGCCTTGTACCTCTTTTTGCCTCCATCTTCTTCCTTCAACCTATAAACCAATTTATTCTGCAATGCTCTTTTTCCTACAAGAAACTCAACCAAGTCTCAAGTCTTGTTATTTACCAAGGAATCCATTTCCTCTTTTATGCCTTTCTCCCACTTCCTTTTAGTGTCTAGTTGCATTGCCTCTTCATAACTTTCTAGTTCACCAGAATCAATCAACAATAAATAGTACAATGAAGGAGAGTATCGTTTAAGGGGTGTACTTAACCTGGTAGATCTTCTAACAACACTTGCAGGAGTTTGAGGTACTTGCTACTATTGTTGTTGTACATTTTAATTTTCGGGTACCTTTGGAATTTCTTTTTCAGTGATCTCACCAAGTACTGTGTATTTTGGTTTTTCTTTTCCCTGTTTCTTTCCCTGCAACTTATCTGTGTACATGACCTTCTCATTGAATATGACATCTCTACTCCTAATGATTTTGCGATTTTCATAATCCCATAAGTGATAACCAAAATCATTAACACAGTATACAATAAAGGTACACTTATTGGATTTTGCCTCAAGCTTTGTTCTATTTTCTTTATCAATATGGACAAATGCTTCACAACCGAAAGTCTTCAAAAAATAATAGTTTACCTTTTTTCATGTCCATGCCTCCTCTAGAGTGCCACCATCCAAAGAACTTGAAGTTCCTTTGTTTATCAAGTAAACAGTAGTATCTATAGCATCAGCCCAAAACTGTAAGGGAAACCCTGCATGTAATCTCATACTCCTTGCATGCTCCATGACTGTCTTGTTCATCCTTTCCGACACACCATTTTCTTGTGGTGTTCCTGGAACTATTGTCTCTCTACGAATCCCATGATATGAACAGTATTCATCAAACGCCTTGCTACAATATTCACCTCCATTATCTGATCTGAAACACTTCAACCTTTTTCCTGTCTCATTCTCAACCAAAGCTTTCCATTTCTTAAAAGTATCAAAAACATCAGATTTTTGTCGAATGAAATAAACCTAAGTTTTTCTAGTTGCATCATCAATAAAAGTAACATAATAACGAGAGTCACGAAGAGATGACTCTTGAGTTGGTCCCCATACATTTGTATGCACAAGCTCTAACCTTTCACACTTCTTTTCTTTTTCGACTCTGAGAAATTTGACTCTCTTATGTTTTCCATATACACAATGCTCATAGAAATCCAAATCAATTTGTTTGAAATCTGGAAACAAATTTCTTTTGTGAAGTATCGACATCCCCTTCTCACTCATGTGTCCAAGCCTATGATGCCACAATACTGTATCCACTCATGTAGAAACTAAAGAGATAGAAGAATCAGTATTACCAATACATAAATACAATGTACCTACCTTATCTCATTTTACTATCACCACTGATCCTTTGGTGACCTTCCATGCCTTATCTGTAAATATAGATATACAACCTTCACTTGCCAACTACCCTGTTGAAATTAGACTTTTCCTTAGATCTGATACATGTCTTACATCTTTCAATAACCATTGGCTTCCATTCTTTTGCTTTATTTGTACCTTATCCATTCCAACAATTTTGCATGGTGCATCATCACCCAAATGAACCTGTCCAAAATCACCTTGAACATAATCTAGAAAATGTTTCCTATGGGGTGTGGCATGAAATGAAGCCCCTGAATCTACTACCCATGAATCAGAAATATTATCTACAGAAAGAATGAAAGCATCTTGTAACACATCACCTGTTACATTTTCTTCTTGATTTTTCTCTTGTTGTCCATCTCTTTGTTTCTTTGGAGCTCTGCAGTCTTCTTCGGATGTCCTTTCTTCCCACAATTCCAACACTCTATCTTTCCTAGTCTGGATTTGAATATGCCCTTCCTAGAATTCCCACGGTTCCTTGAGCCCTTTCCTCTATCATTTTATCTTCCCATGTTCTCCACAGTCAACACATTACCTGATGTCTCACTTGTGTTTTTCCATTGCATTTACTCGCTAAGGAAAACACCAACAACATCATCAAATTTTAGAGTGTTTGAACCATATACACAATTACTTACAACCATGACCAAGCCATTCCAACTTTCTAGCAATGAGCATAAGATTAGAAGAGCCCTGACCTCATCATCAAAGTCCACTTTTACAGAACTTACCTGATTAGTAACAATGTTAAATTCATTTAAATGATCAGCAACAAACCCACCTTCTGACAACTTCATATTAAATAATCTCTTCATTAGAAATACCTTATTGGACGCCAAAGGTTTTTCATATAGTTTAGCCAATGTGTCCAACATCTTCTTCGTCGTCTTTTCTTTTGAAATATTGAAAGCCATCGACGCTTCTAGGCTCAGTTGTATCGTTCCTAGTTCATTTATGTCAAGAACCTCCCATTATTCGTCCTTCATGGTCATCGGCTTCTTTGCTATTCCACCCAATGGTAGGAATAGATCCTTCTGATATAAATAATCTTCCATCTGTATCTTCCATAACTGGTAGTTTTGGCCGTTAAATTTCTCGACCCTAAACTTTCCATCTTCTACCATTGCTCCCACTCGAACCATGAACCCTCTTGTCTTGCGAGTTACCTTTTTCTATGTTACCAGTTGTTATAAAAATAGGATTGTGGAGCAATAAAATAAAACAAATGTAGAAATAAAACACTAAATATATACAATACAATAGAGAAACAGATATACGTGGTTCACCCAGTGTGGGCTACATGCATCAGAGAAATTGCTAGGTCCTTCATTTTTATTATCCAGTAAAATGAATGGATACAACCTACAACATGCTCGTTGTAAATTTCTATTCTTTCTCTCACAATCTCCTCTTTCAGAATACAATATTTGCGATGACACACAATCACAATATAATTCCCTCATAAAAGAGGGTTTCCTTCTAGGGAAAAAAACCCTAAAATAACTTCTACCGTCATATCTGCGACCTTATAATGAACAATCCAAATTGACTATGAAATTACAATATTTTACAAGGAAATATTTCCCAATATTTCACTTCGGGGGCGCTGCCTCTGAATCCCCCTCTAAGGGGGGCCTACAATAATTATTGCCACCCTCCCTAGCGATAGTTGTGGGGGGGGAATCCCCCCCCACCNCCCCCCCCCCCCCCCCCCCCCCCCCGTTAGGGAATGGAGTCCAAGCACGGCTAAAACAAACCTTGAATCAGGAAGATAATCAGGCTCCACAACCAACAAAAGAAGAAAATATAAATCTGGGACAAAGCACGAACAACAAGATCTGGACAGAAGAAAAGGAGAAGTTATCAAAATTTGGTCATGCTTTTCTAATGAAAGAATAAATACAACCGGATGAATTCTGAAAAAAGAAAGAAAGAATGTGATCAATATGGGCTTACTATGATGGAATCTCTCCTTTGTTATTTGTTTCTCATTGTGCCTTTTATGTTATTTTTTTTGCGGTTGGTTGGTTGATTTCAACAATTTAAGCATCTGATTGGAAGTAGGTGGCCCCAAAGAAATCGGTGAGCGCCCATTCATTTTGATAATCCTTTGGTCTTTCTTGAAGTTATCAATACACCATATTACTAATTCCATTGTGTCAAATACTTTTGGAACACAACCTACTCAGACTATCCCAAACGTCCATACGATTTTAACATTCCTTTCTTCAGTTCATAATGAAGGGTATTTCCTGTAAACTTTGGACCAGTGATTTTCTGAATTTTCTCATGTAAATGTATTCAGCGTGTCACCACATAAGCTTTCTTTTCTTTTCTCCATCATCTTCTATAATTATCATAACATGCAGAGGACTCCAGTGATTATGGAATAATATTTTCCCTCTTTAAGTTAATATTGGAGATTTTGTTTCAAGGGAGAATTTGGATGAATTAAATTCAAAATTATGAGGTTAATATCGAAGAAATCGCTATATTAATAATGGTCCTAATATATTAACTTCGCACGAGCCATGCATTAAATATTTATTTGATTACCGTGACACAAGAAAAAGCTTTCGACGAAGCAGAAGAACGGATATTACAATTTTGAAAAATCTAATATTCATTTCCGAGGTTATAGTGAATAATCTTGAAAAAGTTTCTAAGTACCAATTATCGTGCGGACAGAGGAATGATCATATTTTGAAGGAAACATGGAAACTTTGCTTTCGCGGTAAAACTCAAAAAACAACTAAGTGTAAGAAATAACACAGCGAGCAAAGAAATTGATCCGGATTTTATGAGCAGAATGAAATGAATACAGATTATTAACAGGTGCTTAACACAAAATAACAGAGATACAGTAAAACTGGTTTTCTATTCAATAACGAAATAAGCTGAAACTGTAAAATGCAGCGGAAACAAGCTTGTTGGAATGGTGGCGGCTTATCTCTGAGAAGAGATGTGACGACAGTGCGCATTCGCAAGAAGAAGGTTACAATGAGGCTCTGAAGGCCTTTTTACAATAAGCAAGAATGCCCAAAACCCTAGACATCCAAAAACCTAACCCTGGGAGATGAAACGCCAAAAGTCATGTGGGCCCCGTTTGGGTAAGCTAGTACATCAACTTCCCGAGGTGATAGCCCGTTGGAAAGGTATCGTCGAGGAGATTCAATTTGGGGGCTCAATTATGCCTTCGACTATCATTGAGGAGCTCGATCCCGAAAAACCTTCATTTAGGCCCTCAAAATGGCCCCGGAAGTAAAAACTGCTAAAAATAGTAAATTGCCAAAAATGTCAGAAAATTGTTTTGAGCCAGTTGGAAAAGGTAGGTGGCCACCGATATCCATCTAGATCAGAAATAGGTGGGGAAATAAAATTTTAAGAAATCTTTGCTTCCACGATTAAACAATGACACTAAGTATGGAAATAGGCAGATGAATGAATATTTTAAAAAAATGAAAAGAGAGTTGACCTCTTGTGATTCTGCCATTTCGAAGAAAAAATAAGTACTTTGAGATTTGGAAATTTTCTAAGTATGGTACATTGGGATAGAAAAAAAGATGTTATGGGAGAAATTTAAGATCAAGAATGCCTCAAAATTTTTGGAATGGCATGCCTACTACTCACAACAAATATTAATCTCACTTGTGATGACACTTGAAATGGTGGAATACATTTTTCTTCAAAAATATGGGAGTTCCTAGCTAACTAGATACCTCAAATCATAAGATAGGGAAAAGCCCTAAATCCTTTAACTCTTTTTTATGATACCAACTTTTCTTACAAGCTTCCATAGGTTCACCCATCCATACATTTTGAAGGCCTATTAGTGCTCTTATTTTGTCCATACTTCTTGTGCATACTATCCTTTTGTAAGTAGTTAGACTATTGATTCTTCATCCCTTCTACACAACATGAATATCCCTAGGCCATGTATGTTCCTCCTTTGTATGAATTCCCAAGTCAAATCCTTACTCTTTATGGAAAGACACAAAAATATCCAAGTATTCTCTGGGGCCTTTAACTTCCATATCTTTCTCCACCACCACTCCACTTCTTATTCCCCATAAGAAAACATTGCCCTATATCCCAAGCATGTTGTATATTTTATCAAGGTTTTGTTCTTAGACCATGTCAAAGTATCATTCTCATCCTTGAGCCTAATGTGACTCCTTTAAAAATTGTCCACATGTTCTCTAAAGATTAATATTTCCCCCTTCTAGTCCCAATGATTGAACATTTTTCCACCCTTGTTGACATAATCTAGTTAAGCCAAAATCTAGCACCTAGTTAAGAGTGTAGTATCCTTGTTCCTCGATGAGCTCAAGCATCTCCATTGGAAATTTTATTAGATTCTCGCATCTTATCCATGGATCTAAGTCTATTCTAACCTGCTCCTCATTCCCCACTCTCCAAGTTAACCAGATTCCAGTCACAAGGTAGAATTGGACAAGAGCCTTCCAGTGAGAAAAGACATTTTTTAGAAACTTCCTTAGATTCCTTAGCCAATCAATGAAATAGCTAGGCATGATGTAATTATATTTTGTTATCTTATTCCGCAAACCTCCTAACTTTAATTCTCTCCATAGACTCTTAACGATCATTGACATCCCAAAGTACTGTGTGGTTTTCGGTAAATTTAAAGAATTTAAGGCTCTTGTTAAAAAAAAACAAAGAAGAAAATAAAGGTGTCGAGGGCAGATAATGGTGGAAAGTTCTACAAAAATGAGTTCAAGGAATCATGTAAGATGCACAAAATAGCAAGGAAAAATACTACTCCATGCACACCTCAACATATTAGAGTTGCAAAAAGGATGAATAGGACATTTATGGAAAAGGAAAGAAATATGCACGATAGTGCAGGGTTATCATATGAATTATGGGTAGAGGCAGTGGATATTGTATGTTACTTTGTAAATTGATCACCTAGATCAGTGTTGGTTGACAAAAATCCACAGGAGATATGGACAGGTAAAAAACCATCTCTTCAACATTTCATTCTTTTTTGTTGTGATGTTTATATGCATATTCCAAAGGAAAATAGGGGTAAATTGGATAATAAAACTTAAAAATGTATCTTTATTCATTATAAAGATGGTATAAGAGATTATAAACTTTGGAACATAGTAATAAAGAAGAATGTTTACAATCATGATGTATTATTTAGAGAGGTTAAATTTGTTCCCATAAAGGAATTTTAATGAAGGGGAAAAGAACCAGATACAATGGAGTTTGAGTTGGAGGATGAAGAATCTAACTCAACAAAAGAAGATGAATTGGAAGAGGAAGAACCTCAAACTCCATCCTTGAGGATATTGGTTTGGGAAAGAAGGCAACCGGAAAGGTATACCCCCCCTTATTTTCATTCTAGTTGTATTCTATCTGTGAGTGATGATGATCCAAGCACTGTTAGGGAGGTAGTGGATTCAAAGGATGGTAAACTCTAAAAGAATTACATGGTTGAAGAAATTGATTCATTATATAGAAGTGAGACTTGGGATCTAGTTGAGTTTCCGACTAGAAGAAAACATGTTGGTAGCATATGGGTGTTTAAGAAGAAGTTGAATGCGGAAGGTAAGGTAGAGAAGTATAAATCTGACCTAGTAGCAAAGGGATATTCCCTGGTGGAGAGAATTTATTTTGGTGATATGTTTTCTCATGTTGCTAAATTAAATTCTATTAGATTTCTTTTGTCTATTGTTGCCACTTTTGACCTTGAAGTAAAGCAAATGGATGTGAAGACAACATTCCTACATGGAGATCTTGAAGAATAAATCTACATGAAACAATCATAAGGTTTTGTAGTGAAGGGAAAGGAGTTGGTTTGTACGTTGAAGAAGTCCCTATTTGAATTAAAACAATCTCCAAGAATGTGATATCAAAAGTTTGATACTTATATATTGGGACTTAGTTTCTCAAGAAGTAAACTTGATCATTATTTGTACTCCGATCAAGTTGGTGATCATTTTATTTATTTGGTTGTATATCTGTATGATATGTTGTTGATTGGAAACAACAAGGAAATCATCAAGGATGTCAAAACTTAGTTGTCTTCTAAATTTTATATGAAAGATTTTGGTGCTAAAATTTTATTTTAGGCATGGAAATTAAAAGAGATTGGGAAAAGAGAAAACTTTGGTTGAATCAGAGAAAATATGGTGAGACCATATTTTTGAGGTTTAATATGTAGGAATGTAAACTGATCAAGGTCCATATTCTTGCATGTGTAAATTTATTTGCATATCAGTGTCCCAAGACACAAGAACAAGTAGAGGACATGTCACGTGTTCCTTATGGAGCTGATGTTGGAAGTCTAATGTATGTTATGTTATATACTAGACTATATATTTCCCATGTAGTGAGAGTTTTGAGCAAGCATATGTCAAAACCAAGGAAAGAACATTGGACAACTACAAAGAGGGTCTTCATATATTTGTGTGGCACTTCAAATTATGCGATTTTGCTACCAAGGAAGACCCAAACTTCACAAAGAGATAGATATGCATGGATTTGTTGATGCATAATGGGATACAGATCTTGAGCGTAGAAGATATAGAAGTGGTTATGTATTTAACCTATTTGGTGGAGCAATCAGTTAGATGAGCAAGAGGCAAGCTATAGTTTCATTGTCAACTACAAAAGTTGAGTACATGGCAACCACTCGTGGAAGCAAAGGAGTTGTATGGTTGCAAAGATTGTGTTGAGGTATTGGTTTTGTTCAAAAAACAATGAAGATAGGTTCTAACAACTTAATTGCAATTTTTCTATCAAAGAACATTACTTATCATTGCAAGACAAAGCATATTGATGTTTGGTACCATTTTGTTAAAGACATGATTGAACACAATAAAGTGTCGTTGGAGAAGGTCGATACCTTGAAGAATGTTGCAAACTCATTGAAAAAGTGTGTTAGTACTGATAAGTTCTCTTGGTGTAGATAATCAATGGGCATAACATCGCTTAGTAGTTGATTATATGCATGCCTTATGCCTAACCCATGTTTTGCAAAGAATACAAGTAGTGGGAGAATTATTGGACATGTGTTGTACTCTTTGCGAGTGATATAGTCACATCCTAGAGAAAAGGGGGTTGGGGTGATCACCCCCCACCGACCGAGGGGATGTGGAGCCCTGCAAAAGAATAGTTTGGGTCCATTTTTTGTTTTTTTTGTGCTTTTTTGGCCCATTGTAAACCAATTTTGGTTAAAGAATTAGGGTTGTAATTTAATCTAGGTTAATGTATTAAGGTTTTGCACGATGTTGAATACCTAAATATTATATTTTGAATGGTGAAGTTAATACAATGATATAAACAGGGAAACTCTTAGTTTGGCTAGTTTTCTCAACGAAGGGTTTTCAGGGTATATCTTGTGTATACTGTGTGAATATGCCATTGTTATTCTTATGTTTTAGATTCTATTAATATTTTTTTTCTTTCATAGGTTTATCAAAATCTTCATGATTAGCCTCCTCAATCACAAATCTTGGAAAATAAGAAGATCTCTTTAA
Organism: Picea engelmannii; assembly: GCA_009831015.1. Taxonomy (NCBI): domain Eukaryota; kingdom Viridiplantae; phylum Streptophyta; class Pinopsida; order Pinales; family Pinaceae; genus Picea; species Picea engelmannii. The sequence continues at coordinate 399,951 of ML779393.1, forward strand.
AATTTATGCAATATTAGCTCTCTCTAGTTCTTTATAGATGGCCTGGAATTGAGAGACCCTCATTTTTTATAGATCATGGTATTTTGTGATTTCACTACCATTATAGTTCTCCATCTCCCATATTGTGTTTATTATCTTCCTGTGATTTTCAAAACTATGGAAAAACTTTATATTTTCATTACATTTCTCTATTTAGACTACTCTACTCTTCATTTTCCAATTAGCTTCTCTCTAGTCCAACATTTTTCTTTTAGAAAATTCTAGACTCAATAGTATTTCCTTCTTTGCCTCATTAAAAACTCCATTCACATTCTTCTCATATAACTCGACTATTTTCTCCTCTACCTCCTTTAATTCCTCATCCATCTTCTTATTCTTGGGATCCGTCGAAGCTACCAATACTACATTTACTTTTTTAAAGGTGTTGCAAACTAAGAACTTATTAAGTCCCCTGAGCTTCCATCATAGACTGCCCATTCATTTTTAACTAGATTCAAGCATTCCTCGTCTTCTAACCAGATGTGATTAAACTTGAAAGGACTTGTTGGATTTACTCCTTTTTGCTCAACTTGGAGAATAATTGGTAGCCGATTTGAACCCCCTCCAACCTTTATCCAAGATCTTACCCTTTCTTATTCTCTCATTATATTCTCAGTTTCTAAAAATATATCTAATATGTTTTAAACGTGTTCTTGTCTTGATCTATTATTCCTCCATGTAGGCAATATTTTTACCGATTCCACATCCACAAACCCCGCATCTTCTATTTTGAAACTTAAAAAAAATTGCATCCTATACAATCTTCTTGTCGCCCCCCACACTTAAATTTATTGAGAATGAAATTTAAGTCTCCCCCTATAATCACCCTTTCCATTTTGTACATTCCCAAGAAAAGAGATCTTCCCATAATGTTTTCCTATCATCATATAGGCCATAACAATTACCCACAATAATCTTTTTCCCTAGTACTTAAAATAAAAACTGTGTATATATACTTGATACAAGAAAATAAGAATTTAATAAAGGAACATATTTCTTCCACCCGGAGATGAGAAAAATTTCATATTGCATCAATAGATAAGAAATTATACTAGTTCACAAAATTCCCTAACAAACCTATCAACTTTTGACCTACCCCCATGGTTTCTTGTAACAAAATCACATATGGTTTGTAAATTTCCACCAATTTGACCAAGGAAATTATTTTGGAGGGTTTTTTGAACCCCCTAATATTCATGGATAACATAATCATTGTTTAACCTTAGGAGGGGTTTATCGTACTCTAAGAATCCCTTTAATAGACATTTATTTCTCTTTTGCATTTCCTTCAATACCTCATCTTGAGCATGTTGTCGAAAGGGTTTCCTCCCCGCATTTGAAGAGGTTGGGTCTTTCACTAGGCCTAATCCCACAATGCCTTCAATTCCCTCCTCATCGGGGACTACATCTTTTTTTCTTGGCCTTAGATGATATCTAGGATGGAGGAAATATCTAAAGATCCCACCCTTGCATATTCTAATGGGCTAGATTGTGGTTTCAATTTTTCCTCATAATCCATAAATCCTTCTTGAACAAAGAAAGGTATATTTTTTTTTCCTTTATTAAGCTTATGGATGTCCTTCACACCACTAGACTCATTTTTTTTCCAATATCACTTTAAACTCCCTATCGGGAATCTATGTGATTCTACTAGGGTAGGTTAGATAATCATATTCCTTAAATAAAAAATCTCATGCTTTAAACTAGGAGAGTTTCTTGAGTTTGTATAGTTTGACTTACCAAAGGTTGTCCTTGAATGTGAGACTTTATACTTCCTTCAATGTCTCCTTTGACCATTTTCCATCAATTCCTACATTCTCGATATTTCTCCTTAGGGGGTTCACATAAACCCTTGCTAATTCTTTCCTCTTCTTCCTTTGAGGAATCCTCATTATGAGCCTTATGCATTACTCCCTCCAAGCCCTTTTGCATTAGAGTCATCTCAAATAATTGTGGTTTTCCTCTTTTCCTCAATATCCTTTCCTTCATTTATTCATTTCATGGAAACATCCACGATCCTCTAGAAATATTTGTGCTACCACACTTTCTAAACAAAGGAATCCATAAAATCCTCAAATACATGACAATATTCATGGCATATTAAAAATATAAACAATGTTTTAACATAATGTAGCACTTGCTTATGGATTTTCTCCCCAACGATGATCCTCAGAGTTTTAGATAGACCCTCTTTTAAATCCACCTCAACAAGGGATTTGTCCATTATCCTATACACATTGGATTTATAGCACTAGTCGAATTCTATTGTTTTCCTCAGGAAATTTCCTATAACCCACAAGATCGCATCCGACCATATCTCAATAGGAAGTCCAAGAAGTTTGATCCACATTGGTTACTTTCTAGCTACCTCAATTCTAGGATCAAAGCAGGTAGTTCATTTATGAAATGACAAGACCAAGGACCCCCAAAACCAAACGCCTTCCAATGTTTTGTTGGCACCTTCTTCTGGCATGAACCTAAAGCCTAACTTCCCTCATGTCATCATATTGTATTTTGGACCATACCCCAAAACAAGGTCCAAAACTTTTGAATCCAGTCATTTAAGGGTTTGTTAAAAAATGCTTCTTCCATGAAACTTCCTAGTTAGGTGTAATGTCCCCTTCCAAATAGGAGCTCCAGAGAGGAGGCTTAATGGTCTAAACCGCCCCATTAGACTATAGCCAGGGCAGGAAAAGGGGTAAACAGGGTTACTAGAGGTCACTCCATTCTTAGGTGTTATATTCAGAAAGTGGCATTGAGCTAAAAAGGGTTAAAAGCATTTTTAAGTCATTATGAGCTAAAAATAGAAGTCAACAGTGAATTAGGGTTTCAACAGTGATTTAGGGTTTTGGAAGTCAATAGTAAATTAGGGTTTCAACAATGATTTAGGGTTTTGGAAAGCTATAAACGAAGGGTCAGCAACCTAATTCATGATGATGCAGATTATGACTTGTCATTGAGGAGAGAGGCGCATCTCAAGAGAGATAGTTCAGTGGATTCCAGGAGGAAGACACCAGTTGGTTGATTTCGGTGTTGAGAGACACACCCTAGTCACCGGGAAGATCACACAGGTCTTCCATCATCCTTCAGCAGCAGTTATGCAGTGTTCAGCATCAAGGGTGCATTCATCTAGAGTGAGGGCGCAGTGTCTGAGGAGGTTTAGAGATCGACTTGTCCCATCCAGGGAGAATTCTGAGATTTCCCTCCGACCCATTTGAGAGGAAGGCAAGGCGCATCTTTTGCCTGGTTCCTCGCCAGATTTCGATGAAGGAATCATCTAAGGCGCATTTTCCAGACTTGGGAGTGCGACACTTTTGGTGGATACATTCAGGGTTCCCGAGGGAGCATCGAGCCATATTCAGGGAAACCCTTCCGACCCATTTCCTAGTAGACCAAGGCAGTCATTTTGAGACACATCTCGTCTAATTCCGATAGTGGAATCACTAGGACACATTTTTCCATCCGGGGTCAAAACCCACCAGCAGAGGGGTCCAATAGTTACCAATATCGAGGACTAGGGCAGGGCGCATCATTTGGGACAGTTTCCAGGCCATTCCGAGAGGTATAACTCCCAACGCAAACTTTCCAGACTTCCAACAGTTACTGTACGAGTTGACATAGTTCCAGCGCATCCATTGATCCCACAATGCTCACATATTCCGGGTATTATTTTTTGTTGTTTATTTGTATTCTTGCTAAGATCCTTTTGTCTTTTGATCTAGCAGAGTGTTTCCATTTTATTCAGCCGCATTCGGCCTTTTGTAATCCACAGGGATATCATAATATAAACTTTGCAGTCCTTTGTCGCATTTATTATTTGTATGACCATTTATATGATGTAAACAATTGATCCTACACACACATTAGCAACGTTTCCTAGACTAGACAAGTCAGGAACATTACAGTGGTATCAGAGCTTTAGTCCTGCCAACCTATGACTAAAGATAATGAGTGCAACAGAAGACCTAGAGGGTCATGAACACGTAGGTGACGAATATGTCATTTACAATAGACGTAAGGAAAGAAGGCATAGGCCTGACTTTCCCCCTTTTCCTCCTAGCTCAGAGGAAGAGGAAGAGGCACACAGAGAAGTAGAGAGAAGGGCAGAGCGTGAGGCAGAGAGGATGCTATGAGACAGATATGAGTGACTAGAGGGCAATGGCAAGGCCCCTGTGGATCCAGAGACATCTTTCATGCAGGTTATCAATGATATGTTAGCTAGTCAACGGACCATGTCTTAGTCATTGTCACATGTGGTTGATAGTTTGGCTAGAGTGGGCACCCCAGACACACAAGCCCCGCATGCAGCACAGGGGAATTCAGGAGCAGGCAGTAGACCCCAGTCACCCTCTCGCACATACACCTTTGCGAGTAGGATTCCCAAACCCTTGTTTCCCAGTTTCCAGAGGGCACCCTCGGTAGCATCACCGTCGTCGATAACATAGAGGCCACCCACTCATACAGAGGACATTGTGGAGTATAGGAGAGAGTATGTAGCATTGGGACATGACTTCCATCAGGACATGACCTTAGTCGAGTACTGTGGACTCAGACTCAGGAACTGCCCCAGAGAGCCACAGAGAGGAGGGTCGCAACAACAACAGGGGCATAACATGGATTTCATCCGAAAAGTTGGGAAACTCACCATCCCTTCTTTCGATGGATCGTCCAAGTGCACCACCAGAGCTTGGGTACAGAAGCTAGATACATACTATAAGCTCAATCAGATGACCGAGACATAGGCCATCAGTTTCGCGACCTTACACTTGGAGGGTGAGGCACACGAATGGTGGTATCATGGATTGGTGACATTGGGTCACAGTCGCATCACCTCATGTAGAGAGTTTACAAAGAGACTCATGGACAGGTTTGACAGGAGGGATCCTGAGATCCACTTCAGGGATCTAGCCCAGTTGAGACAAACTGGCATAGCAGAGGCGTTCATCACGGAGTTTCAGTGGGTAGCCATGGCAGTGTCAGATATATTAGAGCCCAAGTTGATCATGTTATTCACAGAAGGACTCACAGAGCCTTTGAGAGGATGGGTGAAGGCATACAGGCCTCCCACTTTACATGATGCCATCCTTCGCACTCGAGATTTGGCAAACTCAGTGCCAAAGACTAAAACCCTTTCCAAACCATTTGTGCCCCAGAAGGATCGAGACAGGGAGCCATTCCAAAGAGAATGGAAGGGCAAGGAGAAGTTGGATGATGAGATTAGGCTGGAGTTTATGAGGAAGAAGCTTTGCTTCAACTGCAGAGACCCTTGGGTCCTAGGCCACAGGTGCATGGGCAAGGGAGAGATGCATTATATTGAGGTGGTAGCCGACAACACGGACAGTGAGGACGAGGAGCATGAAAGTGGATCCACTAGCTCAGAGGAGGAGTCAAAACAAGCAGAGGAGCAGCCTCCCCGTAGATCATCGACACCGGCAGGAGCCCACTCTCCATTAGTCCCACAGCCGCCTGAGCTGGCTAACATGAAGAAACCAACAAAGGGAGGAGTCATAGCGACCCTTTCTGGTGTTCCCAGATATGACACCCTCTGAATCAGAGGGATTATTCATGGACAACGGGAAATCGCCCTGATAGATGGTGGGGTTATCCACAACTTCATCGACGCTTCACTAGTATCAAGACAGGCACTTCAAACAGAGGAGTTTGAGGGGTTTGATGTTGCAGTAGAAGATGGCCACACAATGGAGTGTCTAGACAGATTTCCAAACTTAGAGATAAAGTTAGGCAACTACACAGTGAGAGACACATTTTATGTGGTTGACTTGTTTGACACAGATGTGGTGTTAGGAGTTTAGTGGATGATTACCTTGGGAAAAATCACCACCAACTACCAAACCTTGGAGATGGGATTCAAAGACCAGGATGGGAAGAAGGTTGTTCTAAGAGGTATGTCGGCATGAGCAACCAGGACAATTTCAACCAAGAGGATGGAGAGGATATTCAGACATGGGGAGGTAGCATATGCCACAAAATGTTTGATCACTACTCGGAAGGATTCAAAGGGTCGACAACAGTACCATATAGAGATAAAGAATTTATTGGGACGACATCAACAGGTCTTTCAGGCGATTCCACCAGGGAGACCACCTGACAGGGGGTTTGAGCACACCATTGAGTTGGAGGAGGGGGCCAAACCCCCCCCTATCATCATCCTAGGAGGTTCAAGGATCAGATAGAGAAGGCAATCAAGGAATTACTAGCGATGGGACACATCATACCGAGAAACAACCCATTTGCTTCTTCAGTTATCTTAGTTTTGAAGAAGGATGGCACTATGAGCATGTGCATTGATTACCGAGCCTTGAACAAGAAGACCATCAAGAACCGATACCCTATCCCACGCATTGACGAGTTGATGGATGAACTGCATGGGGCATTTTTCTTCTCAAAGATTGATCTACACTCTGGATATCATCAGATCAACATCCGAGAGCAGGACATAGAGAAGACGACATTTCAATGTCACTTTGGACATTTTGAGTTCCTGGTTATGCCATTTGGGCTAACCAATGCACCCGCTACATTCCAGTCTTGCATGAACCATATATTTAGGGATCAGTTAAGGAAATCAGTCTTGGTTTTCTTCGACGACATCTTGATCTATAGTTGGTCATGGCAAGAGCATATGAGGCACCTGGATGAGGTATTGAGCATCATGGAGGCACAGTCATTATATGCCAAAGAGTCGAAGTGCGAGTTCGGTATGACAGAGTTGCTTTACTTGGGCCACATCATCAGTGCACAAGGGGTACAGATGCACCAAGAGAAGATCAAGGCCATGCTGGATTGGTCAACGCCCAAGAACGTGATAGAGTTGAGGAGTTTCTTCAGGCTATGCAGCTATTACAGGCAGTTCATCTGGGGTTTTTCTCAACTTGGAGCACCACTGACAGATCTTAATAAAGCATGGGGCCTTCATATGGACCGAGAAATCACAGAAATCCTTTGATCACATGAAGGACGTCATGGGCACTTGTCCAGTGTTGGCATTACCAGACTTCACCTTGCCATTTGTACTAGAGTGTGACGCATCCAGCGAGGGTATCGGGGCAGTTTTGATGCAGAAAGGACACCCCATTGTATTCAAGAGCCGGAAGCTCAGTCAACCCGAGAGGTTGTACTCCATTTATGACAAGGAAATGTTGGCAATCATGCATGCCTTGACCAAATTCAGAGAATATTTGGTGGGCAGCAAATTCGTGGTCAAGACCAATCACAACAGTTTGAAGTATTTCCTTGAGCAGAAGGACCTCAGTGAGCGCCAACATAAATGGGTGACGAAGGTACAGTCGTTCGACTTTGACATAGAGTATGTCAAGGGGAAGAAGAACATTGTGGCCGATGCACTATCGAAGAGACCTACGGCATGTTCTTTGATGGAGATTTCAGTAGATTGGAAATCCCACTTGTTAGTGGAATATTCCAAGAACAAGTTCGCTTGTGAGGTGATGGATGGGCAGATACAAGATGACCGATATAGGGTCATTGACGATGTCATATTTTACAAGGATAGAGTCTACTTGGTGCTAGATTCAGGGCTCAAGAAGAAGATCCTCACAGCAGTTCATGATTCACCTCTAGCAAGCCATCAGGGGTTTTTCAAAACCTATAGACAGATCAGGGAGAGGTTCTCATGGAAGGGCCTCAAACAGGACGTTATGAGACACGTCAGTGATTGTGTGACTTGCCAGCAGAACAAGTCGGAGCATGCTCTTCTAGCAGGGCTACTTCAACCACTCCCCATTCAAGAGCAGAAATGGGAGAGTATATCTATGGAATTCATCACAGGTCTACCCAAGGTCTAGGGTAAGGACTGTATCTATGTAGTGGTCGACAGATTGACCAAGTTTGCTCACTTCTATGCCATACCGACAAAGTACAGCGCAGTTCAAGTAGCCGAGCTTTTCTTCAGGGAGGTCTTCAGACTTCATGGGTTGCCGAGGAACATCGTCGGTGACAGGGACAGTCGGTTCATGGGGACATTCTGGAGAGAGTTGTTTCGGTTGGTGGGGACAAAGTTGACACCCAATACCCATTATCACCCTCAGACAGATGGGCAGACCGAGATTGTCAACAAGTGGGTTGAAGGGTATTTGAGGAACTATGTAGGTGGACAACATAGAACGTGGGTAAAGTGGCTACATTTAGGAGAACATTGCTACAACACCACCTTCCACATGTCCATTGGTATGACACCCTTCCGAGCATTGTATGGATACGATGCTCCCACTTTGGTAGGCTTGGTCTTCGGGGAGAGCAGGGCTCCCAAGGCCAAGGATTGGATCATAGAGAGTCAGGAGATTCTCAAGTTGTTGAAAGAAAACCTACAGACAGCGCAGAACCGACAAAAGATCAGTGTGGACAAGCACAGGATAGAGCACATCTTTGAGGTGGGAGATTTGGTTTTCTTGAGACTCCAACCTTACAGACAGTCATCTCTAAAGAAGAGTGGGGCCGAGAAGCTCATACCCAGATTTTATGGCCCTTACAGAATCATGCGTCGAGTAGGCAAGGTTGCTTACGTGCTAGAGCTTCCAAAGGGGAGCAAGATTCATAATGTGTTCCACGTGTCTTGCCTAAAAAAAACAGTGGGATAATTCATTAGCACATCAGAGCAACTTCCCCCATTGGATGAGGAGGGACAGTTGGATTTAGTTTCAGAGGAGGTTTTGGAGTTCTGGGAGGGGAGACTGAGGAGCAGGGTCATCAGAGAGTGTTTGATCAGATGGACAGGGATTCCAGTAGAGGACGCTACTTGGGAGAGCGAGTAGGTGTTGCAGCACCCTGGACTGGTATTGCTTGAGGGCAAGCAATTTCGAGAAGGGAGGACTGTAATGTCCCCTTCCAAATAGGAGCTCCAGAGAGGAGGCTTAATGGTGTAAACCACCCCATTAGACTATAGCCAAGGCCAGAAAAGGGGTAAACAGGGTTACTAGAGGTCACTCCAGTCACATGTGTTATATTCGAAAAGTGACATTGAGCTAAAAAGGGTTAAAAGCACTTTTAAGTCATTATGAGATAATTATAGAAGTCAACAATGAATTAGGGTTTCAGCAGTCATTTAGGGTTTTGGAAGTCAACAATGAATTATGGTTTCAACAGTGATTTAGGGTTTTGGAAAGCTATAAAGGAAGGTTCAGTGACCTAATTCATGATTATGCAGATTATGACTTGTCACTGAGGAGAGAGGCGCATCTCAGGAGAGATAGTTCAGTGGATTCCAGGAGGAAGACACCAGTTGGCTGATTTCGGTGTTGAGAGACACGCCCTAGTCACCGGGAAGATCACATAGGTCTTCCATCATCCTTCAGCAGTAGTTATGCAGTGTTCAGCATCAAGGGCGCATTCACCCAGAGTGAGGGCACAGCTTCTGAGGAGGTTTAGAGATCGACTTGTCCCATCCAAAGAGAATTCTGAGATTTCCCTCCGACCCATTTGAGAGGAAGGCAGGGCACATCTTTTGCCTGGTTCCTCTCCAGATTTCGATGGAGGAATCATCTGGGACGCATTTTCTAGACTTGGGAGTGCAACACTTTTGGCAGATACATTCAGGGTTCCCGAGCGAGCATCAAGCCATATTCAAGGAAACCCTTCCGACCCATTTCCTAGTAGACCAAGGTGGTCATTTTGAGACAAATCTCGTCCGATTCCGATAGTGGAATCACTAGGACACATTTTTCCAGAGAAAGAGGGGCACATTTCCCGCAAGGGGATCCATCCGGGGTCCAAACTGTAGAAAATCCAGGTCCTATCAGCAGTCTTCTTGGTCTGTCTTTGACCAAGCTAAGACACTAAGTTTTTTCTGCTGTCATAAATTTGTTTTCTGTTGTTTTATAACAGCCAACTGTAGTTTTGGTTTGCTGATGTGTTATGGTTGTTGTTAGGTGATTGGGTGCCCTTGCAAGTAGTTTTCTGTTAGATAAATTACATTTATACTTTC
>ML779393.1:410655-423109 GCA_009831015.1 Picea engelmannii
CCTAATCAAGGGTTGAGATCACCTAAAGTAAATGTGACCTCATAACCCACTTTTGGGTTAATTCCCTAAGTCACTTTATGTCCCCTCAAAATCACCAAAAATGTGATTTAATGTTCACTTTACCAAAAAGTGACATTTTGCACATTAACCAAAGTCAAGTACAAAATAGACATAAAGGACAAGGACAAAGTGCCAAATGACTTTCCCACATGTGCTAAGGAGGGATAACACATGGGGAACACCTCCCAAGGTACACAAATCAACACAAACCCACCAGTAGAGGGGTCCGACAGTTACAAGTACTGAGGACTAGGGCAAGGCGCATCATTTGGGACAGTTTCCAGGCCATTCCGAGAGGTATAACTCCCAGGGCGAACTTTCCAGACTTCCAGCAGTTACCGTACGAACTATCATAGTTCCAGCGCATCCATTGATCCCGCAGTGCTCACATATTCTGGGTATTATATTTTGTTGTTTATTTGTATTCCGTCTAAGATCCTTTTGTCTTTTGATCTAGCTGAGTGTTGTCATTTTATTCAGCCGCATTCGGCCTTTTGTAATCTGCAGAGATATCATAATATAAACTTTGCAGTCCTTTGTCACATTTATTATTTGTATGACCATTTATATGATGTAAACGATTGATCCTACACACACATTAGCAGTGTTTCCTAGACTAGCCAAGTCAGGAACATTACATTAGGGATTTCCCATCATATTCTAGCCCCTAATCCAATGTTGTATCGTCCCCCACCACCATCATTGTTGTGTTTTCCTTTTATTTCCCACACTTCTTTGACGTCTTCGTTCTATTCTCAATCACAACTCCTTTGTTCTAGCTAAAACCTCACTTGAGACCACTAAGATCCTCCAATCAAAACTACTACCTATAAACCCTACACCCCAGCATGCAACCTCCATCTCAGGATTCTTTAGCAATGCCTCATCCATCTGGTTATTTTCCTTTTTCCTCATTATGTTAGGCCTTTCTCATGGGAGAGCTACTTTAAACCATTTGCTATAGTGACAAGATGTGTATTAAAATTCCCTTTACTACTAGTCTTCTTAGATGTAGCTTTGTCAAGTTTATGGACCATATCCTCGCCAAGTATACCAAGCCCTATACCAACTCCATCATAAGATATAACAAGGCATGTATCTCATATGTTAGATAAATATGTATCCACTTTTTGTCCTATACCTAAAGTTTTCTCCTACACTTTTGGTTCGACCATGGGACTCGTATTTTTTGTCTTGCACCTAGGTTGACCCCCATATGTGAAAAAAACAACCCTTCCTTCACAAGGATGGTCATATTAGTCGAAAAATTGGACCCCCATGTCCATTCTAAGCCCTAGTATTTAGTCCCCTTCACCATCCTAACCTAGTTATTATTACACACTCATGTCATTGTCATTTCTCCCACAAAACCCTTTGATTAATAGAAACATGTTATATTTATTCACATTTATAAATTAATAATTCAATCATAACAAAGAGTAATGAAGAACACTATATCATCAATACAACCAAACCAAACCTCCAAGCACACACAAATTGTCAACCCTCTGTCCAAACGACAAGATGGCACACTAACACACCACAAACTATACTAGTTAACAATCAACAAGTTTGTCTAGCTCTTTCACACTATACAATTAAACCATTAACTATAATTTAAATGATTGACCTCATTTTCAACATCCTAATAACTATTTATTAACTATGCTATTTATTTGTTAACCCTCAAGGTTGTTATCCAACATCTTTAAATGGAGGAGGGACCATGACCTTTAGATTTAGCTCTAATTTAAATTAATAACCCTCCAATTATGTACACGTGACCTTTCAACCTTGGGAAAACTAAAATCAAATAAACATGCATCTCATACACATGTACACTCAACTTGAATCCAACCTAGGAAAAACATGTAGACATAGGTGCCTAGGGAGACTGGAATTGGCCACACACTCTTCCCTTCGCAAAATTATTACCATAGTAACATGAAATTGTTTCACACATAACATATCCACATTTTTTCCAACATCCACCTAATTTCTCACCAACAACCAACTATATATATAGTCCAAGGAAAACCTCATAGGAAAACCCAAGGGATGCTTCCTCGAATTCATGGATGGTGGTAAACTCATCAACATATCATAATGCACCTCACTTAGAAGGATTTGAATTGTGCCACTGATATATATATATATATAATCCCAAGGGGTTAGTGCAATAGATTGTCATCAATGTTATTGGGCATTTGGCTAGTTAAGTGCCAGAAAATACCTGGTTCAAATCCCCCTTGGTTAGGCACACTAGTCTAAGCCAACAAATTTACCAGGGATGTCATTCTACAAATGTAGACTCAACATCCCTTAGATTTCCCCAAAAGGTTTTTCCTTGAAAAAAATAAAACATTAACTTAGGCCCGGGGGATAGATCATTCAATCGAACCATCCACCCAAGGCATGTAGCCAATGGGGAGGCCATAGGTTACAGGGAAATTCCTATCGAGTCCCTTGAGGTTACTAACCACTATTGTGGTGGGCAGTTGAGTCACCCTCTATTTGAATATTTCGGGGAAGAGTGGGGAATCCCAAGAGGTTTTCCTTGAAAAAAAGCATTAGCATTCAATTTAACTTTCAATCAGGGTTCCATAGATCACATGTGCAACTAACTCTAGCAAATTATGAAAGTTGCTACACCTTCATCACTATTAGGGAGGACAGTGAATCTTTAGAAACACATTAGAATCCTTGGATATTTTCTTTACAATGTTGGGCTCCAATATTTAATGGGTCAAGGATATGTGTTGTAGGTAGATCCCCAAAGAACTTCCAAAATAGTTGAAAAACTTAGGTTGGTTGTAAATTCAACCCAAACAGATATTCAAGTGTATGCACATTCCCTTTGCCTTATAGGCCATGGAAATTAGAAATATAGAGGTCAGAATTGAAGGTGGAAAAATAGATTACAAAGATGATGTTGTTGATAGCTATATAGTCAATTTGCACTAAGTTTTTGGTTGCTTCACATGTATATTATTGGTCATGTTGTGTCACTTTAGTAGTGGACTATATAAGAATGGAGAAGATTATGAGATACTTCCCCTAATCCAATTTCAAGGGGAAGAAGGGCTTGTGCCTTGTGCGGGGCTAAATATAGTTTATAGCGTATGAATGATCAATGTTCACACTCAAGGCCTAGCTCTCTATGCTAAATGGACTATAAGGTCCTTAGAATGATCTAAATCCTAACAAATCATTCTAATAAAACATACTAGTTCAAGGGCCTTATATGGAAAAAGTAGCTAGAATGGGTTTTGCATACAAGACTTGCTCATGACTTCAATACTAGTCAAAAGTAAAGGCTCATTTGTAGCCCATAGTGTTTGGAGAGGATGGGAGGCTATAAAACCTCACTTGTAATGGAAATGTGGCAACTTATATCCAGATATCATTAACTATGGACGCCCTTTGACTAACAACCCATGGTTCTCAATTCTAAGGCTATTAAAAAGGAAATTTGAATTATCTAGGACATTTTTTATGAACTTAGAGATTCCATGGATTGGCCTCAACTCTAAGGCATTTCTAGGATGAAGATTTTAGATGAATCTATGGATAGAACTAAGAATCTTATCACAAACAGTATCTATCAAACTTGGAATCGAGTCCCCTCACAGTTAATAGGACTAGAATTGGGACTGCAAAAAACCCCTTGTTGTATACAAGTTCATCGATGCCTACAAGTGGTTAAGTCAAAAGGCCCCCAATGAGATAAACCTCAACAAGAAGTGGAAGTTATATTTCAGGCTTTTAACTTAACTCTTTTGAATCTTGAGTATTTGAAAATCTCCCCTCAACTAAAGAAACCAATATTTTTTTTGTCATCGTTGCATATCAACTTGGTCATAGGCCAGCACTTGTCTTAACTCGGTGCTTGCCATCCCAATTGTGCCATTTGCAAAAAGCCAAAAACCATTTAGCACTTATTTTGCTTCTTCTAGAAGGCTAAAGCAAACTGGAATCAAAATTATATTGATTATTTTGGTGTTCGTCTCTTCCTAGGCACATTTACCTTGAAATTTGTCATTCTTGGAGAGAAGCAATGTTCAACTATGAATTTCAATAATGCTTGGAAGGGTTCAAAACATTGAATTAAATCATTAATGAGGATATTCATGAAGATATTATGGATAAAGAATATAATTCTTGTTTTGTATCTAAATTCTCATAATGGCACTTTTTAAAACAAGGACAGTGTAACATAATCTACTTAGAATGACAAAGTGGCAATGATCACAAATTTTCTATATCAAATCCAAAAACAAGTTGACAAGTTGGCAACACCTTCACTCACTATTGAATTCTAAGAGAGGAGGGGGGGGATCTTTGTGTGCTATAAGTAGGATCTCACCATACCCTTCTCCAACCCAATCATGAAATCCTAACATTGCATGAGCAGTGGCAGTAGGATGCCATCAACGCAAGACAGGGCCCCACATTCCAAAATGAGATTCGTAATGATCTTGGTTCAACCTCAAAGAATAATAATGATGAATTGTTATCTTTTATTGCAATGGTTGTGGTGGGCCTTGAGCTAGTTGATTGTTCACCTTTGTTGCCTCCAAGGTTATTACATGTTAATTGTTATTTATTTCATGCCATTTCACCCTCCAAGACCTTAATTTTTCTTTTGATATCGTTTAATAATATTTGTGTAATAGTTATAAGTGGATTTGTATGATACAAGTAGTTATTATAGTTTAGATTAGATTGTTTTTGTTAGTGCACCCCTAATTTTTCCTTTAGTGTTTATTCTCTTGATGTCTTGCAAGTTAGCATGTTATTACAACAAATTTAGAATCATATTTAAAATAAATGAATAAAACGTCATTGGAAACATGCAAGCTTACATTGCATTTACATCTATATTGACATGTAACTATACTAGTGTAGATCCATCTTAACCCCAAAACTATGAAGCACTAGGGAGGGTTAAATCAAGGCAAAAATCTCCAAGTGCTCAAAAGATCGAAGTTTAGATGAATCTACAATGGTTTATATTATTATTTTTATTATTATTGTTGGCATGTTTTCTTCATTTTCAAAATAAGGAGCTCTACTTCCTTCATTATAGTTTATTAATGTTACATCACACTACACATATCATCTATATTTGGTCGTAAAGAAATCAAGGCACAAATCTCCTAGTGCTTAAAAGATCGAGGTTTATATGGATAAAAAACGGTTTATATTATTATTTTTGTTATTGTCAACATTTTTTCTTCATTTCTACAAAAAGGACCTTAGTTTCTTTAATTTTAGTTTATTAATGTTACATTGCATTACACATCTCATCCATATTCGGTTGTAAAGCACACCTTGCTTCTCTTAGTGCAAAGACCTAATAGAAAAAATGATGGCATGTAAGTCATTAGTATGAAATGGTCTCACACGAATGACCAATATAAAATGGTTTTGTACAAGTAACTAAATCACCCTTCACTTTATCCACTATAAATAAAAAATGATGATAGACATGCCAAGTTTGCAAAGCCATAAAATAGTCTACCTATACCATGTGTGACTTTGTCGTGTGAGTAACAACAATGAATGTAAAATCATAGTAACCATGAACCTTCTAGTCATATGGGAGGCTTGTTATAGAGCAATCCTTATCCCCTCACCCTAGGTATCCCAAGATTAAGGTGTGTCACAAATTTCCTTAAAAACATGAGCAAGGTCGCACTACTATCTAACATCATTGTCTTTTTATTTATATGTAGTTGTGGTTGTCATGGTACAAACTTTGTAACATTTATAACAATTTTGTCGTAATTCCAAGAGTGTCCAATAAGCAATATAAGCAGTTGAATGTAGAGAATTGATCTCTAGAGAAGGTGTCTTATAAAAATTTCCACCCACATGAAGAGTCTCAAGGTCCCAAATACTATACTAAAAGAGTAAGTTTAGCCCCTAAGCACTACCATACAAGAGGCATATCTCCCCTCATTCCCATCAACATTCGTTGCTCACCATTCTCCATCACACTTTGGAGGTTACTACATCTCCATAGAGTCTATAACATTGACATACTTTCTCAACACCAATACAAGAGACTTGGAGGCTTGGTTCCTTGAAAGGGAATTAATCTTCTTATGGCGATCTTTTCCCCACCTCACAAATAGAGGCTCTACAAGATTGTATGGTGCTTATACCCAAACTCGAAGCAAGTGGAGGGGAGAATAAGACATGATCAACATCACGTTGGTATCAACTCATTTCAAGTCATACAAATTTGTAAGCCCTCATTTTTTTATGTGACATCTTGGAATAGTTTTTATGACCATAAAATCCCCTTCTCTCCCATTTCACGTTTTGAGGATGGTTCACAACAGTATATAAGCCCAATATACCAT
This sequence comes from Picea engelmannii, assembly GCA_009831015.1. Lineage (NCBI taxonomy): Eukaryota > Viridiplantae > Streptophyta > Pinopsida > Pinales > Pinaceae > Picea > Picea engelmannii. The sequence continues at coordinate 417,087 of ML779393.1, forward strand.
GATCCTTATGCCAATGATGGCGTCCAAAGAGGTAGTGCATAATGGTTGCCATTGGTTGTGGTTTGATTATGCATGTTTCTTCATTCTCCCCTTCCCTCTGTGTGGCTTGTGTGTGACAATGATTAAATTTGAAAATCCTTCAATGACTAGCTTGACAATAATAATAATAATAATAAGTGTGGGCTCTTCTTCTCCTCGTCCAACCTACTTCCCTTTGAAACAAGAGTCTCCTTTTATAATCCATTCTCATGATACTTCATTTATTCCATTTCTTCTTTGGTTACCACTTTTATTTTCCAAATCATGCTTTCCTCTTTATTTGCGAATATCTTTGGAAAATTATATCAAAACAAATATAATATCATCCAAAGCATAACAAATTTTATTTTGTTATACACATAACTTTGTATGATTCTAGATCTCATACCTGTTCTTTTAAATTATTTGCATTTATTTTGCACAAAACAACTTTAATTATTAATATTTGATAAATCTTATTCAAAAGATATTCTCTGAAAATAATAAAGAGAAAATCAATTAATATGGGGAATTCTCATTTAAGTATTCACTAACTCTTCTCTTTTCTTTAAGATTTAGTTTATATTTTCCTAAAATAATTGAAAAACAATTAAAATAGAAATTAAGAGTTGACAAAATCCTTGATAAAGGATTTTCTTATTTTAAGAGAATGACAAAATCCTTGATTCCATTATTTTAGGAGATTGAAAATTTTTTATTATTTTAGGAGTTTGAAATTGAAAAAATCTTTGAAACTTGAATAAATCTTTAAATTACTTTCCTTTTTTAACTCATTAACAAATATATTCCATTATTTTAGGAGATTGAAAATTTTTTATTATTTTAGGAGTTTGAAATTGAAAAAATCTTTGAAACTTGAATAAATCTTTAAATTACTTTCCTTTTTTAACTCATTAACAAATATATGTTGCTTTACTTTTAGTTCCTCAACTAAATCTTTGATTATCTTAATCTTTTTATTGGAATATTATAAATATATGCAAAACTTTAACTCATTAACAAATATATGTTGCTTATACTTTTAATTCCTCAACTAAATATATTATCTTTGATTCAATTAATCTCTCTATTGGAATATTATAAATATATGCAAAACTTAGAGAAATCATAATAATTAAAAAATAAAATAATTACTATGAAATGTGAAATTTCTTTTTTTTTTAATTTCTTTTTTTATTATTATTATTTTATTTGTTAAAAAATGTGAGAATGATTAAATTTAAAAATCTGTTACGTTTATTCAAAGTGTGAATAAAGAAAGCAAATGACTCATCAAAATTTATGAATTGTAGAGCTACTTCATTATCAAATGAAATGGACGTCAAAAACCAAAAGCATCATGATCTAGGAGAAAAACTAATAAAATTTGTCAAAGAGCAAAAGGTGTAAAAATCATTTTTTAATGAAAGTAAGAACTCCATAAAAAACAATGCTTCATTCAAATTGAAAACCTCCTTTCTAGTGTCTTATATATTTTTTTTAAGATGCGGATTAAACTTTTTAATATTCGATTATATTTTTTTAAGATGCGGATTGAACTTTTTAATATTCGATTTTTAGTTGAATTATTTTAATCTGTCAAAATGTCAAGTTAATTCATTTATGCACTAAAAACTAAATCTTGACAGAAGTGTCGAAACATTATGATAACCCAATTTTAAGCAAACAGAGGTATGAAACCACTTTGAGTAAGTTCATATGAGCATGTAAAAAATATTGAATGATCACAAAGCAAGTAGACTCAAATGGCACAACCCCTACGCATGTAAAGAAAATGCAACAAAACAACGAGTTCTCATGACGCAACAATCTTGTCTCCAAAATCATTATGTTACAATAACAAACATTTGCATTTTTCATAAAACATGTGTTTAATGATTTCTCACTCTCATTCAAAACATGCACTTAATAACATCAATCACTCTTTCATGGCTTCATCATATTACCAAGTCATCACCCCATGAAAAATAAACTAAAAGAATCAATCATAAAGCACTCAAAACTAAAGAGATGAAAATAACCGAAAAAGAAAATAAGTTGTCCATAGAACCACCCCTTAAAATTGAGAAAAGAAAAATCAAGTGACCAGAAAAAGACAATAATTTCAAAATTTAATGGGGCTTTTATTTTTGCTAAAAATTAAGGAGAGTTGTTGAGACCTCAACAGATGGTAATTCTGGTCATATCCTTGAGGTGTTGCTGTTTGAGATTCTTCAAGTGAAAAACATAGACCTCTTCATCTTCTACTAACATTCTCTAACATGGCAGGGGAGTATACATTGTTATTGTTACTTCCACAATCAGATATCCCATATCCCACCAGATTGAAATTCTCTTATAACTATAAAGCATTGCTAAAAGAATTTTAACAGCTTGGTTTAATTTTGTTGTTATTAACAGACATTAGAGATAACTTCTTGACCTCGGTTTGGAGTCTGGATGGCCTTTGCCTCGTGAATGGGTACATCATTTTCATTTATGTCTTACCCAAGGGACACGTCAATGGCATCTAGGTATGAGGCTCAGTCGTGCTCAGTATTATCTTTGGTCATGGACAAACAACACATACTACTGTATCATTGGTTCAAGAAAGACTGGGTTGCCTCTTCTGAAACTTAATTGAAACCACATTTCAAATGCCAGCAACAACTCTAGGCAGACAGCTCCCCTTCTTTTGATTTCCTAAGTCCCCTTTGCTCAATTCTTGTCTTTCGCAATCTGGTTCTCGAGATGCATGCTTGAATACTTCAGCTTCACTGACAAACTTATTGTGGAGCCTTCCATGAAGACTACCTCATTGGTCTTGCATGCTTGCTTTCCTGCTTATTCAATATGTTGCCCTGTATTCGGATCTTATCCACAGCATTCACTTTGTAGCCAATTTGAACTGAGAAATTCTAGCAAACTTTGCAATAGAAGTGATTGATGAAAGTGGACTTCCCTAGAAGATTATGGAATTTCCTCGGGAACTGGAATGGCTAGTGAGTTCCTTGAGTTCTGACATTTAAACACTAAAGAGGTTCAATCTATCTGAGATCATTGGAAACAAATCAATATTCACCTTAGTCTCCTTTTAAATGGGTTTTAAATTTTTCCCTCTTGACTCTACCAGTCAGATACCAGTCAACACAATGCCATCAAGCATTGTTAATAATGAAGTAGAGAAAAAGAAGCTTTTGACACCTACTATCTGTATGTTTATTTTAGGGATCCTCCTCCGAGGGCTCTAACATATGCATGCTTCTTTAAATTGAAAACGTTTAGACATCTCTTGCACGCTATTAAAAGGATGCATACCATTAAAAGTGTGCGGAAAATCAGATTAGTTAAGGAACTCATTGAGAGAAATTATCACTGAACATTACAGCAAATGAATTGAATGTTCTAATAAAGCATCCTTAACTAAATTGAATCTACGTTTTTTCAGAAAATAGATTCAACGATCCTAAATGAAAACATTTTTGGTTTGATTTAAAGTTGTTGAATTTAATGCAGCTGCAAGAGCCATTCTCCCTGGAGGATGGCATAAAGACCCTAGTTGTGAACTAGGGCCCCCAGTACACTCCTGGGGTTCTTGGTCTGGGACCAAGCAATTAGAGCCATGGCAAAGACCCTTGTGAAGGCCCCCAGTAGATCACTGGGGTTCTTGGTCTGGGACCAAGCAGTATAAGTCCCTAGATATGTTCTAGGGTACCCATGTCTAAAGCATGGGTTGATCCTTGGTCTTATACCTTGGTGGATAAGACCCCAGATGTGTTCTGGGACAACCTGGTCTTTGATCAGGTAGATCTTGGTGTAAAACCAAGATGTGTTGGTATGTGATCATCTTCCTCTCTCCCAAGATGGTCCACAGGACCTAGGAGAGATTATGAAGATGAACATGACCACATTGTGGGATGTAACCCTTTATGCAGTGATGATAAAGTAAATTGGTCACCTTTAAGAATTATATGGACATGTGTTGCCACTAAGAAAACCTATCTGCCTCTCCTAACCCCTTCCTTGTTCTTCCCCTTTGGTTTTTAAGTTTGTGTTTGATTGGGGTTTGTATTTTTGTTTTTAGGGCTAAATAAGAATAAAATAAAAATATTAATTATAACATATTAAATTAATATTTATATTAATTAATATGTTATTATATTAATAATATTTTTATAAACCTAGCCCTAGCCTAAAACTATAAATAGAAACCTCTCCCCTCACCTTTCACTTCACTCATTCTCTTCTCTTCTATGTGTGGTGGATTGCTCTGAGTTCTTCTATGTGTGGTGCGGCCTCCTTGTGACAGTCTCAGTTCGGCCTCCTTGTGACAGTTTCAGTTCGGCCTCTTTTCTTGTTTGCTGCCAAGTCCCTTCTAAGTTGTTCTTGTTGTTGTCAGGCTATGTTAAGGGTTGTTGTGTGTTGAGGGTGATTTAATTACTGTTGTCAAGTGTCCTTGTTGCCGCCCTCTTCTCTCTTTGCCTGTCTACTGAAGCCAGCCCTCTTCTAAGTGATGAGATCTCCTCTTGAGGCTGTCGTCCCTCCTTTTTGAGCACATCTAGAGCCCTTCTAGGCCGCGGCCTTCTTGCTGGGTAGCTAGAGCTTGAACTTAGGCAGCCATCTTCTTCTGTTCTGATCTGGAGCTTCCAGCCTGTTAGATTTAGGGTAAATTTGAAAACAGTAGTCTCCTTTTAATTTCAGCGCTAAAACAAATTAGATATGTAGCTTAAACAGAGATAAGAGCATATAGAAGATAGATCTATAACAGACAGTAGCAGCAGAAGAGAAGCACTCAGATCACATATAAAATATCTCAGATCTAACAAAGGTACTTTAAGCTAAGAATAGATAACAATAGATCTATATGATTGAACCAAGTTGCAGATCTAAAGATTCTGCCTAAACATTTTACAACAATACTTCTTTAGATCTAAACAATACAAACTAGTTTAGAACAGACCTGAAGCAGAATCAAAACTAGATGAGAAAGGCACATACCTGATAGCAGCCTTACCTTTGAAGATAGCTCAATAACCACAATAGATATAGGTTTTGTTGTTATGCTCAGACAAAGGTTCAGTTCATGGATCAACAATTGATCTTTATGCCAAAGATTGAAGGATCTTTCATGCCACCAAGCCCAAAAGCCACAGGAATAAAACACAAAACAAAGGAGGCCCAAAAACCCTCACAGCAAAACCCTCAGCCAAGAAACCCTCAGTTCTGAAAACACAGGACTGTAAGTAAACCCTTAAAGTTAACAGTGATAAGGCAACTGTTAGCAGGCTATACCCCTCAATACTACCCTAACAAGAGGGCCGCATAGCAGACACAAGAGGGGTACCTAAAGCCTAAGGGTTAGTCCACACAAAGGGACTGTAGTCACCACTACAGTAACTTCAAAGAGGGTCGCTCTTAGTTGTAGGAAGTAGGACATTAACCCACAGCAGAAACCCCACAGCAAGCTCACGGCAGAACCCTACAGCAATGGCAGCCACAGTAAGGGGGATAGCAGCTACAACAAAGGGGACGGCAGCTTCGGCAAAGGTGACGGCAGCTTCAACAAAGGTGACGGCAGCATCTAAGCATAGCAGATCAGAGAAGGCCGCAGCTAATCCTCAAGGGGACACTACAACAGCAAGAGGCCGCTCCACACAATAATCCAAGAAGGTCGCAGAACATAAGAGATCAACGCTAGCAAATGAGAGAGAGATAGGTGAGGTAGAAAGTGAGAGGGGGGGGGTTCATTAAATAGTACTTAGGGCAGGATTAGGGCTAGTTAAGTTAATTGAAAAGTCACATGTTTAAATTTGGAATTTAAACATGTGACAATTATTTAACTTTAAACATTACCCCTAATAAACCAACAAAAACCCCAAATCAATCAACCAAGGGTACATGAGGGTTTGCAAGGTGGCATTACTCATTCCTTCATATCACATGGTGAACCTATTACTTTATCATCACTGCATATGGGACTTATCCCTCTTGTGGTTATGTCCTTC
>ML779393.1:428568-450650 GCA_009831015.1 Picea engelmannii
CTTATCCCTCTTGTGGTTATGTCCTTCTTCAAGGAAGGTCATGTACCATCAAGTACTTGATTTAGAATCAAGTAGCCCCAGGACTTTTCTTGGGGTCTTATCCACCAAGGTCATAGACCAAGGATCAACCCATGCCCCAGGCATGGGTACCCTGGACCCTGTCCGGGGGCCCTAGACATATCTAGGGGCTTTAACATCTTGGTCCCAGACCAAGAAACCCATGCCCCAGGCATGGGTACCCTGGACCCTGTCCAGGGGCCCTAGATCACAACTAGGGTCTTATCCACCAAGGTACACAACCAAGGATCAATCCAAGCATCGAGCAAGGATTCCCTGGAACACATCCAGGGGCCCTAGAACACATCTAGGGACTTATACCAGCTTGGTCCCAGACCAAGAACCCCAGTCATATACTGGGGGCCCTAAGAAGGGTCTTTTGCCATGGCACTGACTGTTTGAACTTTGGTCCCAGACCAAATACCCCAGGAGTGCACTGGGGGCCCTAGATCTCAGCTAGGGTCTTGGCCATCCTCCAGGAGAATGGCTCTCGCAGCTGCTTATAAATTTAACACAGCCTATTCCTTCTTTACTGTCACATCTTTTCCTTATACAGATTACTCACTGTATGTGGCTGGAATAAGGGTTTTGATTCCAGAATTTTTCTGCTTGGGGTTTTGTGGTCTTTGTGTGAGGTTTCTCCTTGATGGCAATCAGTCCTACATTCTCATTGATAAGAGATCTAACCCATTGAGGTTGATCCATGACTCCTAGACTTATCTGAGCATAACAACAGTGGCCTAACATCTCTCATGTGTGTCAAGCTCTTCTTTATTACATAGAGGTAAATCCTCAAGAGGTAAGTTGTTGTTTCAGTCTTATTTCATTGCTTATGCTCAGATCTATTGTTTAGGTTCAAATCTCTTGATTTGTTTATTCAGAAATATAGTTACAGTTCAGATCTAAATAGTTTGATCACTCAGAAATATAGTTACAGTTCAGATCTATCTACTGTGCATGCTCAGAGATGTTTTTCTAGTTCAAATCTATCTACTGTACATATTCAGAAATGTTTTCCTAGTTCAGATCTATCTACTGTGCATGTTCAGAAATGTTTTCTAGTTCAGATCTAACTACCTAGCATACTCAGAATATTTTAGAAGCACAGATCTGTTTACAGAAGTATTAGTTCTTGCTGATCTAGTTTACAGAAAATTTTGAAAAGGTATTTTTTTTGTTTCTTTCCCTATTTCTAACAAAAGTTCTCTGGTGTATGTCCATTGAAAGTCAACAGGAGCAGAATCAGTCCCATGGCACCATTTCAACGGATGAATCAACACCTTAAATTTCAGCACCAATTTGCCGATAAATATGTATGTTTTACAAAGACAGGTTAAAACCTACACTCGGAGATCTTCCACTGGAAAACCTTCATTAATCCTCAAAACATTCCAATATTTTGACAGCTACTTCCACTGATGTTCCCAGGAATAAACAAAATATTGCATGGAAATCAGATGGTTTTAGATATATTTCCGACTTAAAAACTTGCTACAAGCAATGGACAGCCACCTCAACTGGACGAGCATGAAGATCTGTTGGGGATAGTAGATCTTGGCCAATATATTGAGATTACCAATGAGTTTACAGGGCACCTAGGACAGCTGCTTGACTGGGCAAGAGAAAACATTAGAAAGAAACAGCAGGATGTCATATCACAGCAATCAACTTTTAGCTCAGTTGCATGACAATCCAGCCTGACAGCAGTTATGGACCGCAGACCATTATATTAAGATTAATGCCTCTAATAGCTGCTTGACCAAACCACAAAAGACATAAGACAAATTAGAAGCAGGATGCTCCATTAAAAACGCAAACAAGTGTTCCGCAATGAATCACCGATGCTCAAATTTCACCGACTGTAACTGGTGTAATGTTAAAGCAGAAAGAGAAGCAATCGAGTGAACTAAGCAAATGGGAATTCATCATGATATGAATAGAATAATTACCGGCAGTTCAGATATGAGCTTGAGACACACCCATTGATTGATATTTCATTAACTCTTCAGCCAATGTTTTTTTGTTGTATTCTTTTGCCTGCAAAAAGGGAAAGAAGGAAATTTCATCACAGAACCTTCACAGGCATGCTGTGCAATGGAATATAAGATGGACTACTTATGAAAGAGATTCAGCTGTGAAACTAAATATTAACCTTGAAATCATTTATTGACCAAGAATAAAAGATGTTCACAGGCTGAGGGATGCCACGAGATTAAGTAAAGGTCAAATTAGTAAAATAGAAGGAATATGAGAATAACAGAGAAACAAGCATATAAATAACTTGTAAGGACAGATCATTCTGACGACCACAAAGGACTATGTATAAATGTTGCTAGGAATTACCATCCAAATTAGTTGCTCCACAAGATGTGCCTTCTTCATAGGGAGATTGGGGGAAGACAATATATCAAAGAGCTGCAACTAAGAATCGTACAGCTTGTTTTGTTAGATTTGGAATCAACGAATCAAATTTAAAGCTCAAATGATTCAAATATGCAAAAGACAAACTTCTGAGGAACTTAACTCCTTGGATTGATTTGGTTTTACATTGCGTAGAACCCGTATTGTTGATATGAAAAAATCTGTTTGCTCCTTAGTTTCCATTCTTGTAACTGGACAGAGTACTCTAGGTGAAGAATTATCTCCAGATAGAGTTTTTTTAGAATGACTCTCTCTGAATTTCTCTTCAACCCTCTTCCTTTTGTTACTTCCATCAGCGACACCATCGGTCCTCTCTTTTAGTTCTGCTGGCAATCCCCCCTGCTTGAAATAACAAGATGAAAGATACTCTTCAGATTTTGAGAATCAGTCGATGTAGGTCATAAAATTTCACTAACTGGAATATCTAATTTAAAAAGTTAAAGCTCAAAGAATTAATCTACATAGCACATACTACAGGAGACTCCAGGTGCCATTTATCTCTTTCTTGGTGTGATATGGATCCAATTTCACCTTCCATGCATGCTTCATCTACACCATCAGTAATTCCTTGGCAACGAGAGCCAGCCAACATTCCCCTTGACCGCTTATTGTAGTTTGACTCTTCTGCCTATATATTGCAAATTGAGAAGTGGCTTTTTCAGTGACACTTCAGAAGAATCCATCCATGAATGCATAAAAAAATTAAAAGCAAACTTTTGAAGAATCATCAAATTAGCAAGTAGCTCACATAACACAGAGAAATAAACGCTCCTCTAGAAAAACTCATCTAAAAGCAAAGTAAAAATGTTATAAGCTTCTACTGAACAGTCAAACTGACTGTTTGGAGCAATGACCAAACCGAAGGCGAGGACAAAAAAGGAACAAGTAAATTTATGAATTGTTGTTCTGTCATCATATATATCACAACTTTTAATTAACTTCTTCAAAATACATGGACAACATCCTATGTTTATAAACAGAAATGTTTGACAGCTGTAAAGATGAATAGTATAGTTCAGAACGCAAATGTGTATCACTTCTTTTGGAGCAATATGAACCGAGTCATCTAATTTTATTATCTAAGTGTGCCAAATCTAGTTACATGACTAGCAATTGTTTCCTTCAAGGATCAAAAGAAAAATCCAACATAAAGAATAACATTGCAATTATATTTTTTTTAAACGGAATTAAAGCATGTATTCAAAATCAGCAGTGGAAATAGGAATTAAAATGCTTGATCATCTGCCAAATTTAGATATTGGTTCAAATGATCAAGAATTAGGGGATTAGTGAACAGTGACATTTGAAGTTATCGTGATAAAATTAGGAGTCAAGCTGATCAGAATGTGAAACAGCTTTAGAAATAACAGGGTTTCATAAAATGAAAAACATTGTGACTGAACTGTTTGAAAATGTAAAACTCCGTTAAAATCAACACACAAACAGTGATGCTAAGTTGGGTCAGGTAGGTGAGCAGATCAACACCATGCCTAAAGCACATGATGCAAAGGTGAAAGCTCCCCAGGATCTGAAGAATAAGAATCAAGAAATTGGACAGCAGATCAGAATTTTGAAGGAACATGGCACTCCAGTACCAATAACGATACATGTCTTGGAGCCTAAAGGTTTACCAGAGACAAGGGGCAAAGGACCTAAAGATATGAGAACTTTGTATTTGAGAGAGAATCCTGAAAGTGGTGGCGGGGATGACCTATGGGCTAGGACATGTTTGCATCCAAAGTTATGTTTCACCAAGGTTCTAGGACAGGAAATGGGGGAATCGGTTTTGAGGAGGAAAGAAGAGAGCCCCATACTTTCCAGGTGTTTGTTACAAGTCATAGTCTATCAACAAGAACTGAGGAATTAACATTTGATGAACTAGGTGTGTTACTCTTGCAAGAGGAGAAAATATATAGGCTTTAGGATGGATATGGGACTTCTGAGCATGTTTTTACAACAAAGTAGAAGGGCAAAGGAAAACAAAACTTTGGCCGGTGAGGGAATAGAAGCAAAAGTCAAAGAAAATGCTATAGCTGGCATGAAGATTCAAAGAATAGCAATGCCAATTCAAATAAAGGTGAGTGTTTTCCCTGTGGTAAACCTTATCAATTTCAAAAAGCGGTATAACAAGAAAATACGATCTATCAATGATCATAGTTAAAGAAGAAAGGAACTCGAATAATTATGTTGAAGATGAACAGGATGGAAATAGTAAAGTAGTTAAAGAATAAAAATGCATTGCATCCAAAGATGCACATATAAAAATTAGAGGGTTTGCCGTATCTCAGGTTGAAGTTTGAATTTAGCCACTTTTCAAAGGCATGCAAAAAAATCGTCTTAGTTCCCCGTTTTTTGGATAAAGTTCATTGTGTGAGTCTTACCTCATGTTGATTGCCATCATTCCGACATGCCCTCATATGCATTCTTCTCTTCTTAAGCTTCCAGCACCTAATGCTCCACTGTCACCAGCACCATTAACACATTGACTCCTGAATCCCAGCTATGTTCAACTCCCAGCTCTTAGCTTTCACTCTTTATAGTATATACAACACGATTCATTTCCCTACCGATGGCCTGCTAACTGTGCCGTGTATTCCTTTCCTTCCCAACGGCCGACACTGCTCTATAGATATGGTGTTTTCTATATATGATATATTTAGGGTTATTGTTTTAGATAGTATAGGTTATAAGTTATAACTTTTTTTGAGAAATACATCTAATAGAGTCTCTTGGGCTAAGCTGCCAAGCCATTGGGGGTGTATCTATGCCGTCAAAGTCACCCCTGACTCGTAACTGGCCTCTCCACACCCACTCGAGGGGTTTTGATCCCGGATCTCTGCATTAATACAAGCCCAATCACCTCTCTGTCTGCTGCTAGACCACACTCCTGTGGGCTTATAGGTTATAACTTAGGACAGAGGGAAAATTAATTTGAGATAATTTAGTTTTAATCAAATAATAAATATATTAATATATATTATATACTTTAGCATATATGTTAGAAAGTATAATTTCTATATTATAGTATATATGATATGTTTTGTTAATATGTTATAAAATACAATTTGTATTTTGAAATATGTATGTGAACTAACCTAATGGCAAATCTCATCGAGAAAATCAAATTTGAAGCTAATTTCATCGTTGTCAAACTCGAACTCCAACCCAAACCATGTGACTTTACACATTATATACACTGAAGTGCCCCTCAGCACATGACAAATAACAAATAGTGGTTTTCCACATTATAGATGACAGTTAAAGCTGTGGGGTAATGGTTGTTTTAGGAGATGACAGAGTGCACGTAGTGAAAGGTGAAGGTAAGGCTCCTATGACGATACCTCATGGAAGAGTCTCGTAAGTGCATGATGTGTTGTATATACCACAAGTGAAGAAGAATCTACTTCTAGTAAGCCAAATTGCAAAAACATGTCAAAGTTGGGTTTGAAGAAGACAAGTGCCTCATAAAGGACAAGAAGAAGCGTTATAAGGTACATGTATTTAAGAAGGTTTAGTCCATTGAGCCATGCTATAGCAGCAATGTGGGGAGTTCTTGTGACGATGACCCGGCTTCAATTCATGGTGGACATACTCCTCCCTTGCGTGGGGTTTGTCGGATGTGGCTATTGAATATATTGAATATTGTTTATGTAGACTTCAAGCAGATTATTGTATGGTGTTAGCAAGGTACCAGAAAACCCTAGTATTCACTAAAGTGTGTGAGGGTGGGTGGAGCTTCTTTCTGGGTGCACAGTCCATAAAAAGATAAGTTCCCATTTTTTTTAAAGTATTGAAGATGGCCTTTATAGGTTTATGGCAATAGCAGGACAACAAGATTTAGTGGTTTAAGACCACCAAAATTCAACTTTGGAATAAATGGTTTGGCTGTATTAACCAGTGTTGATAACATCGGCGATTTTTCGCCAATGTGCCGAAAATTTGTGATTTTTTCGGGCCGCCGATTTTTCAGCCTGAAAAAATCGCAATTTTTTTTTTATCTGACATCACGATGTTTCGAAAAAATCGCAATTTTTCCCAAAATTTCACGCCATGATAGAAAAAATCACCGACCAGCAGAAACCGTGAGGTTAAAAGCAATTTTTGAGTTTTTTTTCTTCATTTGTGTTTTTCAGCTGTTGGAGAAGGAAGGAGGAGGGCATGTGGTCATCATCACTCATTGTGGAGATAGCTAATCAACCATCATCATCACCATCAAGGATTTTTTTGTCGCACAAGGGTTCACTTTCATTTTCCATGTTGAATCCTCCATTCATAGGTATGTATTTAAATCCCGCCATGTTAATCCTATTTTTTTCATAGCTTTATGCATGTTTGCTTGCCTCTTTGTTTGCCTACATTTTGCTTCTTCTTTTTCTCATTTTGCCATGATTTTCATGCACGTAAAACAATGTAAGGGTTTTTTTTAATGGGGCAGCAACCTTGATATTAATTTCTTATCCACCCCCTTATTGTCATTTTTCATTGCTAATAATCTAATTTAGAGATCTGATTTTTTAAACCAAAAGGCTGTTATTTTTTTTCTAGTGGGGTTTAATGCCATTTTCTAGGTTTGAATTTTGAAGCTGTCAATTTCCATAGAAAATATGCCAAAGGCTTTGGACCCTGTTATCGTGCAATCTGTATTTGCCAAAATCCCAAGGCAAGTGAGACAAGATTGGCATAACAAGGGGGTGATCTATCACTGTCACCTTAATAAGAAACCCCTTTCTGTTTAGGAGTAGGATAAGACTACCCCAAGGGAGACGTCCCTAGTGACCTAAAGGGCTGGTAAACTAAAGCAAGGATGCAAAGATAACCCCCTCACTGGTCACTCAAGTCAAAGATGTCACGAAGTTTATGTCTCCAAGGGATGAAGCAATTGTAGAGGATGATGTGTACCTGCCCAGAACGAGACAACAAGCATATATATGGCAATTTCAAGTACAAAAATGATATTGATGCTTCAATAAGACAATAAACCAGTGAAATATATGCCAGCTGATATAAAATTGCAGCAAATGGACAAGTTTACAACAACAATAAGTAATGTATAACAGCTGCAAGAAATACTTTTCAGAAATGCTTTAAAAGACAATGGAAATATAACATTTGGTGTATAGAATGATAATAGCTTGTCAAGAACAATTCTGAAGTATTTAGCTAGCAACAAATGTAGATTATGCGGAAAATATGCTGCCTTAAGATGGCCGTAGCAAACAATTATAACAGCAGCAATGATAAACGTATAACAGCTGCAATATATCCCTCAGAAAATGTACTTAATGACAATAGAATATAACACTTTAACTCTTGAATGATAACACTATGTCATATGCAAATTCTGGGATGATTTGACTAGCAATAAGTTTGAAAGGGCTGCTAAAAAGATAGTTGTAACAGAAGTTATAACAGCAGCAAAATAGGGTTAGTTCACTAGGCTAAGTTAGTGTTAGTGGTAGTTAGTGAAAGTAGAAGTTCAAGGTTTAAAGGTTGGTTGACTTCTCAAAGACGAAAGAGGTGAAGACTAGTGCCTTTATGGGAGTAATGGAGTCAAGAGGTGGCGGCTTTCACTTGGAGTCAGTAACAGCAATGATTATATCAATCTAAGTAAAGGATGGATCTAGGAGGAGTAGCACCTTAAGTCTTCCTAGGATCCAAGCTTTGAGAAGGTAAGCTAACTAGGGTGTAGGCTCTTCTAGGCCCTAGCGCCTCCTTCCTCTTAGAACTTTTGTAGATTTAATTTGTATGCAACAACAATTTATCAATGCCTCTAAAGTGCTAGCACTTTAGGGCTTTAGAGGCTTGACAATTAAAACCAATCTAGCAAAGCTTACCAAATAAAAAGTAAAGAAGTAGCACCTTAGTTCTTTACTTCTAGGGTGTATCTAGCATGCAATTTCATAATCTTTATCATGAACAAGTAAACAATACTATAACCATTCCAATGAAATGACAAAAGCAAATTTACATACTTCACCAAGAATAATCATGACATAAAACACTAGATTGCCAAAACACTTTACCAAATTTGATCCAAGTTGCAAAAAATAGCCTCTAAGATAAATGCACCTTCCTTATTTCAGCAAAGCACTCCCCAAATAGGGCGCAAATTTCAGTCCTCTTCTCTCACAATGAGAGTTATGACGAAAATGAATGTCTTTTTGGTGCATTTATACAAAAATTAGACCTAAAATTAACTTTTTGGTGAATGTCGTCCAAGTGAAGAGAGGTGGAACTCGTCTGTCTAGGCCTACCAGAGTGCCTCCAAAGGAAACAACTTCCTTCTTCAATGTGCAAATCAATCACCGTTGTCATGCCCCGGGCTTGGGGTTTCAGAGTACATCCACGGGCTTTAGGCCCTCATGAAGGTCTGAACTAGTCATCCCCTCATGAATATCTATCCACCGGGCAAAGTCCTGCAAAGACAACAAGTACGTCCTCTAGGGGTCCATGAGTCACAAGTATCATAGCAAGTAAATCACATCTAATAATCAAAGCACCCAAAATGTGCATCAAACCCCCCTAACCCAAACAAATGCTCATAGACATTATACAACTTGCCAAATTTAGGTTTGGAAAGGGTCTCAAGATGTCTTATTGGGTCAATAAACCCTAGGTTTAGGGTGTTTCCTAGGTGGAACCAATCCCAGTGATGTGTGCATGTGATATGATGTGGGGTAAACTCTTAGGCGTGGGGTTCATGACATACAAGGGTTTGTATTGTCTTACCTATGGACGCCTTTGTAGAGGGTGAGTTTCCCTTTGTCCGCAATGCAATTTTTCCAAGCCCATTTGTTTGCCATTCTTCTTCTTAACTCATGTTTCTTTCATGTTTCAAGGAATTAGTTGGAGGCCAATGTCCTGGCTTGGTATCAAGATACGACAGTGTCATTCACAAATACCTCACGAAAATGAGAAGGTTGGCTCGTGATGAGACCCCCTTTCCCTCAGTCATGTAACTAAAAGCCACTACCCTAGCTTGGTGACCAAATGATGGTAATGTCATACCGCTAAATACTTATGATCATGATAGGTCGGCTCGTGATGAGACCTCATATCCCCCAACTAACAACTTGAGTATTCATTATCATTCATTTTGTATATCCCCCATTTCTTACAGAGAAGCATTTCATTGCTTTCTCGAGGATCCCTAGGCGAAGCATCTCAAAGGTTTTATGATTGGCTTTTATCTTTTTCCATCTACTTTTACCTTCTGGGCCTTTAGCCCCTTCTTCCCATCAGGTAAGGTACAATCCCTTCTTGGGTCAATACACCCGAAGATCCCAAAAGGCTAGGGAGATGGAAGGAAAAAGTATGGAAAGTAATAAGTATGGTAGGGAACAGACAATGACTTTTCAAGGAACCACCCAGTAGCAACTTATTCCTGAGAGCAACCCACTTACTAGGGCACAATGACACCCCCCCTCAGGTTAGGCAAAGAGCATAAATTCCAAGCAAACGTTTTGAAATCAAGAAAGATTCATTGCAACATATTCAAATGCTTTAAATATCAGAGTGATACGTACCATGATACCCGGACTCATTACCTCATGGAGTAAGACCCAGTGCCTTCTGGGACCAGGCCGATGTGGTGGATGTTGTTGTTGGCGATGTGTAGGATGCATCAATGAAAAGAAGGGCCCCTCCAGGGATATGCTCTGTCCATTTGGCTCTCGGCACTCCATGTCTACAACTTGTGGGCCTCGATACATAATCTCCTTAGTTACCCCTAGGTTGGGGGTAACAGACCCATTTTGGTAGTATGGGGAACCTGAAGATGGGACAAACCGGCAACGATTGAATTGCAAATTGTGTGGGCAGCATATGACGGGAGGGATTAGTAGGTTGAAATACCATTTGGCTAGTTAATGGCTGAATTTTGATTAGTAAGTTAATGGCTGAATTTTGATGAGTAAGTTTACATGGATCTTCCATCGTTTATACTCCAACATCTCTATATGTTTTTTCTTCAACTGGATTGGCATTTTCTTGGGCTTTAATGTCTGGATTTTCAAGTTTCTCTTCTTTCAATTTTTTATTTGTTCTAGCAGCTCGTGATTGAGGTTTTTCAAACGAGAATTTTCTTCATTTTTTTCTGATAGGTTCTTGAGATCTTGATTCTCTTGTTTCAACTTTTGAACACATTGTTTTTGAACCTTTGACTTCTTGATCAGTGTAAGTAGTTTTTGACTGCATTCTTTTAAACGATAAATTTCTTCGTTTTTATCCTTGATAACTTCGTCAAATTCTTTTTGCATCCTTTGCATTGCTTTTTTATTTCCTTGAAGTATCACTTCTGGGATATCGTTAAAGTCTTCTGGTGTTACGGAATCTAACTCCGATGTGGTGTCTTCTAATGTTATCATCTTCTCCTTATAGGGGAATGTCACAAACCTTTTTTCCATGTTTAAGATAAAGGTACCTAGGCTTTTAAACTAGGGTAGCCCCATAATGATGTAGATTTCTTCTCTATACATAGTTGTGACATAGAATTGAGATATATATTCATATTCGTCAATTTTCACTTGTAACTCCTTAATTTGAAAAATATCTTTCTTTTCAATTATATTCGGTTCTGGAATTAATAATTGATTTGCCAAATCAATATTAATGTAATTTTCATTATAGTCCAAGTTGACAATGATGTTAACCTCTCTTCCTTGCATAGTCTCTTTTAATGTAGAAAAATTGTAACATACTATTGAACAACCTACGTAAGTAAATCTTCCTTTTGTCATTTTATTTGGATTTCGTCGATATTTTACAATAATTAATATCTTGAGTAACCTTTTAATTGATAATAATCAATTACCTTTTGCTTTGAAAATTAAAATGTTATTTTCCTTCTTAATAATTTGTACTTTAATTCATAACTCTTAGTAAAATGTTAATAACTTTCTCCTTTCATTCTTTATTAATAATTTGTACAATAATTTGTACTTTAATTGATAATAATCAATTACCTTTTGCTTTGGAAATTAAAATTTTATTTTCCTTCTTAATAATTTGTATTTTTATTCATAACTCTTAGTAAAATGTTAATAACTTTCTCCTTTCATTCTTTATTAAAGTGATTATATATCCTTCACTTAATATACCTTACACTTCTGATAATATATATATATATATATATATATATATATATATATATATATATATATATATATTTGAAGTAAAGTTCAAATTAAAAAGGTTATATATATATAACCTTTTTAATTTGAACTTTACTTCTCCCTTAATAGAATGTGATTATATATCTTTTTCTTACTTGTAATTATCCTTTATAAAAGTACCTTATTTTCTTCTATATATATATATATATATATATATATATATATATATATATATATATATATATATATTATAATAAAATATTATTCTTTTACTTTATGGCTTCCCTTACACTTCAATTAAAAAACCTTTGATTTCTCCGCATCTTCACTTAAAACTTTTATGCCAAGGGTGATTAGAGAATCCAATAATCTAATTTTGGAAATGTTGCGACCTTTCAATTTGTGACTGTACAGAACGGTGTTCCTTATCTTTTAAACCGGCAATTGTACGGATAGGAAAAGTGTACAGTACGAACACCAACAATCGAAACTATAGTGGATGGTACAGAATCATAAGGCAATGAAGCAAGTAAGGCATATGTACAGAATAGTCGTACAGCAGATGTGGTACAGATGTGGCTGCTGCACAATATTGATGGGTGGATGATTTGGAACTACGCCAGCGCTGGTATGGACTGCAATTTTTGGTGGTTGTACCACTGTTGAATTAATGCATATTGGTGTTGTACGAACCGATGGTGGCAATAATTTCAATGGTACAGTGATGTGGTACGGCGACTGCAATTTTTCCTTTCACACAACCAATTGACTGAAATTTTAAGTATGGATGCAGAAATTTTTTTTGATTATTTTTTTAATAATACAGCTTTACGGCTGCAATAATTTGGTGGATGTACGGTTTATGGATGGTGTTGACCGCCTCTCCAACACAGGTGGTCAACTCATGTGCCATGAAGAGATGCATCATCAGATGCCATGTTGTCAAAGACTTTTGGTCCTACAGGGCAGTGTTTGGCCCCAACACTTTATTTTGTAATTGGAATTTCTGCACCCCTGCGTGGGTTAATAATGTAATAAGTCTGCATGAGTCATGTCTAGGTCAGTTACCTTGGGATCGGTTCACTGGGAGAGTTCTTTTCACCAAGGGTTTTTTATCCTCAGGTTATCAATTGGGTTTTTCATCCCTATTGATTTCCCTTGAGTTTTTCCCTCACACCTGCAATAATTCCTCCAAAGTGGTGAACAGCGTTCTAGTGGGCTTATGTTTTGGTAACTATTATAGGGAATCATTGTAAATGACCATGCAAGACATCTTAGAAAGTTTCGCGGAATTTCGTCGAGTCTAAGTCAGTTTTTTTTAATTAATTAATTTTTAATTAACTTTCCCTAAGTTTGGAGGTTTAATTATTTAATTAATTATTTATTTTTGAGCAATAATTGTAAAAACTAGGTCCTTGGACTTTTGATAGGGGTATTTGTGCTCAAAAGAAATGGAATAGCACCCCCTACATCCATGGACCAAGTTTCAGCTCAGTCAGACAACTTTAACCATGGGTGTGTCCACCCGGAGTGTCATTCAGTCTAAAACAGCAATTTTAATTGCTAAAGTCCAAACATGGCAAAATGTAAAAGTTGTAATAATGAGTTAGAGGATGTGAAAAGGTGAAATGATGGTTAGAGAGAGACCCCCTAAGCATAACATGACCCTCCCAACCTTTTTCAACCTTGTCTAACCCCTTTTCCCTTCTCCTCATTAAAAAGTTACGCCCCCCTAGGGGGATTGACGTTTTTCCTAGTAGGGAACATTGTAACTTGGTTTTAAGTGTGTGGGGGGCTCCCCTCTCACATGCTTAACCCTCCTTTACCCCCCACGTCCCCTTCTAGAGTGTTTCCACACTTTTTTACCTCACATCCAACCCTCCATTCATCTCCCCATCCCAAGAGATGCGCCCTCCAAGAGGAGTTACGCCCCCCTCTTCTTGAAAACTCAAAAAATAATTTTTTTTAAATTATTTTAAACCTTTCCTCTACCTTGGCATCAATCCCAAGGCCTCCCACACTCATTTAGCTTGATCCCAACATTTTCCATCCCTTCCACACCCTAGATCTCTTTTGCAAACCCTAGGTAGTGTGCCCTAGCCTTGAGATCTACTCTATTGCTTGGTGGTGGACACTTGGCATTGATCCAAGAGAGGTAGGTTTGTCTCTCCAAGTATAAATAGATCTCATTTCTCACTCCCAACTCACCATATCTTGAGCTATTGTTATGCTACTTGATTTTCATTTCTCTCTCTCTCCATTATTCCATTTCTTCCATTCTCTTCTCTTAGGGTTTTGGAGTATTTTCTCTCCAAGATCCATTTTCTTGAGTAATAATAAAGGAAAGCTTTGGAGGATAACTAGAGGAGCGATGCATGTTCTTGTTCTTCTTATGCACATGAGGTAAACTTGTATCAATTTGTAGTGGTGATTATATACATTGGATCCTAAGTAAAGTGTTATTTGGGTGGATTTATCAATGCATGTTCATGTTGATTTATATGTCTTGATATGTTAGATAGGATTGAAGTGTCATCTTATTAGCATATTCAATATGTTATCCATGTATGTATGTCATCTAACAAGGGTTTTGTAGGTTTGGCTCAAAGGTTTCATTGGGAACACCTCAAGCAAGAAGGATCACTTGAGACCCAACTACACTCCAAGATCTTTTCTCTCTTTACTCTTCTTCTTTATTACTGTTCATCCACATTCATTTTCAGCTAGCATAACATGTTTAGATAGGTCATTTTTACACATATACACTCTCTTTCTCTTGCGGAAAGTTCTTGCCCTAAAAAGCAAGGGTTTTCTCTCATTTTGGTTGGTTGTGTGTAGCACTTTTCAGCAAGGATACCTTGCTGATTTGCAGGTTTCAGATCTAGTTGAGAAGGGGTTTTGGCTGCCCAAAGACATCTACACAACACTAGAAGACCCCCCAAAGGGATTGGTAGCTATCTCTCAACCCTCTTCTCAATTTTTAAGGTTTTCTTGCACTTTTTCTTCTCTTTTTTGATTGCTTGTTGGCTCATAGTTGTGGGAGGGAAAGTGGTACGGCCCCCTCCCACGTGTGAGCCTTTGGGTAGTTAGATCTAGCTTAGGGTTTCATTTTTTAGCATGTTTCTTCTTTTTTTAGCTAGGCCGTGAGGTTTTGAAGGTGAGGGCACCTTTTAGACCTAGGCCGTGGGGTTTGAAGTTGTTTGCTTATTTGGTTGCTTAGTTAGCTAGCTTGCTTCTTAGTCTCTCTCTCTCTCTCTCTCTCTCTTTATTTGTTTGCCCTAAATTCTAAAAGAACTTAACCTAACTAAGCAAACTAAATTAATTGCCTACCTAGTTGGGAGAGGAATACCCCAATAGGTAAGGTTAAGTGGTTGATGATGTGATTAATGATCTATGGGCTAATGCTATAATTACTTTTGTTTTAGATCAAACACATAATCATTGTCTTAAGCCTATTGGGCAACATAATAAGTAACCTAACTAGATCCTTTACTTGCTTAGTTAATTTTCAAGTCTTTTCTTCATGCACATATTTAGATCTTAAATGCTTTAAATCTCTAAGTGCTTAAATAAGTGAATGGTTTATTTCTCTATTGCATCTATCTATTGGAAGCCACTTTCTTAGGCTTGAATGTTGTTTAATGGTTAAAGAGGCAAACACACACTAAATTTTCTTTCCATATCTTGAAAGCAAGTTGTCCTTGCTAGTGTGATTTTTCTTAAATAGCAAGCTTATAAGTACATGTGATAACTTAAATCTTTTTCAGCCATCTTTATTTGCTTTACATGTGTTCACACTCTTAATTGCATAACCTTGAAGCAACACATTTTTAAACTCATAAGAGTTTCGGCCATATCACTAAATCACACTTTAAAAGTGTCTTAAAATCTTCAGAACATTCTAAAAATCACCTAAAAGTCTACCTAATCCATATATATACTTAATAGACTATTTAGGGTACCTTAGACCACCATCTTCACCATCTAAAACGGGGCTTGAGGAAAACAACGAAGGGTGTAGGCAGGGGACTGTCTCACGGCGCACAAGATGTGTCCTCTCTGGGAAGTACTCTTGTTTTGAGCTGACCTGTGAAGCTAGGGTGCCAACACTTATTGAGCATCCAGCAATTATTTGGCAATAGGAGGAGGAGGCTTTGGTGAAAGCTTAATAAAATTTGATTAACTCTTAAGAAAGCCTAATAACTAAACCTTGGACCAAATCTAATAAACACTTTGTGGGTTGAGTAACTAAGAGTGCGGGTCATCTTCGTCAATCTTGATAATACTTGTGCTTAAATCTAAGTCTCCTTTGAATGTATTGATGTTTGATATATTGATGGTGATCTCATAAATGTGATGATGTGATTTGTTGATGCTTTAATTCTTTGATATCCTACACACATAAAGAAAAACGTGGTTAGCTTGCTCTTGTATCATTTGTATCTTAGCGTTTTTCTTGTGAATAACTGTATATAATATTTATTGGTTCAATCTATTCTTTTGTAATCTTGTAAACATATTGTAATCTACTTGTAACGAAACACCCCTTAACATAGTTGACCCCTTGCCCAATCTTTAGGCACTAGTCTTAGTTGACCTAGGGAAAAGGCTTGCTTTACATGCTAACCCTTGCACCTTGCATTGTTGCCTTAGCATCATAGGATAGATCCCCTCTAACCTTAAGAAATTAAAACTAACTCCTAGAACTTAACTTTAACACATCTAGTAACTAAGGTCTACCCCCTTTGGCTTCCCTAGGAATAAGCCTAGACGGAAGAAGTTCCGGTCAAAGTGACAGCGTGGGCTATGAACCTAGGCATTGTGCCTCTAAGGACACACTAAGTGAGTCGGACTTAGCTCATGTTTGCAAGTGTGTATAAGGACGGCAACAGATGGTACGAGAGCCTCTAATTGATTTTCGTTTTAATTAAATCTAGGATAGCTTTTATAGTTCTTGTTGTGCACAATTGCGATCATGTACTTGCTTGATAATGGAATAATCTTCACCTTTCTTCCTTGCATGGAAGGAAAACTTCAATTTTTCAGCGGAATTTTTAATTTTAAGTGGCCAAGGGCCAAGTCTTAGTCAAAGAACTGAATCAGAGAAACTTTGAGAATTGTGTGTGGCTAGCCAATGGCCGAGATCAGAAAACGAAGCTCAGATACCACTGTGGTGAACCAACCAGGTTCACTATTTAAATATCCAATATAAATAAGACAGTACGCAATAATCCATTTAAGGATAGTAAATATATTAATAATAATGTATAAGAATATGATATGAATGAGATATTATGAGATGAGCTACAATGAGGATGAGGGCTTGTATATATACCCACGCAGGGGTGCCCTTTCATAAGAGATGTGACCTTTCATATGTCATGTCTCTTCATAATTAATTATTAAGTATTAGTTATTTATATTTATATATTATATATATTTATGTTTGTTACACTCCCCGGGCATGATGTTGGGATTTGTCTTCAAGTTGGCCCGGAGGTTATGAGAGTTGTGCATGATTTAATTCATGCAAAGGATAGAAAGAAAGAAGAGGCAGTCGCAAACAAAGTCGAACGTGCAGTTATAAGTTCATGGATATCTACCACTGAGGTAGTGGGAGGGGCTCCACGGATTCACCTACCGGGAGGTCCTCATCTTCTTTTGTCCCACGAACCGGAGCTAGAGCACAACCTTCCATCATGTCAATGGTAAAAAAAGGGAGAAGGCAAAAGCGGACAGGGTTATGGGGAAGTGTCTTTTCTAGAGTGACTTACCTCTCAGCATCACCAAAAACAATCCATTTTGGTAGCCGATTTGTGATGCCATTGTTGTTGTTGGCCCAGAGTATAAAAAAGCTACCTATGAAGAGTTGCAGGGGCTAATTCTTCGAGTTGAAAAGGAGGACATCAACTCTAGTGGCGGAGTTGAAGGAGCCATGGGAGGTCTTTGGATGCATAGTGATGTATGATGGCTAGACAAATAGGAAGGGTAGGACCCTTCTCAATTTCTTGGTACAGTGTCATAGAGGTACCATGTTTATCAAATCAGTGGATGCATTGGCACATGTAAAAGATGCAGCATTGATAAGTGAGTTCATGGATGGGATCATCCAGGAGATCGGTTTGCATAATGATGTGTTATCATAGGATTTGTACTTGTGCAAAGCCCCAACACAAGTCCCCAAATCTATGTTACTATAGGAAATCCTATCAGTGTCACCTTAGTAAGAAATCCCCTCGTTTTAGTGATAGATGAGGTCCACCACAAGGGAGGCTTCCCCGGTGACTTCAAGGGATCAAAGTAGCAAGTTTGTTAGCCAAGCCTACCGCCCCCCTCCCTTGATCACCTAATGATTGGTCTAGGTCAGGGAGATAGAAAAGGTTTAAAGATTTGTTTTGGTACTTGCCTGGAACAAGAACACTTATAGCATGTACATAATGATTTCCAAGTACAAACATACAAATAATACCTCTTTAGGACACTAGACAGTGAAAAATATTATGGTTGTTATGAAATTGCAGTGGTATAACAGTTTATAACAGCAAGTATAACTTTGTAACAGCAGCAATAAAAAGAGATCAGAAATGCATCAATTGACAAGGAAAACTTAGCACATGTCCAATAGATTAATATCCAATTGTTTCAAGCAATTTTGAGCATGTTATACCACCATTAGAGCAATGTATGCAGCAAATTTAAGTGTATTCAGATGGTTGTAGCAAACTTTTTTGCAACAGCAGCAAGTTTACTAGAGAATTAGTGAGTGTTGGTGTTAGTAAAGTTAGTAGGAAGCTTGAGAGATTTGAAAAAGAGAATTTGTTGATCACTTTCACCATAAGAGAGATTGGAGATTAGTGCCTTTGAGGGCTATGGAGTCTTTACAGCAGCAATACAGTAAGTTTTGGAGATGAAGCTAGCAAAGATTAAGAGGTAGGGCTTAAACTCTAAGGTGCTAGCACATTAGGGCCCTAGGGTTTAAGCCTTAAGGAGAAGGATTGCTAGAGTGCAAGCACTTTTGGGACCTAGCAACCTTTTCTCCCTAGCAACGACCCCTTTCTGAGATGGATTGAGCACTGTCCTAAGAGTGTGAATTGGCATAATTTTGTCTCTCCCTCTCGCCTCCATGAGCTAGACTTTACGATTTCCGATGATACAATGAATTTTCTAACTCATGTTATTTTTGTGCTTGACTTATCATTGTTTTGGTTTATGATGAAGCACAGAGGCAGGTATTATGAGACATTGCTAGGATGGTTTCACTGGCTATTTGACTACACCTGGCATTCAACCAACAGGTAAGTAGAGGTAAGTAGGTAGCCATTTGCATCCATTGTATATACCATCTGCATATCATGCTAGTATAGTGTAGTTTCATTCTGTATTCTTTCATTTTGTATATATACATGCTTATCTTTATTTTATATCATATATGAGCAAGGGGTGATATCACCACCCCAAAAGATTACTAATTCTTTCTGTTGAGATCTAGCAGATTACAGGTCATGCCAGAGATGTTGAGGTTCTCATGCACTCTACAGTGAGAACATGTCCCCGAGTTGGAGCCAGATGTTATCCCCTATCCTAGGGATAACTAAGGAGATTATGTCTCGAGGCCCACAGGTCCTAGACATGGAGTACCGAGAGCCATACGACTTGAACTTGGCCCTGGAGGACCCATCTTTTCTTCAGTGCATCCTATCTATCAGCAACAGCAACATCCATTGCACCGGCCTGATTCTGAAGTAGCAGTGGGTCTTGCTCCATGAGGTAATGAGTCCGAGTATCATGGTATGTGTCACTCTGATTTTCGAAGCATTTGAATATGTTGCACTGAACTCTCCTTTGTTTCATAACGTTTGCTTGGAAATTATGCTCTTTAACTTGTTCATACCTGGGGGGGTTACAGAATGACCTAGTAAGTTGGTTCCCTTAGGGATGAGTTGCCACTAGGGGGTTCCATGAAAGGTCATCGTCCATTTCTTCCATACTTACCACTTTTCATCATTATCCCTCTCATCTTCCCCTACCTTGGTTCGGGCATTGGTTTTTCCACACTAGTAAGGGTTGTACCTTGCCTTTTGGGAAGAAGGGGCTAAAGGCCCAGAGGGTAAAAAGTAGCTGGCAAAAGTTAAAAGCCAAAATGAAACCTTGAGATGCTTCGCCCAGGAATTCCCGAAAAAGTAATAAAAGGCTTCTCAGTAAGAAAAGGGGACCCGTAAGATAAAATAAAACTCAAGGTCTAGTTGGTGGATAGGAGGTCTCATCATGAGCCGGCCTATTAGGTCCATGGGCATGGTGCGGTATGACACTACCATCTATCCAGTCACCAAACTAGGGTAGTAGCTCTTGGTGGCATAGCCAAGAGAAAGGGGGTATCATCATGAGCCAGCCTTCTCATTTTCGTGAAATGCTTGTGGGTAACGTTGTCACCACTGGTCACCACGCCAGGACAGTGTCCCCCAGTTATTCTCTTGAAAAGGAAAAGCAATAAGATGAAGAATAAAAGGCATTGAAAGGGCTAGGAAACAATGGCATTCATGACAAGGTGCAGCTCGCCCTATACAGAGGCACCCACAGGCAAGACCTACATTTCCCTGTTATCACTGCACCCCTTGCCCAAACATTCCCCTACACCATTTCATACATGTACATGACCTAGATTGGTCTTCACCTGGGAAACACCCCAAACTTGAGGAGGATTAGCCCAATAGGACATCCTGAGACCCTCTCCAAACCTGGCTTGTTAAACTGCATAACATCTTTGAGCATTTGTCTAGGTAAAGGGGGGTTTGATGCACATGTTTGGGTAATTTGATTATTGGATGCGATTGACATTGCTATGATCCTTGTGACTTATGAGCCCATGGAGGGCGTACTTGTTGTTGTTGCAGGACCATGCCCGGCGGATAGATACATATGGGGAGATGATTAGCTCAGACCTCCATGGGGCTAAAAGCCCACCAAATGGATGTTGTGACCCCAACCAGGGGTAGAGAGACACCAGAGGATGGCACCAAGAAGGAAGAAGAACGTTTCCCTCAAGACACTCTAGCAGGCCTAGACCCAGGGGGGTCTTTCCCTTCCACCATGGCATTGGCCCTTGAAGGCCCATGGCGTCATCATATTGAGACCCTTGACGGCATCTAGTTAGGGTTTGGCACAAGGCTGCGGGGGAGCGCCCCCCCCCCCCTCGAACCCGATCCCGAATCGCGCTCTGAAGGGGAGCGTTCAGGGAGCGTTCAGGGAAGCGCGCTCCCTCATGAAAAAATGTGCTCCCTGGTTTTTGAGGGAGCATCCAGGGAGCGAACGCTCCTTGAGGAGGGAGCGCACGCTCCCTCCTCAAGGAGCATTCGCTCCCTAGACGCTCCATGAGCGCTCCCAAGGGAAAAAAATGCTCCCTGAGCCCGCACGCGTGAAGAGGAGGAAATTGGTTTTTTTTTGGTTTTTTGTTTTTTTTGAAAAATGACTCATGGGAAAGGTAGCCTAGGGTTAGCTAAGAGGTCAAAACACTCTTTCACTCCCATTTCTCTCATTTGTCCATTTCTTTGCTAAGAGGGTTTTGACTCTTGAGAGGGTTCTTGCTAGTTCTTGAGGAGATTGAAGGGAGATTGAAGGCTAGCATTTGTGAGAGCTTGGAAGGGAGATTGAAAGCTACCATAGTCATATTCAACCACCATTGGAGAGCTAAAGAGGTAGGCTCTTAAAGCCCATTTTTCTTTCTTGTTTTGTTTTTTTTTTAAATGCATGTGTTGTAAACTAGTTTCTTCTCCTACTCTTTCCCATTTCTCCTCCATCATTCTATTGCAGGTAGTAACTTATTATCAAGGGCCAAGGTTCAACATTCATGATGTTGATGTCAATGTGGTGTGCTATTTTGGTTCCATTTTTTATTATAATGATGGTGGTGGGAGGTTCAGGTCGAAATACCCATGATAGTGATGAAGAAATAGAAGTGGACAGCACATACCAAGGAGAGGAGGAAGGGGATGGAGACAATGAAAATGACAGTGATGGTCAGGATCCCCAAAAATCCAAAGACAGGTACACACCTCTGTGGAAGTATGTCACTAAGCTTAGTGGAGGGAAAGGGGGTGGAACAGGGAAATTTATATGCCACCATTGTCATAAAGACTACACAGGTTCCTATACCCGTGTGAGAAAGCATCCATGTGGGCCTATGTATTGGGATGAAGGTAAGAATATAGGAATCAAAGCCTGTGTGAGTATTGATTCCAAAGTTAGACTTAAATACCAAAGGGAAGAGGAGGTAGTACAAAACAAAGCCAAAAGACCAAGGGGTGAACCTGAGAATGCAGGAAGAATGTTCATTGGTCGAAGCGCATCCCCCCTGTTAATGTTTTATGCTATCATTATAGTTCTTTGCATTTCATAAAGACAAGAGCATAATAACCACAAGATCACTGAGAAATACACATCCACAATAGACACAGCATTTATCCTGGGAAACCCTCTAGGGGAAGAAAACCCAGC
>ML779393.1:461411-501176 GCA_009831015.1 Picea engelmannii
AAAAAAAACTAACCTAGACTCGACGAAATTCCGTGAAACTTTAGACACTGTCTGACATGGTCATTTACAACATTCCTAAGTGGTTACTCGGTGAATGAGACCAATCAGAGCGCCTTCCACCACTTTGGAGGCAGTCTGGGAGGAAAAAAAACTCAATGGGGTGTTAACCTGACTAGTTAGGCCACATTAACCCCCTGAGGTGAAAAACCCTCGATGAAAGGAACTCCCCTGATGGTCTGCATCCAAGGTACCTGACCTAACTATGACTCATGCAGACTCATTACATTATCAACCCTCGCAGGGGTGCGAAAATTTCATTTACAAAATTTTAGTGCTGGGACATCAAAAAGCCCAAGTAGAACCAATACATGTCTGGAACATAGATAAGGACTTCATGGCACATGAGTTGACCCCTGTGCTGCATAGGCGGTCAACACCTACTTCCATTGCCCAATTGCATATTTTATTACATTTTGTTCAAGGAAAGAGAAAATCGCTAGGGCCTAACCCTTGTTACTTTCTAGCAAATTTTCTCTTGGAAGTGGATTTTTGAGGCCTTGGGATACCAACACCTCTCTTATCCTCTCCACCCTTCAACATATCATTATCATTGCTATCTTTCCATTAAGATTTGTTGCTGCCATTAGTGACTCAATTTACCCTAGAAAGGCACTAGACTACCTTCTACAAGTGGTGATTGACCAAACAAACACTTATACTCTTGTCCTTGAACTCTTTACTAGCTTTTTCTAACCCTAAATTAAACTAACTTAAGTTAACTTGCTGTTGTAGCAAAACATTGCTACAGACATATAAACATACATTAATTTGTCACATTTACCCACATAACTTGCACTAGA
The DNA here is from genome assembly GCA_009831015.1 of Picea engelmannii. Classification (NCBI taxonomy): domain Eukaryota; kingdom Viridiplantae; phylum Streptophyta; class Pinopsida; order Pinales; family Pinaceae; genus Picea; species Picea engelmannii. The sequence continues at coordinate 462,272 of ML779393.1, forward strand.
ACCAATCAAAATTCAATTGTGATAATTGCTAGTGAATCTACTAGGTAAGTGCTAGTTTTGTGTGTAGTTTTCTTGCACTTTTGACCATTTAAACTTCTTGTTGCAAAAGATAGCTATAGCCATCTAACTGTAGCAAAATATCTGCAAAAGTGCCATTAAAAGCTAGTTAATCATTGCCAATTTTGCTTGTGACAATTTACTATCAATTTGCCTAGTCAAAGTCACTTTTTATTGTCTTTTTCAAGCAATTTCAAGGCTTAAATCTTGTGGCTGTTATAAGATATTAATTGTTGTTATAAATTGTTGCATTGCTGCAAATTCATAATCAGGTAGCTTATTTTATGAAGGTTTATTGTCTTATGAAGTACTAACAATCATCTGGTACTTGGAAAGTGCCCCGTTTGCCTTGTTGTCTTGTTCTGGGCAGGTACACAATATTATCCATTTGCTTCATCCTTAAGACATAAAAGAAACCTTTGATTTGAGTGATCTGTGAGAGGGGAAGGATTTCCTTGTGACTATTTGCCTTAGCCTTCTCAAACACCCCAGGTCATCAGGGACGTCTCCCCTGGGGTAGTCTTGACATACTCCTAAATAGAAAGGGATCTCCTATTAAGGTGACAGTGATAGGTTATTCCCAATTACGCAAATTATGTACCCACTTGCGTTGGGCTTTTGGGTAAGTACAAATTGTGCGATAACATTTTGGCGCTGTTGTCGGGGAACACTGAGTCAATATTCCTCAATGACACTTTTTCAGTAAGCCTTTATACAAAAGCCTTCTTTTCACAAAGCTTACCTAGCGACTCCACTGAGGGTGATTCCCTCATCCATTTGATAATCCTTAAGAGGATATCTGGCGACTCCACTAACCTTTTCCAAGGTGCCACCTTACTCTCAATTCTGTGATATTTCCAAGTTATGGGATCATGGCGCCTTGGGAACAAGTGTATCCAACTATTGATTTCAAAATTTTTCAAGGATACCCGCATTATTTTGATACAAAATGGTTAAACAACTCTCCAAGATTTGTAGGCCTCCCAATTACTCACATTGTAGAATTCTTGAAGTATATAAGTGAGATAAAATTGGGAGGGGAGGATGTTCTGGTAAAATTGTTCATACTTTCTCTGCCATCTTTTTTGCAAGATTGGTTTAAGAGTTGTTGTAAGATGGGGGTATATCATCTTTCGTAGACCTCATCAGTAGGTTTAATGAGTTTGTGAAACCACAATGCCTGACATATGAAGATGCCCTTAAGAATCTCGCAATAGCCCTAGAGGACGAAGGATTCACCACTAAGATTGTGGAAGATCTCAGAGATGTGTACCATACTCAATACCAAGAACCCTCTGATATAGAAGGAGAAATTTATGAAGAAAATTGTCAACCCCTTGAACAGGAGCAAGATTTTTCCCATGATTCGATAGAATGCAGTGAATATTTAACTAGAAAAGTGAATTATGAGGATGAAGCACTAGTAACTGCTCCTCCGTCCGATGAAGCTCTCCAAGATCCTATCTCTCCTGCACAAGATGAAGAGAATGAGGTGAGTCACTTTCCTTTCCAATTTCTCGATGACACTTTGTTCTATGATTTAGAAGGTGAAGAAGTAAAGGAACCCTTGGAAGAGCTAGTTCCTTCATTTTCTAATGAAGATGGAGAGATGAGTCTTGGTGATGGTGTACTGGACCCTCTTCCATTTGATGAAGCCATCCAAGCCATCGATGCTCCTGCACAACAAGAAGTGAACACGGTAAGCTATTCCCCTTTCCAAGATTTTGATGATGCTTTGTTTTATGATTTCGAAAGTGAAGAAGTACTAGAGGAGCCCTTGGATGCATTAAATCCTTCATGTTATGATAAAGGTAGTGACATTGTTGATAATATTGATGAGTTCATACATGTTGAAAGACGTAAGTGAGATGTGATTGGTTCTAATGAGGATCCAATTTATGATATGGAAGGACATTTCCAAATGTTGCCTTTCAACTATCATATGAGGTTACTAATGATTCTAACATCTGGCAACAAGGAAATGATATCGTTACAGACATCTCCAAGGGTGACCTAGTTCTATTTTCTCCTGATGATTTTCGGTCATACCTTGAAGAGTTCGATGAGTACTCCTTTGAGCACTTGGATTTATTTTATGAAGATTATCAACCACCGTTGTGCTCAGATCTTGATAGAGGTGAGGACATTGCTTTCCCAAAGAAGGGTACTTGTGACAAAGTTCTCCAGCCCCCTTCGATTACTTTACCTCACAATGTCATTAAGGGTGTAGTTGGGAAACATGTCCCTTGTTTTGAGTTTTATCCGGGGCAAAGCCTTCTTTTAGAATCCAAGGGTAGGTTGAATACCTTAAAAAGTTATTATCTCAGTCTTTCAGCCTTCCCATAAGAAATTGTCAATCATCCTCTAGGTTCTTACTAGTCCTTTCCCAGAGCTCAGGAATCTAAAATTCAATTGTGATAATTGCTAGTGAATCTACTAGGTAAGTGTTAGTTTTGTGTGTAGTTTTCTTATACTTTTGACCATTTAAACTTGTTGTTGTTGCAAAAGATAGCTACAGCCATCTAACTGCAGCAAAATCTCTGCAAAAGTGACATTAAAAGCTAGCTAAGCATTGCCAATTTTGCTTGTGACAATTTACTATCAATTTGCCTAGTCAAAGTCACTTTTTATTGTCTTTTTCAAGCAATTTCAAGGCTTGAATCTTGTGGTTGTTATAAGATATTAATTGTTGTTATAAACTGTTGCATTGCTGCAAATTCATAATCAGCTAGCTTATTTTATGAAGGTTTATTGTCTTATGAAGTACTAATAATCATCTGGTACTTAGAAAGTGCCCCATTTGCCTTGTTGTCTTGTTCTAGGAAGGTACACAATATTATCCATTTGTTTCATCCTTAAGACATAAAAGAAACCTTTGATTTGAGTGATCTGTGAAAGGGGAAGGATTTCCTTGTGACTATTTGCTTTAGCCTTCTCAAACCCCCCAAGTCACCGGGGACGTCTCCCCTGGGATAGTCTTGACATACTCCTAAATAGAAAGGGATCTCCTATTAAGGTGACAGTGATAGGTTATTCCCAGTTACGCCAATTCTGTACCCACTTGCCTTGGGCTTTTGGACAAGTACAAATTGTGCGATAGCAAGACCCAATAACCCCAAAATAGCAAAAATTTCAGACTTGTTCTCTCACAAATGGTGAGAAGATGTGATGATAAAATGACAAATGAGGGTGGTCTATTTATATGAGACCACCCTAAGCTAATTTGTCCACATAATTATGTCGATTACAAAATAGAAGAGGGCCTACCTCTTAATTTACCCTTACATTATGCCAAAATAAAAATTTACATGAGATAAAACCGTAGAAGGGTGACATAGGCTCTCAAAGTGCAATGTCAAGCATGAAGGAGGGAGACATTGGGTCTCCAAAGGCCATGTGGCATGCTCTCATGTGCCAATCTGTCATGCCATGGGTCTCCTCCTCCCCAACCACCTCTGGAACCATCCCATCCATCAAACCCTAACCTCCAAGATGACATCAAGGGCTAATGGGTGATGTCCTAGGCTTCCAAAGGCAAACATCCAAGTGGAAAAGGGTGCAACCTCATCCTCTAATGATGCTAAGGTGCCTCCAAAGGCAACTTCCTCCACTCTCAAAGTGCAACACTCATCATCAATGGTCTCCCATATGTGGGGTATGGCATCCATCCTGTGGGCAAGGTCCTGCAAAGACAAACAAGTACGCCCTCCAAGGGTCCACAAGTTACATGAATCATGCCAACTAAACCACATTTAATACAAAAACCACCCAAACATGTGCATCAAATCCCCCCTTTTCAAATTAAAAAAATGTTCAAAGACCTTATAAATTTTGCCAAATTTAGGTATGGGAGGGGTGTCATGGTGCCCTATTAGGTAGGCCAATCCCCAAGTCAAGGAATGTTTCCCAATAAGAACCTATCTAGACCATGTAATGAGTATGAGGTGGATTGTGGAAGGACTCTTGGGCATGGGGTTCTTGACATATCAAGGGTTCATATTCTCTCATTTATGGGTTCCTTTGTGGAGGGCGTGCTACATCCTTGAGTTCCCTTTATTTACATTGTACAATGCAACATTTTTCCAAGCCCTTTATTTGCCTTTTTATTAAGTCCGAACATTGAGTGCTATGTGCAATGGAAAGGAAAGAGCACCACAATGCCACTTGAAGTTAGAACACATTGAGTGCCATATGCACTGGAAATTAAAGGACACCGCAATGCATTCCCCCATCAAGCGGGACATCATTTTTTCATTTTTTTAATAAAAGTCCTTTATTCATTCAGAGAAGCGTTTCATGGCTCTCGAGACTTTAGGGCGAGCATTTAAGTATGATGTGAGCTATAACACCTTTGGGCCTTCAACCCCTTCTTCCCATGAAATGAGGTACAAGCCCTTCTTGGGGTCAATGCACAGGTACAAGCCCTTCTTGGGGTCAATGAACCCGAAAACCCAAAAGATGAGGAAACGAAGGGGAAGAAGCGTGGAAAGTGGTAAGTATGAGTGGGAATGGTGTGATGACCCTTCAAGGAAACCCCCCAGTAGCAACCCTTTTCTTGAATGTGACCAACTTACTAGGATACCATGTCAACCACTAAGGTGAAATTAGGCAAAAGATATAACTTCCAAACAAACGTTCCATAATCAAGAAAGGACTCTTTGCAACATGCTCAAATCCTTCAAATATTAAAGTAACACTTACCATGAGACCGGACTTGTTACCTCATGAAGCAAGACCTGTTGTCTCCTAGGAGCCAATCTGATGTAGTGGACATTGCTCTGTTGTCGATGATGATGATGGTGAACTGTGGTGAAGAAGAGGGGCTCTATGGGTTGTGATATCCATATCTAGCTCTCGGCACTCCATGTCTGCTACCTGCAAGCCTCGAGACATCATCTCCCTAGTTACCCCTAGGCTAGGGGGGTAACACGATGCAAATCATAATAGATAATGAAGTTAATTATGTGGTTGTTGGTAAGATGGTTATGGAGAAGCACCGCTCATTGGTCTGGACGGCATGCACTGCACATTGTATTGATTTGATGCTCGAGGATATGGGGAAAAGTTCCTTCATCAAGGAGGTGATTGATCAGGTTGGGAGCATCCCTAAGTTCATAGATAACCATGTTGATGTTTATGGTAGCTGCGGGAGGTATTCACCTCCGAGACAACCTTTCTTATAGGAGAAGATGCCAAGACATCAAAGGAAAACCATTGAAAGAATTAAAGAAGCCCCAGAAGAAATCTATTGCTCCAGAAGTCAAGTCAGCCTGCCAGAAAAGATAAAGTAAATATATATTTTTCAGAAAGGACAAGTCGGCCCCACTGGAAAAATTTCACTGGTCAGTTTAGTATAAATAAGGGAGGCACCCTTCTCATTTGACATACTCTCTCACATAATCATAGCGCAAGTTTGGAAGCAACTGCAACTACAACTGCTGAAGGAAGGAAGGCGCAAGTCTATATCTCTCAGTCTTGGTGGTGCGCTAGAGGTGGACTAGTACTCTAGCACTCTGGCTAGGGTTTACATTGTTGAGTTCTCTCCTTGTTGAGATAAGTATTGTTGGATTCTTTCTTATTGGTTTGCTCTAGTGAATAGAGCTTGTTCTTGGTTATTCTGTCTTTGGCATGGATCTTCTCTATAAGAAAAGGTGATGGGTTTTCTCCCCTTGTGTAGAAGGGTTTCCCGGGATAACTACTATGCGTTGCTCAGGGGTGGCACTTGAGGATGCCTATGGTTGGGTGGCAATGAAAGAGCATTGCCTATGGAAAAACGAGCAGACCCATAATTTTGTTTTGTAATTTGTGCTTGGTTAATCTTCTTGAGATCCTGGTTATTTACTGCAGTTGTGAACTAGTCTAGTATTCAAAAATTCAACAAACCATGCTTTCATTCTTAGCCTCATGAGGAGATGCACCAGAAACAGGGAGTTGTGGCGTCCTGCAATCACACGTTTTGCCACCAACTTCATTACTCTTCAATCTTTGCTTCAATGTTGGTTTGAGTTGAAGCAAATGTTTGTTTGTGATGAGTGGTGTGATTGTACATATAGCAGAAGAGAGGATGGGAGATTCGTTGCTAGATTGGTGTACAACGACTCCTTCTGGGAAGGAGTGGTAGAAGTGTGTTCAGTTAGTGAACCTTTGGTAAAGGTTTTGAGATTGGTTGATAGTGATAAGCCCGCAATGACCTATTTGTATGAGGCCATGGATAGGGCCAAAGAAACTATTCGGGCTTATTATGTGGGCAAGGTACCCCTGGGTTTAGTAGACAGATGATGTTATGGGATTTGATTGATAATCGGTGGACTGGGATGCTCCATCGACCCATTCATGCAGTAGCACTTTTCCTCAACCCCGCATTTTCCTATAAATGCAACTTTGATTTTGATGGAAGGGCTCCTTACTTGTCTTCAAAGGATGGCACTTGATGTCAGGATTCGCAACACAATTAATCGCGAGATAGAGATGTATCGAATGGTACTAGACCATTTGGCTTTGATGATGTTGTTCATGAAAGGACCACTTTGATGCCACATAAGTCATTAGAATTTAGAACTTTAGACTTTTAAAATTCAATTATGTGTTTTATTTGAACGTTTACTTATGTTTTCTTTATTTTCTATTTTCCATTGTAATGAAATGTAATTCAGTTCTCTTTCCTTTTTATTTGTTGTAGATAATTGGTGGCGAAACTATGGTGCAAGGGCACCAAATTTACAGAAATTTGCCATCCAAATCCTCAGTCAAACCTATAGCGCTTTGGGATGTGAGTGCAAATGTAGTGTATTTGAAAAAATACACTCAAAGAAACACAATAGGTTAGAACTTAGAACTTCAACATGGCAATTACATTTATTGTAATTTATGACCCTCAAGACTCATTAAATTTTTTATGACCCTCTTACATGTTGGAGTTTTCATGTCTCAATGACTTGGTGTATGTCTATTACAATTTCCCACTATGGTTGAGGCAAATGGAGAGAACATCAGATGTGGATGTCATTTCCTTAGACAATATTGATGTATTGTCTTAGTGGAGGGTGGAGTCTGAGGTGCCTATCATGGAGGAGGCACCTAGATGGGTAGAGGAGGAACAACAGCAATAGGAGCAATAGGAGGAGGAGGATCAGTCACCCTCAGACATTTGGTGCAGGGCCAGGGCCTTCTACTGTCAAGGCAAGCCTAGCAAACAACCCATAACCCTTTCTCGTAAAAGGGGGAGACGGCATTGATATCAGATAGCTATCTGCTAGTTTTGTTTATTTTGTCATTGTACATCTACCTCATGATGATGAGATACATTTATACATGTGATGTCATTTTGTATTGGTTCTCCACTTTTGAGTCCTCGATTGGACAGCTATCAGGGTTCAGGATTTAGTATCGACTTTGATGTATCATTTTTTATTTGGCATCCACTACATCATATATATATCAGTACTTTCTCCATATTTATGTGCCAATGTGTTTATCTGATGTTGTTGTTGTTTTATATGTTTAAAATTTTGAAAAAAATGAATATATTTTGTATTTTTTAATGTTTGTCGTGGTTTGCCATTTTTTTTGCAATGTTTTCGAGAAGATATTTTCTGGACCCTCATCGATTTTTTGTCAATGCTATCAACACTATTACTATTTTTAACCATCACCTCTTAACTCTACACTAACCCAACGTGCTTAGATAACATCTCTAACTTATTATGGTGTAGCATAAGCTCTTCTTATTTAAATATTTTCCTTAGGAATCCCATTCTAGACCTCAAATTTCCTTTAATAACCTTACTACTATAACCTCTAACCCCAATCACCACTAAATAGTAATCCCTTCAACCTGTAATCCCTATAACCCCTTCAACCCGTAATCCCTATAACCCCTATAACCATTAACCCTTATCATCACTAATCTGTAACTAATATAACACCTAACACCTACAAACCCTTTACCCCTAATCCATATAACCCTTGTAACCACTAATCCTTATCACCCCTAATCCATAATTGATATAAACCCTATCCCCCCTATAAACCCTAACCCCTATATCCTTGAATCTCTAACCATGTAACCCTTAATCATTATAGCTCCTGACATCTAACCCATATCAATGTTAAGCCCAAACCCTTATAATCTGCATAGCCCTTATAACCCTTAACCATTATAACCAGTGTTATTAAAACTTGACTAGTCCGACAAAACTGACCAATTGAACTAGTTTGGAGGCAAAACCGCCCGAACGATGGCACATAACAGCTTTTGGTTGGTTCGGTACTGAACCGGTCAATTTCATACAGGAACCAGCTAGTTCGGTACCGAACCGACAATTTTCATCGAACCGACCGATTTCGTATGACATCCATATGGCTCATCTAGGGCCACGAATTTCAAATTTAAACAAAAAAAAACAATTCTTAGATGGAGGGAGGCCTACCAACTAACCCTAAGGCCTACTCAAGACTATTTAAAGAGACCCCTCCCCCCTCTATTTCACTCACACTATTCATTGGAGCTCCTTGGAATTATTGAGTTGAGTTTCTTTGGTGGTTTTGGAGAGCTATTTGCAGAGATGTTTTGAAGGAGTTCTTAGACAAATTTGGAGAGTCGGTTGAGTTGGAGATCTTTTGGGCTGATTTTCTTTTGCAAGTTTGGAACTGTTTCAAGGGATATTTTTCTAAATATATTGGGTTGTTTAGGGGTTGTTTTTGGTGGTGATTGAAGGGTTCATTTCAAGATTTTTGTGGGTTGTTAGAGAGCTGTTTTTTCTATTGTTAGGAGCTGCTCTTCTTCTCCATATTTCGAAGTCTTGTGAATGTATGTCAAGGCTTCTCTTATTCTTCTCTTTTTCTCTTTAAAATTGCTTATTTCTTTCCTAGTAATTAAGAATTCCTAGGGTTTTATTTGCAGATTTTTGTTTGTTGCTGAAAAAATGGCCACCATCCCTAAAAACAAGAGGGATCCAGCAGGCGCTCATTGCCATTTGGATGAAGATAACCAGAAAGTATGCAACTATTGTGGGAAGACAATTAGAGGTGGCGGTATCCATAGGATAAAAGAATGCTTAGCAAAAGTTGAGTCAAAGATTCAAGGTCATTTGTTAAAGCTTCTTTGCCTTCAACTTTTATTGCAGCCTATTGGTGGCAACAGTTTGGTGGCCAGTGCCCTGATCTACAAAAATTTGCAATTCAGATATTGAATCAGACATGCAGTGCTTCTTGGTGTGAACGCAATTGGAACATTTTTTAGCATATATGCATTGTTACCCCCCAGGCTAGGGGTAACTAAGGAGATGATGTCTCGAAGCCCGCAGGTAGAAGACATGGAGTGTCGAGAGCCAGATGACTAGTTGAGCCCACATTGAGCAAACAGATCCCCACCTCTCCACCACACATCACCATTATTCACCAATAGCTTGGCAACATCCACCACACCAGCATGGCCCAAAAACGACAGCATGTCTTGCTTCATGAGGTAACAAGTCCGGTATCGTGGTAAGTGTCACTTTAATAATTAGAGCATTTGAGCATGTTGCAAAGGATCCTTTCTTGATTATGAAAACGTTTGCTTGGAAATTATACCTTTTTCCTTATTTCACTTTGGTGGTTGACATGGTTTACTAGTAACCGGGTTACCCTCGGGGAAAGGGTTGCTACTGGGGGGTCTCCTTGAAGGGTCATCATATCATTCCCACCCTTACTTGTCGCTTTCCACACTTTTTCCCCTCTGTTTCTGTTGGGATTTGGGTACCTTGGAAAGTGGTCCCCATGTGCTTATGAGTCTCTAAGCACAAAGGGGGAGACTATTACCCTTGTACTTTACTTTATGATTCTAATTTCACTTTGACTTAAGAGATTTCAGTCAAAAGTGAAATATGTCACTTAAGTCATAATGTGACAATTAATTTACAAAGTGGGTGAATTAATAGACATAAAGCAACTAAGGAAAGTGGGTTTCCTTAGTGAGATTTTTGGATGAGATCTCACCCATTGATTAGACTTGGCTAGATTGGATCTAGGCCATTGATCTTTTAGGGCTTGGCCAAAGGAGGCTAAAGGAGGGTATAGTGTATTTTTGAGATTCATTCTTCACTTGTGAATTTTGGAGAGGAGGAGGAGAGGGTGCATTTCTCAAGGAGAGGAGGGCGCACTTGTACGAGAGCTTGAGGAGGAAGTTTGTGTTGGTTTGAGGGAGCTTGGAGAAGCCTTCCATGGAGGCATGGCTACATTTCTAGAGGAGGGCACACACATTTGATGGAGGGCGCATTTGCTAGAGAGGAGGGCGCAACCTTGAGAGGAGGGGCGCATTTCTAGTTGGAGGAGCTCTACCCATTACCTATTGGCTCACTCCCATGGTCTTGGCTTACTCTTGTGCTATGGGGAAAGCCTTATGGAGTGAGGGCGCATGAGTCTAGAAGAGGAGGCGCATTCTATGGAGGTAGGCGCATTTGCTTGAGAGGAGGGCGCATTCTTGAGAGGAGGGCGCATCAAGCAAGGTTTTGGCCCATTTTTTGTGGGTTCTCACTAGTAGAGAGGAGGCGCACTTCATGAGGAGATGAGAGTGCTTGGCTAGGGAGGATTCACTCCTTATTTGAGTTTTTGCATGTGTGGGGGGGCGCACTTGAGAGGAGGGGCGCACCATCACTTGGAGGAGGTTTTTCTGTTGAGAGGGAGACTACTTCAAAGACAAGGCAAGTTCAGAGGCAAACAAGAGCAAAGGCAAAGCAAAGGATCAGGATAAAGACAAAGGCAAGCAAGAGGAAGAAGGTTCACCAAGGCAAGGGGCGCCTTACTTCACAAGGCTTGTGGGAAAGTCTTCGAGGAACTCCAAGGCACCAGAGAGTGGTTGCTATTGTACCAGGTTCACTTGTTTATGTTTCCTGTGTTGTACATTTTTCTTTGAGGCTTTCTATATACATATATTCCAAACTGGTTTTCCCCATGGGGGAAGTTTTCCAAGGTCATGTTGACCAAAAATATGTGTCAAATTTATGCATGCTTAGAAGTGTAAATCAACATTTTAAAGTTCAAGATCTAGAGGTAGTGTTATGTGTTTTAATGTATATTGCATGTGCTAACATTGAGTAAAGAAAACACTTGACAGGGCACCTTAAAAGAGCACTTAACCATCAAATATTGAGCAGAAAGTTGGATGATTGTTTGTTGTCCTAAAACAGCAAGAAAAGACAGCCATACAGTTGAAACTTAGAGCCATACTAAGGTCAAGGACAGACCTTAGGTGGCAGCCTCATAGGACCTCAGAAAATCTACAGTTTCCTCATCTTTTGGATTTTTGGGCTCATTGACCCCAAGAAGGGCTTGTACCTCATTTCGTGGGAAGAAGGGGCTCAAGGCCCAAAGGTGTTGTAGCTGGAAAAAGTTAAAAGCCATAAATTATCCCTCTAGATGCTCGCCCTAAGGTCTTGAGAGTAATGAACCGCTTCTCCATAAAAAATGAAGGACCTTTAAAACACATAATTAATAAATGTCCCGCTTGTTGGGGGAATGCATTTGCGGTGTCTTTTAATTTCCAGTGCATATGGCACTCAATGTGTTCCTAACTTCAAGTGGCATTGCGGTGTTCTTTACTTTCCATTGCACATAGCACTCAATGTTCGGACCATAATAAATTAAAAGCAAGGGCTTGGAAAAATGTTGCATTGCAAACGAGGGATGCAGCACACCCTCCACAAAGGCACCCATAAATGAGACAATATTGTAGATTTTTGAGGAACTAGAAGGCTGCCCAACATGTCTGTCTTTGACCTCTTGTTGGGCTCTAAGTTTACTCAATCAAATATGTCCTTGCTGTTGTTTTAGGACAGCAAATAGGTCTGAATTTTCTGCCAAGAAATCTACCTTCAAACTGATGGTTATATGCTCTTTTAAGGTGCCCTTGCAAATGTTTTAGTCACTGAATGTTAGCACATGCAAACCTTAAAACATATAGCACTCCTCTAGGATCTTTACAAGCTCCTACAACAGATTTAAACACTAAGCATACATGATAAATGAACACAAGTATTTTTGGTCAACATGACCCTGGATAAACCCCCCCGGGGAAAACCAGTTTAGAATGAAAGTATATATATGTGATGTTTCAAGCATGGAAAACAACAAGTAAGCAAATACAATGGAACCTGTACAAATAGAAAGCTCCTCTCAAGCTTTGCTAGAAGGTTACAAGAAGGATGAGCTCAAACAAGTGTGCCCCCTTCCTTTGTTGTCTCTTCCACTAAACTGATGAACCCTTGATCTTCTCTTGGCTGTTTAAGAAACCCTTGCATGCAAATCTCTATTTGTGTGTTGTCCCAAACCTCCACCAGTCAAATCTGCAAAAGCTCAACAACTGCTAGTACCTACTAAGCTTGCGCCCTCCTCCAGGCGTGCGCCCTCCACCAAGCAAGAACCCTCACCACAAAATAAATAGGCCCTAAGCCTCCTTGCACCCTCCATGAAAGATGGCGCCCCAACTCTCCTCTCCCAATGCTTCCATTCTCATCCTCTTGCTCCTCTCCAAACTCTCCAAGTGAACAAATGAAGGAATGAGCCTCATTTTTCCCTATGCGCCCCTCTTAAGGAATCATAAGGAAACCTAAAAGATCAATGGCTAGGATCATTCCAAGCCATATCTAATCCATGGTTGAGATCTCTCAAAAAGAATCTCAACTCAAAACCCACTTTGGGTTAAGTTTCCATAGTTCACTTTATGTCCCCCAATTCACCCACAAAATGAATTAATAGTCACTTTTCACTCAAGTGACAATTTTCACCCTTTTGACTTAGGAAAATGTCAAAGTGAAATTAGTCATAAAGTATAAGGCACAATGGATCAAATATTTCCCTCTTGTGGTTGGAAACCCACAACCACAAGAGGACCACTTCCCAAGGTACACCAAAACTCAACAAATATGAGCCCTTGATATGTCAAGAACCTCATACCCAAAAGTCATATCCCCATCCACTTCATATTGACTACATGACTTAGAGAGGGTCTTCTTGGGAAACTTTCCTTGACTTGGGAATTGACCTGCCGAATAGGGCACCATGACAACCCTCCCATACATAAATTTAGCAAATTTTATAAGGTCTTTGAGCATTTGTTTAGTTTGAAAAGGGGGAATTTAATGCTCATGTTTGGGTAGTTCTTTTATTAAATGTGGCCTACTTGGCATGAAACTTTGGACTTGTGGACCCTTGGAGGGCGTACTTGTTTGTCTTTGTAGGACCTTGCCCGGTGAAAACTATTCATGGAGGAACTAAGCCACTTGGACCTTCATAGAGACTTGAAATCCCATTGGATAGATGCAATGCCCCACTCATTGGAGGCCTTGAATGATGAGCGTTGCACTTGAGATGAAGTCTCTAGCACTTGGACACGGCCCGGAGACATGAAGAAGGGGTGACGTCACCCTCCTATACTCAAACGTCCTCTTCCTGGAACATGATGTCATATTTTGAGGGGACGTCTTACCATTTTTGGCACATGTGGTGGTATACAAGAAAAGAAGAGGACAAAATTTCAGTCCAAGAGGGGGAGAACCCTCAAGTGAGTTACGTGAAATTGAAAATGACTTGCCTCGTATTTATATAATGAAAACCCAAGTCATGTTTGTCCACTTTACAATTAAATCCATAATTTTAGGCCTAAAACCTAAGTTACAATGCTTAATCAACAAATCGATTTGACTTTTAAGTTTTTTCCCACATAGGCTACAAAATGACCAAAAATGACAAAACGATGGGACGTTAGCCCACAAAATCTCTCTCCAAGGTGGCACGTGCGATGGAAAAGCCTCCAAAGGCTAGGACGTCAAGCTAGAAGAGTGCCACATCATCCCCAAGTCAAGCAATAGAGTGGGGCTTCAAACCCACAATTAAATGAATGCAACACTTGTCTAATGGTGCAATAAAGGCTAGCGACTTCTCTTGGATGCTTCTTGGCAAATCATTGGATTTTCTTTGATAAGTAAGGATTTTACTTGCTAATTCTTGGATTAGGTAAGGAATTTCTGCAATTTTGTGTGTTTCTTCTTGAATTCAAGGTTATTTTGTTAAACCCTAAAAGGAGTATAAGGGCATACACCCTCCATCAAGGAAATTTCTGCTATTGTCATTGAAAGGGATTGAGGATTGCTACAAGGAGTAAGAGGGTTTACACCCTTTAAGAAAAACCTTGCTAGGGTTTATCTTCTCTAGGGAGTAAGAGGGTTTACACCCCTAGAAGATTATCAAACGCTAGTTTAACTTGGTTATGACCAAGCAAGAGACTCCATAACCCAATCGACAAGGCACTAGTTGCATTGGAGATAGTAAAATCTTGCATTGATAAACATGAAAGTTTATGGTTTGAAATTTCTAAAGTTAGAGTTTGATTCTGCATGTCTTGATTGCATGAGTGATTGAGATGATGTTATAAACTGTTAGTTACAGCCATTAGGGCTGTTATAATATTGCTGCTATCTTTTACTTTACTCACTATTTAGCCAAGGCAATCATTGTTTAACTGTTGGAACTAAAAGTGATTGTCTTAAGCTTCATTTTGATCCATTTATAAGTTGATTTTTGTGGTTAAATATTGCTGCTGTAGCAAAAGTAAGCTACAGCCACAAGGCTGTCATAACATCTTGCTGATAACTCATTTTTACAGCCTTCTATTGTCATCTAATTTACTGTTCTAAGAATTGGAATATTTTCTCTAAGTTGTGTGTTGATTTGTCCAATATTATATGCTGAATTAGATGATGTAATTTGCGGCTGGTTATAACTTTCTCTTTGCTGATATACAATTGTTTACTGCTGCAATTTTGGGGCAGCAAAGTTTCTTGCTATTTCCTTTCTTGTTCTAGGGGCAATTTCATCATATTTGGTATTGGTTTTGGTTGTCTAACATTGGTTTTGCAGGTACTCCTCCTTGGCAACCTTTCCTTCACCAATACTCTTCCTCCATCAAGCCCTAGAACCTTTCTTAGTGACCTATAGGGGTGCTCCATCTTCCTCCTCGTTTTACCTTTTGTAATCCCCCTCGGGTCACCCGGGAGTCCCCCCTTTTGGTGATTTTTCTCATCACTAAAGTGAGGGGAGTGTTTATCTAAGGTGACAGTGGATAGATACTCCCGTAGTTGTCACATGCTTGTGGTTTGGGTTGGGCTTTGCCCTGACTACAAACCATGCGATAACACACACCAAGAAGCAGAACCATTTGGAGCAAAAACAGTTGAATGATATGGTTTATGTTCAGTACAACCTTAGGTTGAGGCACAACCAATTGTTGAACAAAACCCCTAAATCATGCTACATAGTCTTGGATGACTTTGATCCCTCATCAGAGTGGGTTCCGGAGAGTCAGGCACTAGCATTTGACAACGAAGACCTTTCTTGGATGGACTTGGACCCACTTCCACAGCCAAAGGTACAAATACCTTCAGGGCTAGGGGAATCAAGCCAAAATCCCAGTGTAGGGTACCGGTCTATTCATATTGAGGATGAGGAGGATGAGGATTCTGATGATTGGTAGTATCTAGTATCACACTATGCTTTTTTTGGACTCTAGAGGGCATTTAGAGCCTCTTTGTTGATGTATTTTTGTTCAGATGTGTATTGCACTCGATGCTATTTTGGTTATATGCACTCCTACTTGCTATATAAATGAGAAACTTTGCATATGTGTATAAATGGTTTGGATTCATATGGATGCACATGAATATATATGTTTTTTTTCAAAATTTGAATATTTTATGTAGTTTTTAGTCGATCGGTTTTTTTTCCAGTCCGGTCCAGTTTCACATTTTTGGGGTTCACTGGTTCGGTCCGGTTTTCGGTTCTAATAACATTGATTATAACCCCCAAAATACTTATAACCACTAAACTCCTAACCCATGACCCTTATAACTACTAACTCCTACCAACCCAAACCCATATAACCCTTATAACCACAAAGGGTTATAACCACAAACTGATGTCACCACTAACCCTATATAACCCTTATAACCACCTAACCCTTGTAATCCCTATAACCTCTAACCCCTAAAACCACATATAAGAAGGTAAAGCTCAAGAATTGTCTCAAAAATTTTGGCAAAGGTATGACCAATCACGATAGTCTTGTAATTATTGGGATATATAGCATCCCCTCATCTATGAACAAGGGCAATGATATGGTGGGGCTGATAATGGGGAAAACCCAAACAAATAATCTCATTAAAAAGAACTAACAAGGGGATGCAAGGGTCCCATCCAATATTTGAGGAATTCTTAATGAACGCCTTCAAAGTCAGTAGACTTACTCGTGCAAATCTTAGGATGGCTCTTTGAATAAAGGCCAGGGGTGAGAAAATGACGAGGAAGTGGGTAAAGAGACATGAATGAAGAGATGACCTGTAACATTGTAGAGAGAAGAGGCATCAGTCAACCATGTGTGAGCATCAATATCAGCTAGTGGTTGGTTTCAAGGAAGGAGGTTGTGCCAAAAGGTCCTGGGAGACATGCAAAGGAGAAAAGGGAGCTCCTTTCTCCTAATAGTTAAGAACATGCATGTCTTTCATCTAAGAATGTGGTTGTAATCCGTATGAGTCGTTGAGTCTATCTCAAGATGAAGGACCAAATCATATTCAAACTTTCTACACATAATTTTCCAATCATTGTCATATTATTTGTAAATTCCTAGAAGTTATATGTAAAGAGACCTCTTCAAGTAATGTAGGTGCTAGAACATGTGAAAAACACTTATGATGATGATGATTAATGGCATAATATCATATTATGAGAAACCAAGTAGGAGATCACATTATTGTCATTCTCATTAAAGGAGTGGTTCAATTTACTTCAAAACCAGTTGATAGCAATATAAACTTTGAAGTATGGGATTCATTCCTTAATAGTTTTACAATAAGTAGCAGCCTTGTTAAATCAGTTTTCTATTATCGGTCTTGTTATCGCACAGCTTGTACCAAGGATAAAGGCTAAAGGTTGGAGATTCAAACTGGCGTAACAGGAACCAATCCCACCCAATGTCACCACAATGGGATGGTTCTTTCTCTTTAGGGTGGTAAGGCCCAAGGGAGACGTCCCCGGTGACCTGGGGTTTTGAGAAGGCAAAAGATTATAAGAAAAGGATAATTTCCCCCCTCACAAGTTACCACCGAGCAGATAGTCTGGCTAAACAGCCAATAATAAAGTAAAACCCTCAAAGAGATACACCTGCCTGAGACAAAGCAACAATAAACTGATATATGCAAGCTTTGATCAATGGGTTAGTACGTCATGTAAATCAATGACTATCTGATACACTTATAAGCAATTTGATAATAAATATTGACGAAGTCAATGTTTATAAATAGCAATGAAAATTATGTCACTTCTTCAATAAATGTTGAAACAATATGGCATTCAATGCAATAAATCAACACTTCATTCAATTGCTTATAAAGAAAAACGTTTAGCTACACCAATGATATTATAGCTAAGGATGACGGCAACAATAGGTTAGTTAGGTTAGTTCCTAAGCTAGGGTTAGTAGTTAGGGTTTGATTCAAGATTTTGAAAGTTGTTTGTGATCAAGTTCACTTCAAAGCAAGGTGTCTTTTAGATCAGTGCCTTAGGGTTAATGGAGTCAAAGAGTGAAGGACGCAAGAGCTAAAGGATGCAAAGGTAAAACAGCTAAGGACTAGAGGGAGAAGCTTTGAGGTGTTGCTAAAGCAAGGCCTCAAAGTCAAAACCCTAGGGCAGAGAGGCTCACCTTGGTGTAGGGTAACTAGGCCTCGGTGCTCTCTCCTCCTTCCTTAACTCAATGGCAATCATGGCTAGCTGAAGATGAAGCATAAAACCAAGACAAGAAGGTTTGATGAAGCAAAGTGTTGCTACAGCAAGGCTCTACCAGCAAACCCTAGAAAAATCGGCCCAAAGTGTAGAAAACCTAGGCTTTAAGGCGTCTCCTTCTTCTCAGCTTATAAAAGGTACGGTTAGCAAAAATGAAGAGAGAATGAGAGTGTAGCTACAGCTAGGCTCTCTCCTTCTTCAATCAATGATTGAAAATTCTCTCAATGGGGACATGAGACAAGGACCTACTTGTGTGCTTGTCACCTAGGGTTTTGTTCAGCAAAATTATAAATATATGCAAGAAATAAATAATGCAACCATTCAATCAAGAAGTTTTGCAGAAAAATACTTACATATCACTAGGAAAAAGCATTGCAAATCCCAAAACATGCCAAGAAAATCTTCCTTCAACAATTGCGCCTCGCTAAATCAGCCAAATAACCAAAGTCTAGCACAAATTTCAGA
The DNA here is from genome assembly GCA_009831015.1 of Picea engelmannii. NCBI lineage: Eukaryota > Viridiplantae > Streptophyta > Pinopsida > Pinales > Pinaceae > Picea > Picea engelmannii. The sequence continues at coordinate 480,602 of ML779393.1, forward strand.
CCTCACTAATGACTGAGTGAGAGATCCTACTAAAAATGAAGGTAAAAATCCTTCATTTATACAGTACCATGACCTAAATTTACATTTTAGGTCATGAAAAAGGTCGACAAGGCCAAAACACTAAATCATATTGTTTTTACATTAAAATGTCAAATTAAAACCCTAATCAAGCTAAAAAGAGACGTCAAGCCCCTCTAAGGGAGACGTTAGCCCCTTCAAGGGCAAATGGAGCATCCTGGAGAAAAACGTTAACAATTCTTGAGCTTCTCCAACCTACCACACGTGCCAATACTGCCCAGTCTGCCTCCCAAGACGTCCATAAGGCTGGATGACGTCATGGTCATCATGGGTGACATCCTAGGCCTTCCAAGGCCAATGTCCCATTGGAAAAGGGCCAATCCCCCTAGGTCAGGCTCTGCCAAGGTGCCTCTGGTGGAACGTCCTCTTCTTCTCCAGTGCAAAGCCCATGATCCATCTCTGTCCTGTCTCTGCCCCTTGATGGGGTCTTAGCATCCATCTGATGGGCTCTTCAGCCCCATGGAGGTCCGAACTGATCTCCCCATGTGTACCGGTCCAAAATGGTACTTGTCTGTCGAGCATGATCCTGCACATCAATAGCTACGCCCTCCATGGGCTCATTAGTCACAGGGATCATAGCAATGTCAATCACATCTCATCATCAATATTATTAAACATGTGCATAAAATCCCTAATACATCAATTGAAAGCCCAAAGACATTACACAAGCCTGTAATACAAGTTTGGAGAAAAAGACAAGGCGTCCTATTGGGCTAGTGTCCACTGGAAAAAGGAAAGTTCCCAAAAGAGACCTCATCCAAGCCATGTAATTGGGTGATGTGGTCAGGGAATGTCCAAGCAGGTGGGTGCAATGAGGGCCAAGGATGCAAAAATGTTACCTGTGGGTGCCTTTGTAGAAGGCAAGCTGTACCTGTCCTGGATGCATTTTTTTCAAGCCCATTCTTGCCTTTTATTCTTTATTGTTTTTTGTTCAAGAGCTAATCAGGGGACACTGCCCTGGCGTGGTGACTAGTGGTGACAGCATTACCCACAAGTACTTTCACAGAAATGAGAAGCATGGCTCGTGATGAGACCCCCTTTCCCTTGGCCATGCAACCAAGAGTCATTGCCCTGGCGTGGTAACCAACTGGTGGCAATGTCATACCGCTAGGTACCCATGGACCTAATAGGTTGGCTAGTGATGAGACCCCCTATCCTCTGGTTAAGTCTTGTTTTATTACTTTTTCGGGTCCCTCTTGTTTCTTGCTGAGAAGCCTTTTATTGCTTTCTCGGGGATCCCTAGGTGAACCATCTCAAGGTTTTATTCTTAGGCTTTTATCTTTTACCAGCTTGCTTTTACCTTCTGGGCCTTTAGCCCCTTCTTCCCACGAGATAAGGTGCAGTCCTCAAAATAGGTCAACCCAGTGCCCGGACAAGTGGAATGGGATAAGTGAGCGGGAAACAAGATGAAAAAGTGGTGTTGTGATGGGAGAGGACGATGGCTTTTCAGAAATCCCCCCAGTGGAAAACCAAAACCTACAAACACAAGCTTGCTAGGGCATCCTGTAAATCCCCCCAAACGTGGTCAAGTGGGCAAGTGTAAGATCCAAGCAGTCGTTAGAAATAAAAGGAATCAGATGCACACATTCAAGGGTTTTGATGATCAAAGTGACACATACCATGATACCTGGACTAATTACCTCATGGAGCAAGAACCATCTCTAACACAGGACCAAGCCGATGGTGGTGGATGTTGTTGTTGCTGACAAGATAAAGATGTTGGAAGAAAGAAAAGGTGGGCCCTCCAGGGCCATGCTAAAGTCAATCCTGCTCTCGGTACTCCATGTCTAAGACCTGTGAGCCTCGAGACATGATCTCCTAGTTATCCCTAAAAGTGGGGGATAACAGGTCTTCTTGTGTATGGATGTGCCCAATTTGTTCTTGCCGGTAATTGCAAAACAAAAGAAGCAAAAAGATAATGCCTTGAAAATCATATTGCAAACCAATGACTCAATACCAAAATTCAATTTCATTGGTGGTTGTCAATCTAAAGAACACAGCATCATAAAATCCTAAAACAAATATTAGAAAAATATGACACAAAACCTTTTTTGTTGGCATTGATTCTCGCAACTCCTCTTCTGTGCTTGCTAAGCGAGATTCCAGAATACTAATTAGTGGTGTTTTCATCTTCCCCATCCTTTGGCCTGTAGCCTGTGCACAACGATTTTCTAATGCTGTTGCCACTCGAACAGGTAAGTACATAAGGTTCCTGGTGTGAGCAAGTGAATCCAACAAAGGATAGTTAATACACAGCCAATGTGTAAAGGACCAGTGACTGTTTTAACAAACACAACTTTGTAATTTCATGACCTCTGATTGAAGTTGAATAGATCTGCTATCTATTTTCTATCTTGAAACATAAGTTTCCTTTGCAATTAATCTTCTGTGATTCTGCATAGTAAAGCTTCACTCAAGGAGAAAATAAGAAAAAAGAAAGAAACTGCATTTAACAAGGAAACTGGGGACAAAGAATCAGAAACATTAGAATGACTAGAACCAAAACTGTAGAAATAAAGGTGGAAAACAGAGAGAGAGAGAGAGAGAGAGAGTAAAATAGAAAACCAATGAATAAGGAAATAAGATAAGATTACATAACATAATTTTATTACTGTCCACAAATGACCAAAAACGTAGGTCGATGGGACTCAAAATTACATCAGAAATGATGAGCAGTGGGAGTGCAAATGCAACTACTAAAAGTAAGAAGCTACTAAAGAAATTCAACTTTGTAAATGACAGACTAGGTACATATGGGCTCTTGGTCACGTTGCATGACTCTTCATTGTGTGGAGATCCAAAAATATCCAACCGACACCTTATGTGGTCCACGTCTCAAATCTTGCCTTGACAGGCATTTGACAGAACTAATCATATTGTCATCACTTCAGCTGGTGAAGATGCCTCCAAATATGCAGGAAAAAATGAATATGACAATATATATATTGGGCATAGTATACGTTCATGGTTTGAGATGTTAAAAGTTGTAAATATTGTTGAAATTTCAAAAATTTTACTTTTAATTCAAATTCAGAAATTTCACCTCATTTACTTGAGATTTCTCCGATCTATTTTCTGTGAACTTTCAGCCTTAGGGCTGAATCTGAAATATTATTTTACAGTGGCAATATTTCACTTCTCTTCAACCCAATTTCACAAGGCATCCCAAGAAAGTAAATAGTAAATACCATTCAAGTGTACTTCAACACCATAACACTACAGCCCTTAGTGCACACTTTCCAAGCATATAAGAGATCTGAAATGTCTTATAACAGCAGTAAATCTGCCCTCTTATATTCTAGATATGTGTTAAATCACTTAAACAATTATGTCCTTTGTTATAACTTATGTCGAATCAGTGTGCATGCAGCATAACCAAGGCTGGAATCTAATTAATCATGAAGATAACATAACCTGAAAATCAAATCTGCAAGTACACAAAATTTAGACCGCTGAAAACTTCATATATTTATAAAAGATGAAGTACATATCATAGTTTTATCGCAAAACTGGTGCAAGTCGAGCTCTCCAAACCCTAGCTTGGTCTACCATAAGAAAACCCTAGCCACCAACTCCTAGCTAGGAATCACTACTAACCAAAGTTGGTCACTCCACCAAAGATCTTCAACAAGCTAGCATACACATCGGCAAGTCCTCCTTGGCCTTTCACCAAGCATGTATCACACAAGCTCTCCACACTCGCTCTTGTCTTCCATAGGGTTTACAAACCTTAGCCATGTTGCATCACACAAGTACATGGCAGGACAACTCTAGTGCTAGCCTCCGAGTCCACATATCCATCCTAGGGTTTGAGTCCTCAAATCCTAGATCTTCAACCCTTGCATCAACACAAGCACCAAGACCTCCAACGAACATCAAGGGTACAATAAAGAAGTCTTCTTCCAAGCAAGGTATCACACCAAGCTCAAGACTCGTCAAGCTAGGCTCTCCAAGAACTTTCCCTAGCCTCCATGCATCAGCATCACACAAGAACAAGGTTGCAATATCATCCAAGGTGTTGAACCATGTATTTTTTCTAAGCTGTTGAGTTAAATAGGCTTGATTTTCGTTAAATAAAGACAAACACGCACTCAGATATCACCATTGACGAGGTCTTTCGTTTGATACAACGATCCTAAGTCCTTGAAAGTTATGGAAATGCCCACTAGTTAAAGGGTCAAATCGCTAAAAAAAGTCTTCAAAATATTGGGTTTCGGGGTTTCACAGACTTAACAGTCCAACATATAAAGAGTCTCAATATCCCGACATGCGAAATCGCGATACTACGATAAGTTCTAAGCCATGTTAATTAAGGCATTAAAAGCGATTAGTACTAATCAATCACATCGCAACTTCATGATTCGGGGATCCTGCCTCAAACGACCACCAAAATTCCGATATGCGAAATTGCGAAACTAGCTTAAAATTAAACCGGGTTAATTAAACGATTAATAATGATTAACGATAATTAAACCATATCGCAGTTTTGTGTTTCGAGAATCCTGTCTTGAACGAAAACTTGAAATCCAGATACCTTAAGTCGCGAAAGCCTTAACTAATCACGATTAATTAAAAGATTAAACTCGATTAATATTAATTGACCAAATCGCGATATTTTTTTTAATTTCTTTTCTTTTTTTTGAATAAAGGAATTAAACGCGTTGTCAGAAAAAGATCTACACAGATTGATATGCTTAAAGCAAAGAATATTTGTTTATTTTCTGAATTACATTCTCGTTTTCACAGAGCTTGCCTAACGAGATACTCAGTCCTGTGTGTTTTCTATGACAAATAGCAGGTTTTCTTTTAGAGTTGCTACCATGCCGCCACGAAAAGCAGCCAAAACGACTAGTGAGGGTTCAGGCCAGAGTTCAGAGGTTATCATTGATACCTCACCCAGAAGTATAAACACAGTTAAAACCTGGACAAACGTATTCAACATCCTGCAGTACGAGCTGATAAACTGCCTTGATGATTCGAGCGACAACGAAAAGGAAGACTTATCCATCAAATACAAAACTATTGCTCAGGCAGAGATGCATAAGGTAGCAACAAGGCCGAGTCTTTTACCCTACGCTGACATGATTAAATGGGCACTCGATCATGTGGATATCCCAACTAGAACTATTTTCAATTCTCAAAGGGTGGTTGTTGGGTCATTTCGGCCGGAACACATACAGGTGATGTATAAGTTGTCTTGAACATCACACTTCACTTACAATAGCAGTTTTCTAGAGAATTTCAGCAAGAAGGAGTGTGAGCAATATGGGAAAAATATTTCGGATTTGATCAAGGATTGGTGCTCACGTCCCGAAAAGTTCAGGGTTGATTCTCACGGCATATACTCAATCTCATCATTGCAACCACATTTCATGTATATAGCCATGATGATGTGCAGACTTTATGGAAAAGAGAACACAACCCATTTCTTTCGACCATGGGTGCCCATTATACACACAGTGGTGGAAGCTTATTCTTTCGACTGGGCCAAGATATTGTCGGATAGTCTGGCCAGTGAAATTACAGAATACCGGGCAAAGAAAGCCAAAGGAAAACCAGCTTCATTTTTTATGTCAGCTTATATTATGGACGCCATCTGTTTCATGACGCCTTTCCTGCTGATGGGCTAGAGCTGGACTCCAAATAGCGCAGAACCAATTCATATTTATCATTCAAAACTCTAGGAAGACAAGGCGAAAGATTTCTTTTATGAAATCTATAATTGGCTAGCGGTGTCAATGCACATTGCTATTTTTGGTCACCCACCTCCTAGAATTTCAGATACAATCATGGCTAACCTAGATAAAGTGGCAGACAGGTATATTGAGGAGCACTTCTCTTATGTCAGAGTGTTCGGTTGTTCAGTTCCCCCATATGCTTTAACGCAGTTTTTACCAGACCGACTGGTGTGTTGCGAGGATGCACGAGAAACTGTACTCGGCGGGATTAGCAAAGAACTCAAAGCCGTGCAGAAAAAGGTATGGCCATCTTTTCCCTTACAGATTGGTGCATTTTCTTTATTAGATTTCGGCCACTCCAGAGTGGAAGCTGCGGCTTTAGAAGAAATAAAGCTGGTTAGCGTTGAATTTAAGAAGCACGACCCACAGAAGGTTGTGGGTAACCATATGGCCAGTTGCAATCCTAAAAGGTATGAACACAAAGAATCCCCTCAAGACGAAGTGTTCTAAGGGTTGAGATATTACCAAGACGTTCTGAGCCGAGTTCGAACCCTATCGCCTGACAAAATGATTGATTTTTACAACATCCAAAAACACCAAATAAGTGGTCTCCCGAAAGTATTACAAGGGGAAAACCTGATGGCTCCTGCTACACAGCAAACAGAGACCCAGAATCCAGAAGTCGGAAGCTCCAGCAAACAAGAAGCCCCGGAAGACTCGGTGAAGTCTGACATCTCAACTCAGAAAAAAGGATATCCCGACGGCAGAGGTATCTGATGACTAGGCCAAAGATCAACCAGAGACATTAACAAAGCAGGGAGAAGATAGGCCACTATCTTCACCAGATAAATCAACTACGGATGAAACCGGAAAACAGTTATACACAGAAATCGGCAACCCCATCAAGATTGTCACTCCGTTACAGTCCAATAGAGGAAACCCCAATACAGAGGTAATACTGATAGGAGATCTCACGCCCATCTCTATTGAAGAGATACCTCCCTCTAATTTCTTTTTCAGTAAGAAAAGGAAAGTTGTGGTGAAGAAAGAAATGCACCAGAGAGAGGGTGCAACGGTCAAAAAACACAGAGTATTATTAGATGGACAAAATTTGGAAGATGAAGATTTTGCTACAGAGGTGGTCGGCTCTTTGGGAGCTTTTGCAACAGCTAACATGTTCTCAGTCGATAATCTAAGAGAAAGACTGAAGCAAAGAAATCAAATGATAAGTCAGCTGCAAAATCAACTCAGGAATGCAGAAAAGAATGTCAGAGAAGAAGTCAATAAAGGACTGGAACAAGCCAGAGCTAGTGATAAGCAAGAAATCCAACTGCTCAAGTCCAGTCTTGACGCGATACATAAGAAGATGCAAGTGAGCGAAAGACAGACTATTCAGCAAGATGAGTTGATAAAACAATTGCAAGACAAGGTCGGTTCCACTGAGAAAATGGTTGTGGATATAGCACTATTTCAAGCTCAAGCGTTGGAGGTGCTAAAGAAACTGGAAATAGCTCAGCAAGGCCTGCTCTCTAAAGTAAAAATCGTCCAAAACCATTCTCAGGTGATGGATGAAGCACTAAGTAATATCGTTTTAAGGGAGAGGGACACTATCGTTGCCTGAACTACCTTCCAAGAAGCAGTTATATCATCAGCAAAAGAAGGAAGAGCTATAGCATCCGGGTTGTCTATTTCAGAGCAAACCAAAGGTAATATTATACTAAAGACTTGGGAGTCAAACATAGCCGAAGGTAGGAAAATGGCTAAGGAATTGAAAGAATCTTGTGAAGAAGTTTTTTGTTCACTTAACAAAGAATTATTAGGCTTTGATAAAGAAAATTGTTCTGAAACACTGGGTCAGATTAATATAGCCAAACATCAGCGTGACATTAAAACAAATATGGAGGAAGCACGAGCTGAAATATCACAGATAAAATAGGTTGATATAGCTCAAATAGAGAAGTGGCTAGTGAAGCCTAATCTACAACTACAGTCTATTATTTCAGAGGATGGACGAATAGAAGTGAAATTGCCTCAGCTGGAAAAGAAATTATACATTTTTTAGGCTAATAACTTGACAGGGTCTTCCGGGATGGTAATCGAATTTGTTGGCAGGTGCATCAAATGTATTGAGCAGGGAAAAGGTAATACTTCTGGAAACAAATGAGTACAGCCTGAGTACATTATCTATTTTGGAACTAGAAGACAGGAAAGGAAAACGTTCATGCCAACATAACGAGAAGATCAAGAAGATTGCAAACGAAGCGTTTCAATTTCCATATTTTGTAATTCTAAAGCTAGAAGAATTCCAACCGTTTGAGGTTGGGAACTTTTGTATAAATACATATTCAAAAGAATGAAACAAGGCCGCTTCTTGACAGTTGTAATTGAAAAATCTTTCCTCATCAAGAATTAATACAAGCGCAGACCAGAGATTCCATATTTCGTCTATTTGAGTTGTGTGTTCTTTTGTTTTTCCATATTCCAACATCTTTTTCATATAGTTCTTTGATGAATGTCTAATCGTAACTTAGTACAACATCTATTGTGGTTATATTTCATTCAATTATTTGATAACAAATAGATTTTCCTATGTATTGGCTATTAGCAAATACAAGACCTGTGAGTAACTACGTTACTATATTTTATGCTTCATTAAAGGTTACATCATCTACTTTCTTCTCCTGTAACAAAGTAAGATTCTTCTGTATTTGATGCCTTGCTTTGTCTAACAGCTTTATGTTTTTCTCTCATTACATCCAATATTTTCAAATTTAACTCAGACACGAAAAATGGCCTCTGAGCTGTTATACTATCAATTCAATTCAAGGAATTTTCTTACATAACTGAGATAGAAAAAGCGAACATTAAAAACTTTTCTTATTTCCTGATGCCTAACATTGTGCTTTGAGCCTTAAGTGCAAACTCAGGAACAACATCTTTTTGGCGCCATTGCCGGGGACGGAGAAACGAAGTGATCTTTTCCCTAGGAGAACGACATTGGTAAGCTTCTCTCTTTGATAGTGAACAAAGATTGAATACATTGTAAGGCTTAATTTTTTATTTTTCACTTGGCGACTCCACAATTAATAAACTGGCATTCGGTTGAAGGAATACCAGACAAAACCCTGACGATAAGCAGACCACGCCTGTTTCCAACCCTGAAAAAATTTTAAAACCAAGGGGATACCTTAAACAAACCACTGCATCCACAAGTAAAGTTTCCAACCCAAACCCACACAATCTAATGCTAAGGTTCCACTCGAACCGTTAACTCCGCAAGAAGTTTCCACCCAAATCCTTTTCGGAGAAACGTCGGCTGATAGGACTGAAGCCGAAATCATAAACCCCAAATTGGTTTTATTCGAGATAAAGATCGAAACCGATTCAACTACCCCTTTTTCTAATAAAGGTAAAAGGCTCATCTCGATACCTGCTTCGATTGATATTTCATCAGTCCCCGAAGTGAAGAGTCCAATTTCCCGAAGTATCGAAGAATACATCTTACACTCTAATTCGACTCCTGCTAGTTCTCCTGTTTATATATCCTACAAATCTGAAGAACCTAGTCCCCTTCTCTCGTTTCCCTACTTTCTAGTTTTTCTGTCTCCTGATGGTCAGTTCCCGGAACCTCTTACGTGTCATCCCGAAGTAACTGAAAGGTCATTGCACATCTTTGAAAACCCCCTCTACAATCTCCAAGTCTCATCCCCTAGATTACCAATGGTTGTTGCCGATGGAGGTGGTGGCGGAGGTGGAGGTGGTGGCGGAGGTGGAGGAGGACATGGTGTAGGAGGAGGAGGAGGTGGTCAAGGGCCACCCCCACCTCCTAGGATCTTCACTAAAGTAGCTACTAGATATGCTCCTTTGGTCCTACCAGTTCCCCTCCATGATTTACCCGAAAACTATATGAAAAATCTGCCAAAGTTCACCGGAGAGGGAGACCTAACCGCGACCGAACATATAAATTTATTTGATCAATTCGTTGATATCCTCGGCCTCGAGCATGAAGACATCTATTCAAGGCTCTTAGTTCAAACGTTCGAAGGACAGGTGAGAACCTGGTTCCGAGGATTGTCGGCTGGTTCAATAGGATCATATGACGAGTTAGAAAGTGTCTTTCTCAGACAATGTGGAGAAAGAAAAGATCACCTTTATTATTTAACCGAGTTTGGAGCTTTAAGAAAGAAAAATTCAGAAACAGTTATTGAATTCACACAAAGATTTAATAAATTATACAATAAGATCCCAGCTAAGGTTAAACCTTCCCAACCCGCAGCAAAAGTAACTTTCGTCGGAGCTTTTGAGCCTGATTTTGCTCTACTGTTGAGAGAGAAGAGAGTCGCCGACCTTACTAGAATGCAAGACGATGCTGTAGAGATTGAGTCAAATATGATGGCATTGGGAAAATTAAAAACTAAAGTTGAAACGGGAAATAAAGAGACTAGATGATTTAGAGAACAAGCAGGACCCTCTGGGTCTGGGAGGTCCTCAGAAGACAAGATGGATGATATGGCAAAAATAATTAAAGAATTATCAAACAAAATTTCGAAGATGGAACTGGATCAATCTAAAGCAAATCAATTCGCTAGAAAAGATTTTAGGAGGAACCCTAACTCCCAAATACAACAAAGACCAATTAAAAATGAAGATCAAAAGATTCAGACTCACTTTAAAAACGAAAATTTTATAGGAGGAGATGACATACAGGAGTTTGAGGAGTAGAGGAAGATATGAATAATCTTGGTGATGACTGCCAACAACCTCATCTGACAAGACAAGATTATGAAAGGTTTTTAAACGCAGAATATCGATCTAATAATGATGATAGCGTAAATATCACAGAAGATTCTGCTTATCAAGGAATCACCGATAGTATAATGGCCGAGCTCCAACAAAAATATAATTTGAGGCCTAGAAATAGAAATACGACAACTGCCCAACCGAAGAGAATCTTGCCGAGAGGGGAAGCGGACGAGGCAGTTCCCAAAGCTGTTGAAAGACAGACCGTTAAAACAAAGGCCGCTGACACATAGTCTGCCAAGACAAAAACAGCAGAAACACCAGCTGCTAATTCAAGAACAGTGGAAATACCCACAGCTAAAACGCAGACTATCAAAACAAAAACAGCTGAAACACAGACTGCGGAAGCAAAAATAGCTGAAACAAAAGCAACACATAACAATAAATCAGAAAGAAGGGAGATAGAGACCCAAACCAGAGAAGTTGATAAAGCAGTGAGAAATTTCAATCTAGAAAATGAGATTAATAAGATCAAGATTCCTGTACCTCTAGTCGAACTAGCGAAAAACACTACATACAGAAAACAAATTGCCAAAATGATAAATTTTTCGAATATTGAAAGTCAGGCTGACGTTATAAATCTAGAAGATGATAAACCGAATATAGTGTTTGGTCCACATTTTGAAGGTACCAAAGATTTTGTCGCTCCTTTCTACATTACGCTAATTGTGCATGATCATCTGCTCCATAATTGCATGTTGGATTCTGGAGCCTCCCACAATGTGATGCCTAAAGCTATCATGGATAGACTTGGTCTCGAAATTACCAAACCATATGGAGATCTTTATTCTTTTGATTCGAGAAAAGTTAAATGTTTGGGTATGATTAAAGATTTAGTAGTTAATCTTGCACAAATTCCTATAAAAAATGTTATGATGGATGTGGTTGTTGCTGATATCTCTCCGAAGTATGGTATGTTGTTATCCAGGTCTTGGGGCGCTAAGCTTGGAGGATCCCTTCAACTTGACATGACATACACTACAATCCCGATCTTCGACAGACAGTTCACCCGCCTATACAAAGAAACAAGGCTGGCATATGTAGTAAGTGATCCGTTGAATCCGAATAATTACCCTGTGTATGTCGCAGATCAGGATTTAGGAAATTGTATACTATCGATTGATGATGATTTAGAAGAATGTATAGGAGAAAATTATACAGAAAAAGAAAAAATTGAAAAAACAAATGAAAATGTAAATAAGGTTGGAGTTTGGAAAATGTATTTTGATGGTGCTTCGTCATGTGAAGGAGCAAGAGCTGGAGTGTTGTTTGTGGCACTCGGGGATGAGTTGATTATTCCCTTCTCTTACAAATTACAGTGGGATATCGATTACACCAATAATGTATGTGAATATGAAGCCCTGGTCTTGGGATTAGAGGCTGCCAGGAAGCTGAAAATTGAAAAACTGATTGTTTATGTTGACGTAGAATTGATCATAAAACAGATAAAGCAGCAGTACCAGGCCAAACACCCAAGGTTGAGATCCTACAGAAATTGTGTCTGGGATCTGATTGAGAACTTTTTCTCATCGTTTAATATCCACAACATTCCAAGAGTTGAAAATCAGCAGGCGGATTCCTTGGCCAAAGTCGTTGCGACGTTTGTACCTCCTACTGTCCTCAAGCTAAAATATTATATAGAAATGAGGCATAGACCATCAATACCAAACAATATACAACACTAGCAGGTATTCGAAGATGATGAGCAAATCAGACAATTCTTAGAAATGGTGGACGAATTTGTTGAAACCCATATTGATCAGGAAAATCAAAATGATCCTGTTTGGATTATGCAGGAAGGTGAAGATCCTCAGGAGTTTCGAGATAAGATTGCAAATCACCACATGCTCGTACTAAAAAATAATCAGATCCCTAAGGGTCTGATTCCTATGGAGAGATTATTCAATCGTGACGACATTCCCTTAAAGTCTACTTTACAGCCTCAGCCTGAAGAGGTTGAAGACTGTGAATAGGCACCAAGGAAACTCCTAAGCTGGTAAAAATATCTAAATACCTTCCCCCTGAAGTAAAAAGAAAATATGTTGAAGTGCTCAAACAGTACAAGGACGTTTTTGTCTGGTCCTATGATGAACTAAGAACTTATGATACCACCGTAATTGAACACAAAATTCCTCTGAAGCAGGGTGTTAAACCGTTCAGACAGAAGCTCAGACAGATAAATCCCATACTACTGTCTGTAATAGAAAGGGAGGTAAAGAAACTTTTGGATGCTAAAATCATTGTTCCACTCAGATACTCCGAATGGGTAGCTAATCTAGTACCGGTAAGAAAGAAGAACGGTGAAATCAGACTGTGCGTAGATTTTAGAAATTTAAACAAATCATCCCTCAAAGATAATTATCCATTATCTAAAATGGATCATGTGTTGGAAAAAGTGGTCGGGGCAAATAGAATGTCCATGATTGACGGCTTTTCGGGCTATAGTCAAATTGCAGTCCACGAGGATGATAAAGAAAAAACCGCGTTCACCACCCCATGGGGTACCTTTATGTATGACAAAATGCCATTTGGTTTGATGAACGCAAGTGCCACTTTCCAACGAACTATGGACATCGCCTTTGTAAGCAAAAGAGATAAGTTCATTGTCATTTATCTTGATGATCTAACTGTATTTTCTAAATCTAATGCAGAACATCTGGTACACCTCAAACAGACATTTGAGAAATGTCGCAAATTCGATTTGTCTTTAAACCCCAAGAAATCTCACTTTGCAATGCAGGAAGGTAAACTCTTAGGCCATATAGTATCTCAGGATGGAATTAAAATCGACCCCAAAAGGGTTGAAGCTATAGATACTATTAATATTCCTAGAAATAGAAAAGAGATTCAGTCATTTTTAGAAAAAAATAATTTTTTAAGAAGATTTATCCCAAACTTCGTTGAAATCGTGAAATTGATTACAGATATGCTTAAGAAGGACAGCGAGGTTAAATGGACGACCGAAGTCAAAGCGTCGTTTGAGCGCATGAAGAAGGTCATAGGTGAAGCACCAGTGCTAGCAAGCCCAGATTATCTGAAATAATTCTTAATTTTCTCATTCGCATTCGAACACACAATTGTTGCGGTATTCCTTCAAAAGAACGAAGAAGGGTTCGAACAACCAATAGCTTTCTTCAGTAAAAGCCTTAGAGACGCAAAGCTAAGATACGATATAATGGAAAAACTGGCCTATGCAATGGTGAAGGCCTTAAAGGCTTTTAGGACCTATGTTCTACATTCTAAAATAATTGCATATGTACCCACCAGTTCTATTAAAGATATACTAGTTCAACCCGATAGTGACGGAAGGAGGGGCCGATGACTCGCTAAAATTCAAGAATTTGATCTGGAGGTGAAACCAACAAAGCTCGTCAAAGGACAAGGTTTCGCTAAGTTACTAGCCGAATCTAATTTCAGAGCGCTCGGAATAAACAGTCTGCAAGAATGCGAAGGATTTCTGGACATAGACGAATTCGATGAGCAAATACCCACAACTCAAATCGAGGAGAAGTTCTCTTCTTCAGCTTAGTATAAAGATATAGTCTACTACCTTCTAACTCTGCAATGCCCAAGCGATATGACTCCTTCTAAAGCTAGAACGTTAAAGTTGCACGCAATAAAATATTGTATCATGGATAGCCAATTATATTGGAAGGATCCTCTAGGATTTTTACTGAGCTGTTTGGTAGAATCTGAAATAGAGAGAGTGATAAATGAATTTCACGAAGGAGTGTGTGGAGGTCATCACGCATGGAGAGCAACGGCCTATAAAATCCTGAGAGCAGGATATTATTGAGCTAAATTATTTGCTGATGTGAATTGTCAAAGTTAGAGCCTGTAATCCTTGCCAAATGTTTTCAAGCGAGCAAAAACTTCCCGCATTACCTTTGGTCCCAGTTAAAACAGAAGCCCCGTTTCAACAATGGGAGCTGGATTTTATCGGTGAAATCAATCCACATTCTAGCACGCAACACAAGTGGATCCTGACCGCTACGGATTATTTCACCAAACGGGTAGAAGCCATTCCGACCAGAAATGCAATGCTATAGATTCGGTGGTGATAAACTTTTTGGAGGAAAACATTTTATCCAGATTTGGCTATGCTCGGAAGATAGTTACAAATAATGTCCAGGCATTTAAATCTATGGCGATGGTCGTTTTTTGCCAAAAATACAATATTGTACTGGGCCATTCTACAGCGTACTATCCTTAAGGCAATGGATTAGCTGAATCATCAAATAAAAGCTTAATCACCATAATTAAGAAAGTCTTGAACGAGAATAAGAAAGCCTAGCATGTGCATTTGAAATATACTTTGTGGGTGAATCGGATAGGCACCAAGAAATCGATCGGGACGTCCCCTTTTCAGATGGTGTATGGAACTGTCGTGGTACTACCCATAAACCTGGCTCTGCCTGTGATGAAACTTTGGCAAGACGAAAAGGAAGAGCCAAATCATGTCACCAGAAGAATAAATCAATTGATTGAAGTCTAGCAGAATAGGGCTGTAGTAGATGAAAAACTTCAGAAGTATCAAGATAACATGAAAGCCATGTTTGACCAAAAAGCTAAGGATAGGGAATTCCTCCCTGGTGACCTGGTTTTAAAGTGGGATGCTAGAAAGGAAGACTCAGGAAAGCACGGTAAATTCGACCATATCTGGTGCGGGCCTTTCAAAATCACAGATTCTGAAGGGAAGAAATCATTTTTGTTAGAAAATCTGGATGGTAAAATCCTTAACACCCCTACCAACGGGCGTTACCTTAAGCATTTTATGCAATGATCAATTTCCAAACTCTCAATGTACATACCAGTTTGTTTCCTTTGTTTTGAGTCACAGTTTTTCATTTTTTCGGTAAGTTTTTACTTTCACTGTAAATAAAACCAGGTTGGTTGATTTCATAAGAACAAAAATATAAAAACAAGTAACATACAGAGTTTGGTTTGTGTAAGTCCCTGACATCTTTCATATTACTGTCATGCAGGATACTTGCCGAAAGCCGAGAAATCAGAGACACTAGAAACCGACCTTCATGTATCAGAACATTGGCTCTCACTTGAAATAGGTGACAAATAGATAATTTACTTGGGTGAAAATATAAGAGTGAATCTAAGGTAGACGCTTCTGCCCTGATTAAGTTTCCAAAGAAATATCATTTAGTATGACAGAGCTCTCATATGTAGAAATGTTGTCACCAAATCTATAACCAGAGCAAGGAAAATTACACTGTAAGTTATCAAGAGTTTCCTTTGGATAAAAAATAAAATAAAAAATAAAAAAATGAGATAAAACTTGAAATAAAAGTAAGCAATAAGAAAACCTTAAAGAAAAAGTTTCAAGAATCGAGTATAAAATTTGCACGGGAATAACCGTACTTACAACATAACCTCTGTAACCTTCATTCTTTTCCCCCGCTTGTTTTCAAGGTTGTATTTTCATGTGATTCTCGATATCATCCCATGGTCTTCAGAGAGGAAAAAGGGTCTCCCCTTAACTTTGAAAACTCATAAACGAATTTTCAAAACGAGAATTGGTAAAAAATTCTTATAATTCCTCTAACTTCAACTTAACAAAAAGTATCTATGGGTTAATCCTAACTATCTTGGCCCTTCTAACAGGTTTAAATTGATTTGTTTCGCTCAAGAAAAGTCTCTGGAAAATAAAAACTCCCCATGAGAATTTCCCTGTAGGCGAAGGTGTTTGGAAGGTCAAAGGAGGATTAGTCCAAAGTAATCAAAGTGAGTTAACAGGCCTATACTGTTAAATTATAAACAGATATCATCCCTAGTATATTGTATACAAATTGATTGCCCCCACTTCATGTTTTAAAAATATAAGACAGATGGTGAAAGGAAATTCATAAAATGATTGCCCCCATCTAGTCCAATAGAGATGATGAAAAGAAATTCATTGAACGATTGCCCTCATCTCAGCATTTAAATGCAAAATTACTAATTGAAGTGATGAAAGGAAATTCAATGTGGGAAATTAGATAACTTCATCGGGGTACTGAACAGGCTCGCTGGCAGTAAAGCAATAAATACGATATCTGAAAGGTTGTTATACATGAATTATAATGTGCTCTGATAACTAGCGTTTTTTCGACTAGACCTACATTCTAAGCTAACACGGAACTCCCTAATTAAAAATATTGAAATTACTTTACCTTGATGCGAACAAAATCGAACAAATTCTGGTAGAATGATTAAGGTTGTTTTGATTATCTTAAGCAAATCTGAAGTCAGTTTTAAGAAAGGGAAGCTACTGATAAGCCTAAACTCGAGATCAATGAATGATTAAGTTTTGAAGATTTTCAGAGATAAGGATAAAATCCCAAGTCCCTCTCTGTGACCACTTTCGGAATGTGTTTCGCTGAAATGCAATAATGACTCCATTTACCCAATAAAGGCACTTGGTCTACTGTTCTTCTCGTCCCACAGGGAAACGAGATCCCTAGATGGAGCCTATGTTGAAACATGTACTTTTTTTAAGTTGTAGAGTTAAATAGGTTTAATTTTCGTTAAATAAAGACAAACGCGCACTCGGATATCACCATTGACGAGGTCTTTCGTTTGATACAACGTTCCTAAGTCCTTGAAAGTTATGGAACTGCCCACTAGTTAAAGGGTCAAATCGCTAAAAACATTCTTCAAAATATCGGGTTTCGCGTTTCGGGAATCCTGTCTTGAACAAAAACTTGAAATCCAGATACTCGAAGTCGCGAAAGCCTTAACTAATCACGATTAAGCTTAAACTCGATTAATATTAATTGACCAAATCACAATTCTTTTTTTTATTTCTTTTCTTTTTTTTGAATAAAGGAATTAAACGCGTTGTCAGAAAAAGATCTACGCAGATTGATATGCTTAAAGCAAAGAAGATTTAATTATTTTATGAATTACATTCTCGTTTTCACAAAGCTTGCCTAACGGGATACTCAGTCCTGTGTGTTTTCTGTGACGAATAGCAGGTTTTCTTTTAGAGTTGCTACCATACCGCCACGAAAAGCAGCCAAAACGACTAGTGATGGTTCAGGCCAAAGTTTAGAGGTTATCTCTGATACCTCACCCAGAAGTATAAACACAGTTAAAACCTAGACGAACGTATTCAACATCATGCAGTACGAGATGATAAACTGCCCTGATGATTCGAGGGACAACGAAAAGGAAGACTTATCCATCAAATACAAAACTATTGCTCAGGCAGAGATGCATAAGGTAGCAACAAGGCCGAGTCTTTTACCCTACACTGACATGATTAAATGGGCACTCGATCGTGTGAATATCCCAACTAGAACTATTTCAATTCTAAGACTGTGGTTGTTGGGTCATTTCGGCCGGAACACATACAGGTGATGTATAAGCTGTCTCCAACATCAAACTTCACTTACAATAGCAATTTTCTAGAGAATTTCAGCAAGGAGTGTGATCAATATGGGAAAAATATTTCGGATTTGATCAAGGATTGGTGCTCACGTCCCGAAAAGTTCAGGGCTGATTCTCACGGCATATACTCAATCTCATCATTGCAACCACATTTCATGTATATATCCATGATGATGTGCAGACTTTATGGAAAAGAGAACACAACCCATTTCTTTCGACCATGGGTGCCCATTATACACACAGTGGCGGAAGCTTATTCTTTTGACTGGGCCAAGATATTGTCGGATAGTCTGGCCAGTGAAATTACAGAATACCAGGCAAAGAAAGCCAAAGGACAACCAGCTTCATTTTCTATGTCAGTTTAAATTATGGACGCCATCTGTTTCATGACGCCTTTCTCGCTGATGGGTTGGAGCTGGACTCCAGATAGTGCAGAACCAATTCATATTTATCATTCAAAACTCTGGGAAGACAAGGCGAAAGATTTCTTTTATGAAATCTGTAATTGGGTAGCGGTGCCAATGCACATTGCTATTTTTGGTCACCCACCTCCTAGAATTTCAGATACAGTCGTGGCTAACCTGGATAAAGTGGCAGACTGGTATATCGAGGAGCACTTCTCTTATGTCAGAGTGTTCGGTTGTTCAGTTTCCCCATATGCTTTACCGCAGTTTTTACCAAACCGACTGGTGTGTCGTGAGGTTGCACAACAAATTGTACTCGGTGGGATTAGCAAAGACCTCAAAGCCGTGCAGAAAAAGTTATGGCCATTTTTCCCTTACAGATTGGTGTATTTTCTTTATTAGATTTCGGCCACTCCAGAGTGGAAGCTGCGGCATTAGAAGAAATAAAGTTGGTTAGCATTGAATTTAAGAAGCACAACCCACAGAAGGTTGTGGGTAACCATATGGCCATTTGCAATCTTAAAAGGTATGAACATGAAGAATCCCCTCAAGACGAAGTGTTCCGAGGGGTGAGATCTTCCCAAGAAGTTCTGAGCCGAGTTCGAACCCTATCGCCTGATCAAATGGTTGATTTTTACAACTTCCAAAAAGATCGAAGAAGTGGTCTCCCGAAAGTATTACAAGGGAAAAACCTGATGGCTCCTGCTACACAACAAACAGAGACCCAAAATCCAGAAGTCGGAAGCTCCAGCAAACAAGAAGCCCCGGAAGACTCAGTGAAGTCTGAGATCTCAACTTAGAAAAAGGATATCCCGGCGGCAAAGGTATCTGATGACCAGGCCAAAGAGAAACCAGAGACATTAACAAAGCAGGGAGAAGATAGGCCACTATCTTCACCAGATAAATCAACTACGGATGAAACTGGAAAACAATTATACGCAAAAATCAGCAACCCCATCCAGATTGTCACTCTGTTACAGTCCACTAGAGGAAACCCTAATACAGAGGTAATACTCATAGGAGATCTCACACCCATCTCTATTGAAGAGATACCTCCCTCTGATTTCTTTTTCAGTAACAAAAGGAAAGTTGTGGTGAAGAAAGAAATGCACCAGAGAGAGGGTGCAAGGGTCAAAAAACACAGAGTATTATTAGATGGACATAATTTGGAAGATGAAGATTTTGCTACAGAGGTGGTCGGCTCTTTGGGAGCTTTTGCAACAGCTAACCTGTTCTCAGTCGATAATCTGAGAGAAAGACTAAAGCAGAGAAATCAGATGATAAGTCAGCTGCAAAATCAACTAAGGAATGCAGAAAAGAATGTCAGAGAAGAAGTCAATAAATGACTGGAACAAGCCAGAGCTAGTGATAAGTAAGAAATCCAACTGCTCAAGTCCAGTCTTGACGAGATACATAAGAAGATGCAAGTGAGCGAAAGACAGACTATTCAGCAAGATGATTGATAAAACAATTGCAAGACAAGGTCAGTTCCACTGAAAAAATGGTTGTGGATATAGCATTGTTTCAAGCTCAAGCATTGGAGGTGCTCAAGAAACTGGAAATAGCTCAGCAAGGCCTGCTCTCTAAAGTAAAAATCATCCAAAACCATTCTCAGGTGATGGATGAAGCACTAAGTAATATCGTTTTAAGAGAGAGGGACGTTATCGTTGCCCGAACTGTTAGTTTTAATTCATATGAGATATGAGGTATATTCGATGTATTATTACAATGATGAGTGTTCCATATATAGGGAACATAAGGTGACCATCCATGAAAGGATGCGTCCCTTCAATAATCAATAACTATTTATTATTATCATTTACTTATTATATATACTATATTTAATAATCAATAATAATTATATTATTAATTATTATCTTTAGAGAATGTCTTCCCGATGTTGTCCAAACATCAACACTCCCTCTCAACGAGGGAGACATTCTGCAACATGTCACTCTTGTCTTTGAAGTATACAAACTTCACTCTAGACTCATGACACTTGTCTGTCAGTCTTGGGAGACATCTCTCTCCCACCTGAACCGAGGAGAAACTCCTTCTGCGGCTCTTCCTCTGAGCCAATTAATTTAGGCTCACTCTGGGTCCGCACGTAATAACATATAACATCTTGAGTCTTTATCATTCCTTGTCAAATCGTCATGACTAGGACAAAGACTATACCAAGATCTTTCACCACAGGCACACACCTATGAGTGAATGTCGGCTTGATGC